>SNQJ01S0012447.1:34026-95443 GCA_010110895.2 Picea sitchensis
GTGAGTTTATACAGCCATAGCTATAAGTAATTCCCCCTTCCCCTTCCTCCTTCACATTGGTATCATAGATATAAATGAGGCAGCAAATTGAAGGAAAGCTATAAAAGAAGCCATATATCATAGAAAAATCCGTAGGAGACCATAAATCAATAGGAGATAGAAAGAAATCGTCGATCGAGGGTTTAAGAGTCAAGAGAGTCATCTTTGATTCACTGAAGGGGCACGAATGTTGGAGAGCTGCTGTCCTCTTTGAAAACCATGAGGTTGCTCATGTGGAGAGGCCATTCGACTATATTTCGACCACCCCAGTCCATTCTCCCATCGGTCTAAGGTTCGAGTCACTGCAAGAAGATTTTCGTGGGATTTGTGTGAAGCATTTTTTAATAGGTTCCAAGACGGAGCACTCAAAGTGAAGAAGCCTCAAGCCGGCAAGGGTTTCATCCCATAGAAGGTAAGTCGTGGAGTATGCATCATGAGCACCCAAGGTGACGAAGCCTCAAGCTGCCAAGGGTTTCATCCCATAGAAGGAAAGTCGTGGAGTATACAACAATATTTTAATTAAAAAGTAGGCCGATAAGACTCCTCATTATTTTAATTTTAAAGGGTCAGAATCTTTTGGGCATGCATAAATAAATAAATAAATGTTATTTTGATGTTTCTTCATAAAAGTCCAAAGTTACAAAAAATGAAGCATGTTGTTTAGAAGTATTAAATAAAACATGGCTTCAATCAATCGCCGAACAATTACAAAGTGTGGGCAATCAAGATGAGGACATTTTTACATTCTCAAGATGTTTGGAAATCTTGTAATTCATTTCTATGTTCATCCATTCAGCAAGTCTTGATAAATGTTAAAAAAGATAATCTCAAAGATAGTAGGAAGAATGATGCAAAAGAACTCCATCTCATCTAAAATGGTTTGGATGAAACTATATTTTCCAAGATCTTACCAGCTAGATTCTCAAAGATAGTGTAGGAAATTTTAGAGACAAATTATTAGGTAATTACAAAGGTAAGGATAATCAAGTTGTAGACATTATGAATGAATTTATAGAATCTAAAGATGAATGAGTCAAAATCAGTAGACCATTACATGACCCAAGTCATGAACATTGTAAATCAGTTAAGGATGAATGGTGAAAAGTTTTTAGATCAGAAAGTGGTAGAGAAGATTCTTAAAGCCTTGCATAAGAAGTTTGATGCAGTGGTTCTAGCCATTGAAGAGCGAAGGACTTGACACAACTATCATAAATGGATTGTTGGGATCCTTGTTATCCCATGAATGTAGAATGAGCATATATGATGATTCTTTAAAAGATGCATTCATATCTCATATTTCTATCTCAAGAGAGAAAGGAGGATCAAGGTTAGGGGGTAGGGGAAGGAGCAATAGAAGCAACAACCAAAGACATAGTTTTTAAAAAGAAAGGAGAAAAGATATAGATCCTCGTAGCTTAAGGAGGAGAAGCAACATAAGCTTACATACAAATCAAAGGTATGACAAATCCAAATTTAAATGTTATTATTATAACATGTTAGATCATTATGCTCATGAATGTAGGAAGAATACTGCTAACCTTAGAAGACATCATGAAAACTATTCTAACATAACTATGACGAATTATTATTCATTACTTGTAATGTCCCTCAAGATACTTCTACTAATATTTGGATTATAGGTAGTGGGTGTAGTAAACACATGACAAAAGACAAAAGATTAATTACAAATCTGGATGATTTAGTGAGGACTAATGTCAAGTTGGGATTAGAAAAAATTCTAAAAGTTATGGGAAAAAACAAGAAAATCTAGAGAATGAACATACCATATATAACTATACCGTAAGTTTGAAACATAATTTTGTTAGTGTTGGTCAACTTACTCAAAAAGGGTATAATGTAATATTTAAGGGAAATGATTATTTCATACATGAGAAACCTCCTAGTAAGATATTGATTTCTAGGGTGGAGATGACAAAGAATATAATATATCATTTTTCCATGAATTATGATAGAAATGAAGCTTCATTTCCCCAAAAGGAAACATGTTTAGATGATTTTTACTTGTGGCATTTCAACTTTGGTCATCTACATTTTGGTGGTCTAAAACTATTGGGGTAGAAAAACATGATTGAAGGTTTTCCTCCCATTCAAAGCTAGCTAGTTCATGTGAGAGATTCATTTCGGTCAAACATCACAGAGAAAGTTTTCCTAGAGGGGTGTCTTATATAGAAAAGACACCATTGGAGTTGGTGCATACAAATATATGTGGTCCAATGCAGGACCAGTCACTAGGAGGGAGTTCCTAGATCCTAACCTTGATATATGATCACAACAAAAATACTTGGGTGTACTTTATTGCAAGGAAAACAAAAGCTTTTGACAAGTTCATAGAATTCAAGGCAATGGTGGAGAAAAAAAATGGTCATCAGATTAAATTGTTAATATCATACATAAGAGGAGAATACGATTCAAATGTTTTTCATGATTTCTACAAGTTGCACGGGATCAAGAGACCTTGTCCAACATACTGTCATCAAAGGCTTGTTGGATGAGATGCAATGCTAATGAATCCCTTTCCTATTCATGTATGTTATGATAACAGTCTACAACACACAAAGAAAACATTCATTCTAGCAGACCAACATTCAAAATTATTAACATTATACTGTGGTGGTAATGGTAGATTCGTGCTCATGTTGCTCCAAATATCATCAATTTTGCTTGGATCTTCTTCTTGTGTGAGAACCTCCGGTACAACTGGAACCTCTTCATTTATCTTTGCGAAATATGCTTTAATTTCTTTGTTGTTCTCTTTCTAGATCTGTCTGAGATCTCTTCTAAACTTCTTGACTCGTCTTTGCTCACCCATGACAATGTTTCTTGGATGTTCATTCACCAATTTGATCACACTTGTGCATTGATTATTCTATCTCGTCACACTGATACCGCTTGATGAAAACACACAACGAAATTCGGGCTCTAGCCTCTTTTAAAAATTAGATCTATAGGAAATTTCTTGTTACCTAGTATGGATCTTGCTAGATCTGATTATCCGAGCACAATATATTTTAGAATCAGAACTCTAAGTTGATTTATTTATTGATTGAAGCCCTTTAATGGTGGAATTGATCTATTTAAGTTTACTCGACAGCCAAAAAAAAATTTAAGGTTCAACTTCTCATGTGACTGGGGGTTCAAAACCAGGTGCTCCGGGACTTCGGGTTTTGATCCTTTCGACGTGTGAAGGCCTCAGTNGAAATTCGGGCTCCAGCCTCTTTTAAAAATTAGATCTATAGGAAATTTCTTGTTACCTAGTATGGATCTTGCTAGATCTGATTATCCGAGCACAATATATTTTAGAATCAGAACTCTAAGTTGATTTATTTATTGATTGAAGCTCTTTAATGGTGGAATTGATCTATTTAAGTTTACTCGACAGCCAAAAAAAAATTTAAGGTTCAACTTCTCATGTGACTGGGGGTTCAAAACCAGGTGCTCCGGGACTTCGGGTTTTGATCCTTTCGACGTGTGAAGGCCTCAGTTCATCCGAATAGTTGAATGGTCGAATAGCTGCAAAGATCAATGGTCCTTGTTGATCAGAGATCAACAAATCGAAATTACTTCGAGAGTTCAGGCTTCAGGCCTTCTTAATGCACAATACTAACAATCCTTTGGAGTTCCGGATTAGCGAACTCGTGGAGTGCGGGATCTACCTCCACACGTCCTCTTGATTGGACGACTGAGATTTACTTCGGAATCCCAGGCTTCAGGAGTTATGATATTCACAAGACCACAAACCTCTGAAGTGCTAACTTTCTGGAGTGTCAGATCTGTCGACACATGTCCTCAAGATTCAACGATTCATATTTACTTCGAGCTCTGTCCATCTTTCGCTCAAATTATTCACTTCACAAACCCTCTAGAGTTTTAATCTTCCGAAGTGAGAGATATGGCGCCATGTGTCCTCGTTGATGGACGGTCCAAATTAACTACGAGCTTTGGGCCTTCAAGAGTTCTCGCTTCATGAATCTGGATTTCCTCCGAAGTGGCTATCCTCGAGAGCAATAGATCAATTGATGCTTGTCCCTCGCTAATGAATGACTTATATGAACTCCGGACTTTGGGCCTTGGGATTTCTTGCTCTACACTACTCACCATTCCTCCAAAGATCTCAATTTCTGAAGTGAGGGATCTCCTGCCATGTGTCCTTTTGCAACAGACGGTTGCGATGAACTTCGGGACTCCAACACTTCGTCCACACTCCAAATCCTCTGAAGTTCTTTCTCTCTAGAGTGTAGGATATAGTGACACCTATCCTCTCAGGATCAGATGACCAGATCTTCTTCAGCTCCAATGACTTCGATAGTTTTGCTACCTCCAGACTTGATTTCTCCCTAAGTGCCTTTTCTCCAAAGTGTAAGATACACTAACACATGTCCCTTTCTACCTCCAAAATTGATTTTGCGACCAGCTCATCAGGAAACTCCCGTAGCATTGTTGTTCCAGAGTTCCAGATATTTCACCACCGGTCCCTCTTGACGATAGATGGTCCCAATTTACTTCGAGACTTTGGGAGTCTTCCAACCGTCTTGACCAGAATTATCCAGGATGATTCACCTCTGGACTATAAAACCTGCTAACATGTGTCCTCTGCTTGGATCGATGGAAAATATTTGTTCTGGGATCCTCTGCAACCTTTTCACGAAATACGCCAAATACGCGAAGTCTGAAGGACTTCGGTAGTTAAACATTGTGAACTTTTTCTTGATCTGACAACTACTCTTTCTCTCGTCCAGATCTAACGGCTGAAAACTAGTTCACCTCTTCTACGCCCTCCTCGTCCTTTTTGAGATTGATTTAATGGCTCAAATTTGTTCATGGGACTGATCTTACGGCTGTTGTAGATTTTCCTTTTCTACTTCTTCATCTTGCTCCTGACGAAAGACTTCACAAATATTTAAAGGCTTCGTCCTTTGAATCTCCTTTTGCAAGGCTACCTCCATACATTGTGATGTCTTCAATGATCTTTTGAGCATACTATGGACTACTCTCTAGGCATTGTGAAGAGGTTTACCTCCCATTCTCTCGTCTGTGAGACAATATTTTATGTGCTCTTCCCCCTAGGATCAAGCTACTCTCCAGGCACTATGGAGAGGCTCACTTCTCGAGCTCTTCACTTCTCGGATAGGGATTCTCCCTAGGCACTGTGGAGAGTCTTACATCCTATGCTCTGATACCATGAAAAAGAAAAGCAACTATGTAGGAAAACAAGAAACAGAGTAGACAGAACAAGGAACGAGAATGTGCAGAGTATATTCCTTAAGGGAAAAGAGATGAGCTAAATAAGCTCCATCAAATCAAGAATATCAAGAACCTAACATGAATCCTAACTAACTTGTATAGTTGGCAGTGTACATTCACTACTACGTTGAGGTTTACAACTAACAAGTAGTGCATGATCAACCTATTCATCTTCATCTGCAAGAAACACCATTCTTTTTAGTATGTAGTGCGGGATCAATCTATTAACCTTGATTTGCATGCAATGCATACTTGACTCAAATCATTGTTTATAATGGCTCCATCTTTCCATTTGACATGATCCCACAATCGATCCAAAGAGCACCCTGATCCCATTAGATTAAATTCAAGATATGAAAGGAACATGAAAAACAAGGATGCGATGATCTCAGAGAGTCAAGAATGGAGCGAAATTCATTTGGAGAAGGATGAGAAAGATATCAATTTGAAAAAGGACTTCAATTAAAAAAAAACTGGAATGAAATTTGTCCTCAGAATATTCTCCAATCTCTTGGGAATAAGAATTGTTTATTTATAGAATATCAAAGATATAATGAAGAGAACTCCTTCCATGCAAAAGAATTCTCCTTTGACTGCAGACTACTCCATCGTAGAATTCTGATACCCCTGGAGGAGGTAGATAATTGCAACTAGGAGTTGGTGATATACGAGTTTGAGAGGGTGGTATAAGTACATCGGAGTATACCACATCTTGTTGAGTGTACAAACTGCAATGGTCTTGTTTTTTTTATAAAGTTTGTGTACTACAATTATCACATGTAGGTGGAAATGCTTTCAAAAAGTTGTGATGATGAGAATGTGGTTGTTCCTATGGAAACTATGCTTGTTGCATTGGTCATTGATAATTGTAGGTGGAAATGATTTCTAAAAGTTGTGATGATGTTCAGAATGTGGTTGTTCCTCGATAACTATGCCCGTTGCATTGGTCATTTGTGTTGGTAAGATAGTTGGAGTAATGTGAAGCATGGGTGCAAGGTGATCATTGTAAGGCCTACCAACGTTAAAGCCTTTTTGGGTATTCCTATGAGGGGAAATATAGATGGATTTGGCATAGGAGGGAGTTGGTGGAGTGGAGGCATGAGAGGAGAAAATCTCAGGGTTGGGTGAGGTAAGTGTTGGAGTAGAGAAGTTGGAAAGTCAAAAATCCTTCCTTAGTTTGAGAGATGTATCCAGGTGTCGATATTAAGTGGTGATTTATTGTGGGTACATTGATGACATGGAAAATAGAGGGATTGGGTCTCGCAAGGAGGTGGTGGAGAGATAACATGAGATAATAGGACCTTAGGATACTTGAGGAGAATGATAGAGGAGTTAGGGGTGCAAGACGGTAGTGGAGCTTTGCTGCTAAAGTATGTGACACTATGTAGAGGAATGAGAAAAGAGTTTGTGATGGTGGAACCATTAATCAACAGGGGAGTGATTTGTAGTTAGAGAAGGAACATAATAAGGTTGAGGGGTTTGGTGATGTAATTTTCATTTCATTATGAGAGAAAGGGAAAAATCTTTATCAATGTAGAAAATATCAAATAAGACAACATCATGGAAAAAAAATAGCTAATAATCATAAATTGAATTTAGAAATGAATACTTATTCTGAATCATTGATATTGAGTTGAAGACAATTCTTAAAGAAGCTTCTAAAAACAAGGACTCTTTGACCTAGTCATTCATGAAGCTAGAACTACTAACACATCAAATTCTAGAGATACATGAAAGGGTAAAAGTGTCTTCCAAAAACTGAGCAAAATGCATCCCAAGTGATAATTTGTTGTGGAGAGGGACAAATAGAAAGTTCTTAAATATGAAATTGCCACCCAGTGTCTTCGAACACTTGAGAAAAATGCATCCGAAGTGATAATGTGTTGTGTAGAGGAACAAACAAAAAGTTCTTAAGTGTGAGATTGCCACCAAATCTGGGAAATGATGTTAAAATGAATCCCATCCATAATTCATAAGCAAGCGATGATCTTCCTTCATGGAAGGGCATAAGTTCTTAAATGTGAAATTGCCACCAAATATGTTCTTAAATGTGAAATTGCCACCAAATATGGGAAATGTGAAATTTCCACCAAATCTGGGAAATATGGTAAAATGAATCTCATCCATAACCAAGCGATGATCTTCCATAAAGGAAGGGAACACGTGTACACTTTTGGTCCAAGAGTCAAAAAGTTCACCATTCATATGTCCATTATATTTGGAAAGAGTGATGCATGTATGTAGTTGAAAAGCTGGTGTGTGAGCCGTACTATGGCTAAGGAGGTTTTGAAAAGAATTGCAAAGAAAATAATATGGTAATCCGTCGAATAAGCGTAAGGACACATAAGTTTGTCATCTCTGGACAGAGTTGTCAAGAAGCTGTCTATGGATGAGCCAGATTTCCCTGTTGGTTTGGATGGATGTAATGTGAGATTATAGCTATTCATGAATTGGAAGATTATTTTCTCTAAACAAGAGTTATTTTCCATCATGTCATCATGTTAAAGTTGAAATATCAGTCAGCACAATACAAAATGTTTCTTGGTTGGCAGCTTCAATGCTATGGTAGTCACCCAAAGGATGAGGTTTTCAGGTTGGACATGAGATGAAAGGTAAACATTTGCCACCTAACAAAATAAATATGTTAGAAAAAGTAAACACAACATATTGAAAATGTTGTGAGAAACAATTGTCAGATTTCTGGACTAAGTTCTTTCTATACGAGCTAACCATATAGAATCTTTCTACACGAACCGTGTCATTTACAGTCAGGCTTTTTTGGGTTTCTTGAAAACACAAAATGTTCGCCGCCACGAGTTCATAGAGTTCATAGTGTTTAACAATATTTTCAAGATGCAATGAAATAAGAAAATTATAAAATGATGGTAGACTCTCTTCAAAATGCCAAGAGACCAACATCTTCAGAAAAAACGAAATCGTATGAAAGGACACAGAACTATTGACTTTATTTACCACGGAATGCTTATATACAGTATACAGGCTACATGTCAAATTTGAAGGAATCTTGGATTTATGAAATGACCCGAGAGACCTTAAAATGTTCACTTCGAATTCGAGGGAACCCAAGACACGTTCAAAGGTGATGTGGAAGAAGGAAGCTTGAGAGACGTGCAGGCCATGTGGAATGTCAAATTCTCTTTGAAGAAAACAATCTGAAACGAAAGCAAAGTTGTTGACCTGCAAAATTGTTGAAAGCAACTGTATGTGGACCTACAAAATGGACAGTCCACCTAAAAAAAAATAGATGAATCATGTCTGCTGATGTGTTTTAACGATTCTGGCTCTTCGAAATAAGAAGGAAGTGCATGTAAATAAAAACCTCATACGATGAGCATGCTTAAATTACTCCAAAAAACAATGGAGCCGTCATATTTTTTTATGACTAAACTTTACCATCCATAAATATATATCCACATTGACGATCATATATATACAATTGAGATATGTGATTGACGATATATCATCGACGATCATATATATATACAGTTGATATATATAGAGAGAGAGTATTAGCAGCAGACAAATATGTATTTGACAGGAAAAAAAAGAAGGAAGATTTAGATTTTAAAAAATTTAAATTATGGTATCTCAAGTAAATCTTAAATCTGGTGAGAAGATTGGATAACAATATATTATTGCTCAAAATTACTTTAATAATATATTTAAATTAAAAACGGTTATAATTACATTTAAAGGTTTACACCTATTGATGATGGGTACATTTAATAGGTTTTTAGTGTTTAATCAGTTTTGTATGGACAAGATTAAATATTGATAGAATATTCTTAGTAGTTCCAATAAATCAATGGTTGTGATTTGAATTACTAATTTTTTCACTATTATAAAGAAATCAATTTACATGTTTATTTCTTTACTTTTATTATTAACAAAAATTTTCACTATTATTAACAAAAATTAAGATTTTATTACAGAGTGGAGAGATATGAATCTGCTTTTCATTTTCTGGACTAACCTAAACCTTTAGGCGTTCCCACATATTTACAACTGTGCTAATTATATAATTATGAAACTAGATGGGAAGAATAACAAGAATACTCCTCACTGAATCTAAATCCAATTTATCAAATTTACAGTTGTAAGAAAGATTTGTAATTGTAATTAACTTCCATGGATATGAATATCTTATTCAGTGAGAAGCTTATTCATTAAAAAAAAAAGGGATATACGCAACATGAAGATGAAGTGGATTCTGATGGATCAAAATTACAAACTTTAGATTTATGTCTTCACCTCTATTTTTTTTACATGACCATTTGGTTCGCGATATTTACATATATCAATAAAAAAATGGGATACAATAATTGGTCAAAAAACAGGGCTTTTACACCTGAAATATTGTGGTTTCGAAAGAAGGTTTGATGAGCTCTAGTTCGGATAAAAATCTACAAATCAAGGAGCCTTGAGAATCGCTTATAATCTCCCACCTCGATATGAACCAGCAACGGTCACTTTGGAAAAATATTGTTTCATACATGGTATCGAACGAATTCGTTCAATTCACTATACGCAGATAAATCACTCGCAGCTCGGTCATCTCCAAAATCTTTGCTGTTAACTCTGTTCTATTAATGTTTTGTATACAGCTGAAACCCTTCAATTGCCGACTCCTGGGCTTGGCGTAGAGCGGAGCTTGCGTTCATTCTGCTGTAGGTGATCATCTCCATTGCTGTGATGGGATTTGATGATGTCCACGTTTCTTGTTTCTGTTTTATGACGGATCATCTGCATGTGACAGACCCCGTGGCTATTACTGTGACCGACCCCGGGGCTATTACTGGATGTGGAGAGCCGTCGTTCGCTTATGTGCACGGAATTTACTTTAAGACTGGGTCTGTTCTTGGTCATTACATTTAATACGCCCTGAGCTTCGATGGATGCAGCCAATTCGTCGGCTTTCTTTATATTTTGAATAGTCGGACTAAACGATAACTTGTTCATCGCGTTCACGGAATCCTTCAAGCCGGATGCCGAAGAGCTGCTCCACGGGCTATCCTTACCCACGTGATCGTTGGCCACGGAATCCGGATTCGGATCAAAGGCCGAGGGATCGGCGGGGGCAGTAAACGGGTCCTTCTCCAGCAACCTGGCGTTGCAGCAACGTCCTGTAACTAGCAGGAAAGAGATAATGACCAGCGGCGCCATTATACCGATCTTCATCTTAAATCTCATGAATATTAGCAGACATCGAATATGATATCTTATTCCTGTTAGCAGACGAACTATATGATATCAGATGGAAACTCAGTGTTGGCAGATAAGAAAAGAAAATAACTTTAAGAGAAGGAATGCTTCGATGGGGAGGCATGGGAAGGAATTCGAGTGTACTTATAATCAATGAATAGAAAGAGCAACTGCTTCACCGCCTTTCCCTTCTTAACACAAAATCAAGAGTCAAAATTCTGCTTTGAATTATTCACACGATTGAAAATCAGGAAGAAATCTCTAGTGTTGATTCAATAGTCAAAACTTATCATGTCAGAATGAAAACGAAAGCTAGTGCCGTGAAAACCAGGCAGGGAGGCGACGGAAAACCCTAATTTGTAGCAAAACGCTTTTTGTCTGAGTTCCGGGCAAGGGCTCAATGATTTGTTTAACCGAATGATTCAGTCCAATTAACAAATAACAGACGGCTTGTATTAAGTGATCAACTGCGAACGCCGTAGCCATGATGCCAAATTTACTAAAATTTATTGTTCTTATTAAATAATACATAACTGTCATGGAGAGAATTACACGATTCATATTGCGTAGCTGGTGTTGAGTTGGTGTGGTAAGTGGCATAAACTATCGAGGAGCAACTGTGGGTACAGTAACTGGTCCGAAGACCATGAAATTGGGGATTACACATGGGTTCGCTTGGGTTGCCCCACTGAGACAAATGTAGATGTGCTTCAACTGTGGTAGGTAAAACTCCCTAGAACCAAATCATAAAAAAATTTACTAAATCATGAACGAAAAATCCGAACATGATCTCATAAATGAGCATAACTAAATCATCAAAAAGACTACAAACGTAATACAGTTGACGCTTCAATTACTGATTTATAGTTCTAAAGACTGGTGGAGTAGATCAACCGGTGGTTGATTCATACGTGGAGCAAAAATAGTCTCCAACATGTTAAAAAATATGGTCACATATCACGATCTATGGAGAGAAATAACTAGCGGAAAACTAATCAAAATTAGCACTTAATAAACTCAAGCACAACACGCTTGTGCACGACTGCTTATCATAATTTTGCATATCACCTATTGAACTTGAGAAGCTGGTGGTGGATAGAAAATAAGTGAAGATGGTTCTTGTAGAAATTTAATGACAAAATCAACAAATTAATATTCTGTCATACACTTAGCAATTTAGAGACTGTGATATGTATAAACTCAAATTTAGAAATTACCATATGCAGAAATACACATTGCTAAGCAATTTAGCAGTGGAATAAACACAATGAACAACATTCAATAAACAATGAAAAACTCGGAAATTTAGGGAAATGCAAGGGAAAACCCAAATGTGATGAAATCCAATGAGAGAGAGAGATTTATTATTCAGCAAGAGAAAATACATATCAATACCAACAATACAAATTCAAGCAAGAGAAATCCACTTACAACACACCAAAACACTTCCACAATTTTCCGCCTCGAAATATGTGCCAAGCATGTACTGTTGCACGAACTACATAGAAAAACTGCACCTAGAAAATTGTGCTAAGAGTGTGCTGTAAGATACGGTCCAACAACAAGAAAAACACTCAGAACAACCTCAAAAACCAAAGCCTGCATCGATTTTCATTCCCTATTCCTCTTGTTGTACGGACTAATCCGTACAGTAAGGCCTCCAAAAGTGAAAAAATCACTCACCACTCAAACATAAATGTTTCCTTGGGATTTGTGTCCAAAATTTCTTGGGAAACGTGCCCTCTTTGTTGCCCTAATTTTCCTCTTTCAAGCCTACTCTAAAATTTCTCTCAATCTCCTTCTCTTCTGTGTTGCACACTACCCAATGCATTCTTTTATAATATGAAAATGACATTTTACCTCTCAAATGTCTTTTCACCTTCCCCAACCCTAAATCCAAAGGCCAAGATCTAATCTTCCCTTTACAAGATGAAGGGCCATGATTCATTCCCTCTAGAATAAATCACTTAAAATATTAAAGTACATTTCACTTTATTACATAAGTGCACTTTATTAAATAAAGTTATTTTAATATTAGATGGTACACTTCATTAAAAAGTCACTTAATAAAAGAACCACTATACAACAACTTTATAAAAATCAATTACAAAGTTAAGTGCCTAGTAGTGTCAACACAAGGTTACATCCGCATACAAGAAAAAACATGGGGAGTACCTCCCGAGCTAAAAAACTAACAATTTTGGCTTATAAGGTGCATGAATAAAATAGTTTTGGATGGAAGGTTGTTGTTGTGGTGCTACTGTGATTCACATCTTCATTTCTAGACATGGGATACTAGTGGCCTCCCCACACAAATTTGTTGGCTATCTTCTTCTCAACGAAGTGTGGGATAAGGTGATCCTTCACTCCATCCAAAATAATATTTCAAGCTTTGGCCTCATTCACCTCATGCAAATCCAAAGCAACGGGATATGTTGTGGGAGCCACAATAATATAACTGACATAGTTCCAAATCTTATTCTCCTTAAGAACAACTCACATCTGGAACTTCCACTACAAATAGTTGTAAATGTCATCCAATCGATCCTCAAATCTAATGAATGCAAGCCATAGTCCGTTTCAGAGTGCAAGGAAAACAATCACAAATTTTCCCCCTTTAAACACACCCAAAAATCTCACTGCTCACTGTCACTCAGCTCTCATACCATGTAGAAATTTTAATGAAAAAATCAACAAACTAATATTCTTTCATACACTTATCAACCTAGAGATAATTCACTTCGATATGTATACACTCGCATTAAAAAACTACCATATGCAAAAATACACAATGAACAACATTCAATCAATCATGAAAAACTCAGAAATTTAGGCAAATGCCAGGGAAAACCCCAATGTGGGGAAACTCAATTGGAGAGAGAGAAAATTATTATTCATCTTGAGGAAAATAAATATCAACAACAACAATACAAATTCTAGCAAGAGAAATCCACTTACAATACACTAAAATAGTCCCACAATTTTCTGCCTTGAAATTCGTGCAAAGTTCGTATGGTTGTACAACCTTCCCCACAAAAAATACACCTTGAAAAGTGTGCCAATAGTCTGTTGTATGGACTGTCGGTCTAGCAACAAGAAAAACACCTAGCCTCAAAAATCATGCCAAATCCTACCTCGATTTTCGTGGCCTCTTCCCCTTGTTGTACGGATTGTACGAATCCATACAGTTCAACATCCAAGAGTGAAAAAATCACTTAACACTCAAACAAAAATGTTTCCTTGGGATTTTTTCCCAAAATATCTTGGGAAATGTGCCCTCTTTGCTTCCCTAATTTCCATGTCTCAAGTCTACTCACAAATCTCTCTCAATATCCTTCTCTTGTGTCTTGCACACTATCCAATGCATTCTTGTATAATATGAAAATGTCCTTTTATTGCTGTGTCTTTTCACCTTCCCCAACCCTAAATCCAAAGGCTGAGATCTAATCTTGTGTTTACACGATTAAGGGTCATGGTTCATTCCCTCCAAAATAAATCAATTAAAATATTAAAGTACATTTCACTTTATTACATAAGTGCACTTTATGAAATAAAATCGCTTTAATATTAGAAGGTACACTTCATTAAAAGGTCACTTTAATAAAAGAACCTCTTATAACAACTTTATAAAAACCAAGTACAAAGTTAAGTTCCTAGTAGTGTCAACATAATGTAACATCCGCATACAAGACAAAACATGTGGTGTACCTCCCGAGCTGGAAAACTAACAGTGTTGGGTTTTAAGGTTCATGAGTAAAATAGTTTTAGATGGAAGTTTGTTGTTGTGGTGCTACTGTGATCCAGGTCTTCATTTCTAGACACGGGATACCAGTGGCCTCCCCACACATATTTGTTGGCTATCTTCTTCTCTGCGAAGTGTGGGATAAGGTGATCCTTCACTCCATCCAAAATAATATTTTGAGATTTGGCCTCATTCACCTCATGCAAATCCAAAGAAAGAAGATATGTTGTGGGAGCCACAATAACATAACTAACAATCCCAAATCTTGTTCTCCTTGAGAACAACTAACATCTGAAACTTCCACTGCAAATAGTTGGAAATGTCATCCAATCGATCCTCAAATCTAATGAATGCAACCATAGTCCGTGTCAGAGCGCAAGGAAAACAATCACAAATTTCCCCCCTTCAAACTTGCCCAAAAATCTCACTGCTCACTGTCACTCAGCTTTGATACCATGTATAAATTTTAATGAAAAAATCAACAAACTAATATTCTTTCATACACTTAGAAACGTAGAGATAAATGCCATAAATTCACTCCGATATGTATACACTCACATAAAAAAATTACGATATGCAAAAATACACAATGAACAACATTCAATAAACCATGAAAAACTTAGAAATTTAGGCAAATGCCAGGGAAAACCCCAATGTGGGGAAACCCAATTGGAGAGAGAGAGAGAATTATTATTCAACTTCAGGAAAATACATATCAACACCAACAATACAAATTCCAGCAAGAGAAATCCACTTACGGCACACCAAAACACTTCCACAATTTTCCACCTCGAAATATGTGCCAAGGTTGTATGACCTACCTAGAAAAACTGCATTTGTGCCAACAGTGTATTGTACGATATGGTCCAATAACAAGAAAAACACTCAGAACAACCTCAAAAACCAAAGCCTGCATTGATTTTCATTCCATATTCCCCTTGTTGTACGGACTAATCCGTACAGTAAGGCCTCCAAAAGTGAAAAAATCACTCACCACTCAAACATAAATGTTTCTTTGGGATTTGTGCCCAAACTCTCTTGGGAAATGTGCCCTATTTGCTGCCCTAAGTTCCCTCCCTCAAGCCTACTCTAAAATCTCTCTCAATTTCCTTCTCTTGTGTGTTGCACACTACCCAATGCATTCTTTTATAATATGAAAATGACATTTTACCTCTCAAATGTCTTTTCACCTTCCCCAACCCTAAATCCAAAGGTCAAGATCTAATATTGCCTTTACAAGATCAAGGGTCATGATTCATTCCCTCCAAAATAAATCACTTAAAATATTGAAGTACATTTCACTTTATTACATAATTGCACTTTATGAAATAAAATCACTTTAATATTAGATGGTACACTTCATTAAAAAGTCACTTAATAAAACAACACTGTACAACAACTTTATAAAAAACAATTACAAAGTTAAGTGCCTAGTAGTGTCAACATAAGGTTACATCCGCATACAAGAAAAAACATGCGGAGTACATCCCGAGCTAAAAAACTAACAATTTTGGCTTATAAGGTGCATGAATAAAATAGTTTTGGATGGAAGGTTGTTGTTGTGGTGCTACTCTTATTCACGTCTTCATTTCTAGACACGGGATACTAGTGGCCTCCCCACACAAATTTGTTGGCTATCTTCTTCTCAACGAAGTGTGGGATAAGGTGATCCTTCACTCCATCCAAAATAATATTTTGAGCTTTGGCCTCATTCACCTCATGCAAATCCAAAGCAACGGGATATGTTGTGGGAGCCACAATAATATAACTGACATAGTTCCAAATCTTGTTCTCCTTGAGAACAACTGACATCCGGAACTTCCACTGCAAATAGTTGTAAATGTCATCCAATTGATCCTCAAATCTAATGAATGCAAGCCATAGTCGGTGTCAGAGTGCAAGGAAAACAATCACAAATTTTCCCCCTTCAAACTTACCCAAAAATCTCACTGCTCACTGTCACTTAACTCTCATACCATGTAGAAATTTTAATGAAAAAATCAACAAACTAATATTCTTTCATACACTTATCAACCTAGAGGTAATTCACTCCGATATGTATACACTCGCATTAAAAAACTACCATATGCAAAAATACACAATGAACAACATTCAATCAACCATGAAAAACTCAAAAATTTAGGCAAATGCCAGGGAAAATCCCAATGTGGGGAAACCCAATTGGAGAGAGAGAGAATTATTATTCATCTTGAGGAAAATAAATATCAACAACAACAATACAAATTCTAGCAAGAGAAATCCACTTACAATACACTAAAATAGTCCCACAATTTTCTACCTTGAAATTTGTGCCAAGTCTGTATTGTTGTACAAACATCCCCACAAAAAATAAACCTTGAAAAGTGTGCCAATAGTCTGTTGTATGGATTGTCTTGTACGGTCCAACAACAAGAAAAACACCCAGCCTCAAAAATCATGCCAAAACCTACCTCGATTTCGTGGCCTCTTCCCCTTGTTGTACGGATTGTATGGATCCATACAGTATGACATCCAAGAGTGAAAAAATAACTTAACACTCAAACAAAAATGTTTCCTTGGGTTTTTCCCCAAAATATCTTGGGAAATGTGCCCTCTTTGCTTCCCTAATTTCCATGTCTCAAGTCTACTCACAAATCTCTCTCAATATCCTTCTCTTGTGTCTTGCACACTATCCAATGCATTCTTTTATAATCTGAAAATGCCCTTTTATCACTGTGTCTTTTCACCTTCCCCAGCCCTAAATCCAAAGGCCGAGATCTAATCTTGCATTTACAAGATTAAGGGCCATGGTTCATTCCCTCCAAAATAAATCAATTAAAACATTAAAGTACATTTCCCTTTATTACATAAGTGCACTTTATGAAATAAAGTCGCTTTTGATATTAGAAGGTACACTTCATTAAAAGGTCACTTTAATAAAAGAATCACTTATAACAACTTTATAAAAACCAAGTACAAAGTTAAGTTCCTAGTAGTGTCAACATAATGTTACATCCGCATACAAGACAAAACATGTGGTGTACCTCCTGAGCTGAAAAACTAACAGTTCTGGGTTGTAAGGTTCATGAGTAAAATAGTTTTAGATGGAAGGTTGTTTTTGTGGTGCTACTGCGATCCATGTCTTCATTTATAGACACGGGATACCAGTGGCCTCCCCACACAAATTTTTTGGCTATCTTCTTCTCTGCGAAGTGTGGGATAAGGTGATCCTTCACTCCATCCAAAATAATATTTTGAGCTTTGACCTCATTCACCTCATGCAAATCCAAAGCAACAGGATATGTTGTGGGAGCCACATTAACATAACTGACAATCCCAAATCTTGTTCTCCTTGAGAACAACTAACATCCGAAACTTCCACTGCAAATACTTGGAAATGTCATCCAATCGATCCTCAAATCTAATGAATGCAACCATAGTCCGTGTCAGAGCGCAAGGAAAAAAATCACAAATTTCCCCCCTTCAAACTTGCCAAAAAATCTCCCTGCTCACTGTCACTCAGCTCTGATACCATGTATAAATTTAAATGAAAAAATCAACAAACTAATATTCTTTCATACAATTAGAAACGTAGAGATACATTCCATAAATTCACTCCGATATGTATACACTCACATTAAAAAATTACGATATGCAAAAATACACAATGAACAACATTCAATCAACCATGAAAAACTCAAAAATTTAGGCAAATTCCAGGGAAAACCCCAATGTCGGGAAACCCAATTCGAGAGATAATTATTATTCATCTTGAGGAAAACAAATATCAACAACAATAATACAAATTCTAGCAAGAGAAATCCACTTACAATACACTAAAATAGTCCCACAATTTTCTGCCTCTAAATTTATGCCAAGTCCGTACTATTGTACAACCTTCCCCACAAAAAATGCACCTCGAAAAGTGTGCCAATAGTCTATTGTACACACTGTCTTATACGGTCCAGCAGCAAGAAAAACACCCAGCCTCAAAAATCATGCCAAATCCTACCTCGATTTTCGTGGCCTCTTCCCCTTGTTGTACGGATTGTACAGATCCATACAATACGATAGCCAAGAGTGAAAAAATCACTTAACACTCAAACAAAAATGTTTCCTTGGGATTTTTTCCCAAAATATCTTGGGAAATGTGCCCTCTTTGCTTCCCTAATTTCCTTCTCTCAAGTCTACTTGCAAATCTCTCTCAATCTCCTTCTCTTGTGTCTTTCACACTAGTCAATGCATTCTTTTATAATTAGAAAATGCCCTTTTATCTATGTTCCTTTTCACCTTCCCCAACCCTAAATCCAAAGGCCGAGATCTAATCTTGCGTTTACAGGATTAAGGGCCATGATTCATTCCTTCCAAAATAAATCACTTAAAATATTAAATTGAATTTTACTTTATTACATAACTGCACTTTATGAAATAAGGTCGCTTTAATATTAGAAGGTACACTTCATTAAAAAGTAACTTTAATAAAAGAACCGCTTATAAAAAAATTATAAAAACCAAGTACAAAGTTAAGTTCGTAGTAGTGTCAACATAATGTTACATCTGCATACAAGACAAAACATGTGGAGTACCTCCCGAGCTGAAAAACTAACAGTTTTGGGTTGTAAGGTGCATGACTAAAATAGTTTTGGATGGAAAGTTGTTGTTGTGGTGCTATTGTGATCCACATCTTCATTTCTTGACACGGGATACCGGTGGCCTCCCCACATAAATTTGTTGAAGATAATGTTTAATTTCTATTAATGTAACTTCCAATAGACTCACAAAATGTTACATTGTATAAATTTTTTGATTAGATTATTTGCAATATAAATTTAGGTTAGTCAATGTTTTCAATATAATTTATGTTTATTCAGAATTAGTTTCACATGATTAGAAGTAGAATTAGTTTCATACAATTTCTAGCAATTTCAAGATTTGTATAAATCTTAAGGATATATATGAATGTATTAGTTGTTCATTAAAGATATGACAGAAATATACAAGGAAGACTCAAGAATTGAGATCTTTGATGTCTTGCTTCAATCTTTGTATTGTTTGGTGTGTTTTCTAATTGTTATTGTCTCCTCATAATTCTACATATGGTCAAGATTATTTTTTTTTTGAAGCTTGTGTATATTGAAGCTATTGGTAGGAGTGTTGAAAATTTTAAAGAAATGGTCAACAATAACAATGGTCTTAATATTTCTCATCCTCAAATACGAATTTTTAAAGATGAGAATTATTGTTTTGGGAGCATTAAAATGAAAACTTTGTTTCTTTCAGAGGAATTGTGGAATTTAGTGGAAAAATGTTATATAGAACCAACTGATACTCATGATATCGCTAGCTTGACTCAAGTCCAAGGAGATTTATTAAGGGGAAAAAAAAACTCTAAAACCTTTTTTGTCATCCAAAAAGTAGTGCATCATTTTATTTTTCCAAGACTTGTGGCAAGAACAAAATCAAAGGAGGCATGGGATGTGCTACAACAAGCATATAAAGAGATAGAGAAGATAGTAGGTGTTAAATTGAAATCTCTTAGAAGAGAATTTGAAACTCTTTGCATGCAGAATTTAGAATCTATGCAAGATTTTTTCACTAGAGTTATGGGAATAGTGAATCAAAATAGATCTTATAGAGAATATTTAACAGATCAAAAAATTGTTAAAAATCATTTAAGAAGTCTTCCTGCAAAATATGATGTTATTTTTTTTGCTATTGAAGAATCTAAAGATTTAACACAGTTTTCTATGAATGGATTTATGGGATGTCTTCAATCTCCTGAGAAAATGATGAATAGATCTCTTGAAAAATCTTTTCAGCGAGCTTTTCAAGAAAAAGACAATATTTCCATACATAGAAGTCACGAAGTTGAGAATTTTGCTCGTGAGGAAGTTATAAACACTTGTGGAATAGGAAGAGGACAAGCAAATAGGGGAGGCGGAGGTCACAAAAGATTTTTTAATATAAATAACAAAGGAATATATAATGATACTAATGATGGAGGTAAAAAAAATTGGAAAATCCTATGTGCAATGTTTTTATTGTAAAATATTTGGCCATTATGAAAGTAATTGTTGGAAAAAAAAAAAATAACCAAGTTAATTTTTATGAGGAAAAGGGACACGTGGGCACTTTGTAATTGGCATGTGATTCACCTAACATGGTTTCCAAGGAGGTATGGCTATTGGAAAGCGATTGTAACCACATAAGTGGAAACAAAGATAACTTTGTCAAGATAGATGAATCTACAAAGTCAGAAGTACTCTTGGGAGATGAAAAACCAGTGGAAGTTAAAGGTAAATGAACAATCGTAGTAAAAACAAAAACGAGACCAAGTAAAACATATTAATGATGTCTTAGATGTTCCTGGTTTAGCACATAATTTTTTGAGTGTGGGAACAATTATTGAAAAGGGATAGCTTGTTGTTTTCAAGAACAATGAATGCATCATATATATATATAAAATCATAATCACATTATAGCCAAAAATAACCTCAGCATTTTCTTTCATTTTCTCTTATGAAGAAAATAGAGCATTAAAAATTGGTTATGATGATGATTCTTGGCTATGGAATAAGAGGTGATGTATGGGAATATAAATATAGGAGTCTTAAATTTACTACATAATAAGAAAATGGTGAAAGGATTGCCTCTTATTAATTGTGTTGATCAAGTTTGTGAAGGATGCGTTATGGACAAACATCATAGAGACTCATTTCCAGTAGGAAAATCTTAGAGAGCAACAAAACCATTGGAGCTAGTACATGCATATATGTAGTCCCATGCAATCCTTGTCACTCAACAAAAATAAGTATTTAAATATTAATTTTATGGATGATTTCAATAGAAGAACATCGACATATTTCATTAGATATAAATTTGAGGCCCTTATTATTTTTCAACAATTTAAAGTTATTGTTGAGAAACAAAGTGGTTATGTTTTAAGGACATTACACACATATAGAGAGGGATAATTCAAGTCTAATAATTTTGATGATTATTGAAAAAATAATGACATATAAAGGAAAATGACAACATTCTATACTCCCCATGAGAATGGTGTGGTTGAACAAAACAATCAGACAATTTTTGAAATGGCTAGGGGCATGCGGAAAGGTAAACGTATGCCAACCATTTCTTAGGATGAAGTTGTATCTACATCTATTTATTTGATTAATAGATGTCCATCAATAAGTGTTGAAAATATAACTCCATATGAGGCATGGAGTGGAACAAATTAATAGATGTCCATCAACAAGTGTTGAAAATATAACTCCATATGAGGCATGGAGTGGAATAAAATATAGTGTTTCTCATTTGAAAGTATTTGGTTGTATTCTTATGCTCATGTTCATGATGAAGAAAAAAAAAGCAAGATGATAAAAGTATGAAATGCATTTTTATTGGCTATTGTGATAAGACAAATATTTATAGATTATATAATCCACAATATGGAATATTGTTGGTTAGTCGTGATGTGTTTTATGATGAAAAAAAAGAATGTCAAATCAAGGACTACAACAAGAATGTCCAAGAATTATTATATAGGAAGATGAATCTCATGTTTCTAAAAAACTAGTGATTATTCCAAGTGAAACTCAACTACATCTAGTCCATCATATTATTCAACTTCAAGTATGGCTTCAAGTCCAACTCATCCTCCAAGAAAGGTAAAATCCTTAAATGAAATTTATTGATATTATAATTTTTCTTTAATGTCTTAGATTGAAGCAGAACCAAGATTATTTGAAGATGAAGTAAAACATGAGGCATGGTGCAAAGTAATGTATTAAGAGATTGCAATGATTAAAAGAAATGAAACATGGGAGCTTGTGGATCCTCCTACTAAACAATAAGTGATTGGGGTAAAATGGGTTAGAAAACAATGTAAGAAACTAATGGGTCCATACAAAATCACAAATAAAGGTTGGTGGAAAATGGGTTTGCTCAACATCCAGGTATAGACTATGATGAAAAATATGCTCTTGTTGCAAGACTGAATACAATAAGAATTAATTTAGCACTAACAACACAATATAAATGATTGGTTTATGAGATTTATTTTAAATCATATTTTAAAAGAAGATATATATGTTCAATAGCCCCAAAGATACGAAGTTAAATAAAATGATCATAAAGTTAAAATATTAAAAAAGGTTCTTTATGGGCTTAAACAAGCTGCAAGAGCATGGTATAGTAGGATCGATAATTATTTTATGAAAAGGGGATTTAACAAAAGTTAAAGTGAACCCACATTATATATCAACTCAAATGGTGAAAATGATCTATTTATTGTTTTATTATATGTAGATGACTTTATATATGCATCCTCAAGTATTTTGTTAGAGTTTAGACAGGCTATGATGAATGAATTTGAAATGGCTAATTTGGGTTTTATGCATTATTTTATTCACATAGAAGTGAAGAAACTGAAGGATGGTATTTTTATTTCACAACAAAAATATTCTACAAATCTTCTTCACAAATGGGAAATGGAAAATTGTAAACCCATGAGCATACCTATCAATACAAATGAAAAGTTCTTTGTAGAAGAGGGAGAAATAAAGTTAGATGCTAAATCCTATAGGATTTTAGTAGGAAGTATCATGTATCTTAATGAAACTAAACCTTATATTATGCAAGATATAAGTTTAATTTCTATATTTATACACAGTTCAAGTAAGTTTAACTTTTGATAAGAAAAAACATTTTGAGGTATGTCCATAGAACAAGCAATTTTGGCATTGCTATACTTCAAAAAATAATTTTGGGTTCGTTGGCTATATAGATAGTAATTGGGTTGCATGTATTGATGATATAAAAAGTAATATAGGTTAAGTACTTTAGGATCAGGTGCAATATCATGTTCTTCAAAGAAACTACCAACTATTTCATTATCTTCTACACAGGCAAAGTATATTGCAGCGATATCAACAACATCTGAAGCGATTTGGTTGAAGGGAATATTNTTTAGCACTAACAACACAATATAAATGATTGGTTTATGAGATTTATTTTAAATCATATTTTAAAAGAAGATATATATGTTCAATAGCCCCAAAGATACGAAGTTAAATAAAATGATCATAAAGTTAAAATATTAAAAAAGGTTCTTTATGGGCTTAAACAAGCTGCAAGAGCATGGTATAGTAGGATCGATAATTATTTTATGAAAAGGGGATTTAACAAAAGTTAAAGTGAACCCACATTATATATCAACTCAAATGGTGAAAATGATCTATTTATTGTTTTATTATATGTAGATGACTTTATATATGCATCCTCAAGTATTTTGTTAGAGTTTAGACAGGCTATGATGAATGAATTTGAAATGGCTAATTTGGGTTTTATGCATTATTTTATTCACATAGAAGTGAAGAAACTGAAGGATGGTATTTTTATTTCACAACAAAAATATTCTACAAATCTTCTTCACAAATGGGAAATGGAAAATTGTAAACCCATGAGCATACCTATCAATACAAATGAAAAGTTCTTTGTAGAAGAGGGAGAAATAAAGTTAGATGCTAAATCCTATAGGATTTTAGTAGGAAGTATCATGTATCTTAATGAAACTAAACCTTATATTATGCAAGATATAAGTTTAATTTCTATATTTATACACAGTTCAAGTAAGTTTAACTTTTGATAAGAAAAAACATTTTGAGGTATGTCCATAGAACAAGCAATTTTGGCATTGCTATACTTCAAAAAATAATTTTGGGTTCGTTGGCTATATAGATAGTAATTGGGTTGCATGTATTGATGATATAAAAAGTAATATAGGTTAAGTACTTTAGGATCAGGTGCAATATCATGTTCTTCAAAGAAACTACCAACTATTTCATTATCTTCTACACAGGCAAAGTATATTGCAGCGATATCAACAACATCTGAAGCGATTTGGTTGAAGGGAATATTGATGGATATTAAACAAGAAAAACAAGATGCCACACTTATTTATTGTGATAACATGTCTACAATTTCCATAAGTAAAACATGAGTGTTTCATATTCACACTAAACACATTGATATCAAATATCACTTCCTAAGATATTGTGTGGAAAAAGGAGAATTTGAATTAAAGTTTTGTAGAATAGATGATCAAATTACTTGTTGATATCTTCACCAAAGCACTACCAAGAGAAAAATTTCATTACATGAAAAATATTTTTGTCCAATCACCTCATTAAGCATTAAGGGGGAGTGTTGAAGATAATTCTTAATTCCTATTACTAAAAATTCTCTCAAACTATTACATTGTTGGAAAAAATTTATTAGACTATTTGTACCATAAATTAGGGTTAGTCAATGTTCTCACCATAATTTAAGGTTCAGATGATTAGAATTGGAATTTGTTACATATGCTTTCTAGAAATTCCTAGATTTGTAGAATTCTGAAGGCTATATATGAATGTATTAGTTGTTCATTAAAGACATGAGAGAAATAAACAAGGAATGAGAAGGAAGAATATCAAGAATTGAGATCTTTGATGTTTTTCTTCAATCTTTGTTTTCTAATTGTAATTGTCTCCTCATAATTCTACAAAGTTTCATTGCTTTAGTTACTTTGTCAAATTCATGTTGTTCTTCAGCAAAAGAATAAATTTTGATGGATTAAATGGGATGATTACATAATAGAGAAATCATTAATCACACAAATTAACATGACGATTTTATGTGGTAAAACCCTTCAAAAGGGAAACATGCACAAGACAATGATAGTCAGTTTATTTATCATTCAAAGGAGATATTACATCATCTGAACCAATCTTACACACACTCAACCTCTCTCAAGACACTATGAATCTATGGGTTTACATGAATTTATAGCATCTCTAAAACAATTACATAGAACTTATTACATGTATGTGGATCCACACATTGTGTGATTTGTTTGAACAATAAACTAAATAAAAGGAAACACTAAATATGCTACAATCCACAAAATCGTGGGAAATTGGTTGACATATCTCAACAATATCCACCTTGAAAACAATTTACCTAAATATCATTGTCCATTTTATTCATCACCTATGTTGCAAGCCAAGAGAAGCCAAACACAAATTGTAGCTTCTCTAATAACACTAGTTTTGTGAACACATGTGTACAATTTCCTAGAATATGGATTTTCTCAGGGATCACTCCACCTCCAACATGTCTTCCAAGATAATGCTTTGAGACATATGTTAAGGTAGATCTCCTTCTATCTGAAATACTTGCAAAATCTAAATTACAATTATCACACATTAAACAATTGAAACCATTATAGGTGACACTTGTTCCTCTAAAACTATGAAGCACCCATTTCACTACTCCACTTGACTTTTCCATGTATATTATAACATCAAACGAATGTGAAATATATGATCTTAACCATTTCATCACATCCAACAAACATTCTATTGAACTGACACGCGGTATACGAGACATAATTTTTTCTTCATTATAAACAAGACCTAAAATTGAAGAAAACTTATAATGGAAAGAAACATGGATATTAGAAGGTTTCATAATTTTCATATTGAAATTCAACCACAACTTACCATTTATACCATCTCTATGTACTTTTGTGCTCAATTTTTTTTTGTTGCTCCTTGATCCATCATCTAAAATGTCTTTTCCAACTTTACTGATCGCAACCATGCTTTTCCTTGCCACAAGATTATCATCAACAAATATCATCATGAAAGTGAATGTACTATAAAAAAATATAGTCATACCTACCCTTGAAAAATTTTGGCTCACCATGAAGGTTTCAAACCTCTTGTATAGTTCGTTGCATGGGTACCATTAGGCCATACAAAGAATTCTATAGCATGCAAACAAATATACCATTGCAATATTGAACAAACCCTTATGGTTGTTCCATAGATAATATATATATTTTAATGAAAAAATTATGGGTAGTAGGATCCCACACATTACATCCCTTCACCCCATCATAACTTGCAGAGATATCAAACAAGAAGAAAATCAGAAACAAAGATCCTAAGTCTGGAAGAAAATTACAATTCTACAACTCTTTCTTGCTCATATGACCTTGTTCAACTTATGCCATAAACAAGAAAATACATCTATTACCTCAGATGCGACTTCAATACTACCTTCTAGCTTATAAATATTATCGAACTTTGTTTCCCTCATCTCTACTAAACTACCTTTCGACATTTTGAGTGCTCCACCTTCACCTGCATACTTATATCCACCAAAATCCAAAACCCCTAATGAAATCAAATTTAAATTAATGTCAGGTACATATTTGACATTCGATAGTTCCATAACAATACCATCAAACATCATGATTCTAATGCTACCAAACCCAACTTCTTTACAGGGAATACCATTTCCCATAAACACTACACCCTCATCAACAGATTGGTACGAAATGAACTAGTTTCTATGTTATTACATGTTGTGGGAGTCACCTGAATATAGCAACCATTCTACATGATATTAGAAACTAGTAGAAATGGATAAAACTTCATCATTTGTACCTGGATGTTTTGTAGCCAAGATTGGCTCTTTCATAGAGTTCTCCTCACATTCCTTTCTTTTCCAACAGTCTTTCTTCAGATGCCTTGTTTTTCCACAGTACCAACATTTTACTCTACCCTTTATGCCCCTTGACTTAGATCATGAAGAAATTCTCTCATTGTGTTCTTTTTCTTTGGTTCAACCTCTCACCAATATCGTCTCTGAAGTTGAGGTTTCTTTACTAAATTTTCTCCTCATCTCCTCACCCAACAAAGCTCCAACAATAGAGTCATAATCTAAAACATATGTTGAGCTAAAGCTAATAGAGGTGACTAAACTATTCCAAGACTCGGGAAATAAACACAACAGTGTAATAGCCTTATATTCATCTTTGAGTTTCACTTCCATACTAGTCAATTGAACTATAAGGGTATTAAAGGTATTTAAATGGTCTATAATTATCATACCTTCTTTCATTCAAAAACTATATAATTTCTTCTTCAAGAAGATTATGTTCATCAACAACTTTGTTATATAAAGACTTTCCATATTGTTCCATAATCCTATTGTTGTATCCTCTCCTCCAATATTAAATAGAACATCATCTCACAGACACAAGAGAATTGTATTGAGTGCTTTTGCATCAAATTCTTCTCATTCCTCATTATTCATGCTTGTTGGTTTCTTTTCCCTACTTGCCAAAGCTTTTTGCAGCCCTTGTTGCACCAGGAGATCCTGCATCTTAAGCTTTGAGAACTCAAAGTTGTTTTTCCCACTGATTTTTTCTACCTCACACTTTGAACTTTGAACCTTCGCCATTTGCATAAATCACCCCAAATACAACAACTTATAAAGGGAGAAATAATCTTATATAGTTAAAAATGGATCTTAAATAATATTGGTTTAATATTAAACCAAAAAAGGTTTCAAATCATAAATAATTAAATATAAATATATGATATCCACCCATTTACTTTATAATCCTTTATAAAATTATATCTCCAGTCCACTAGGCAATTCTTCATACGAATTTCATGCTTAAGCAATAAAAAAAAAATCTTTGATGTTTTCTCTGCCATATACTTTGACTTCTGTGCAATAACAAAATAATTTATATGAAGTTGCATATATGTTGTTTTTTTTTTCATCTCACGGATTTTTGAAGACCAATTTAATACATCATCTTTAATACTTTGCTAACATACCAACAAGTTCACTCTTTCATTGGTTTGAGTGAACAATGCTCCTTTGAGCTTCACAAGGAGCGTCGACTTTCAGACCGACACTCCTTTAGGGCTTCCTAGGGTGCATCGACATTGAGAATGGTGGTCTATATGAGTGGAATGGGGTGTGCCACTGTACTATGGAGCTCATGTCCACTTGAACTGGGCGTGCTGAGGAGGAGAAGTTTCATTTTTCTTAAGTTATTTATCATTGACGTTCCCCTAACACTGCCTAGGGAACGTCGATGTACTAAATAGAAAAATATCAAACATTTAAGATGGTGAAAAAAATTAAGGATTCTCATTATTCAAATCCACCTTCCCTCAGCTTCCAAAACACGTCAAAAATTTCTTTTGCTCACAAAAATATGCAAAGAATTCGACTTGGCACATCTATTGCACCTGCTCCACCTACTCTGATACCAATAGTTGTTCTTCAACAAAAGCATAAATTTTTAATGTATTAAATGGAACTATTACAGAACAGAGAAATTAGTAATCACACAAATTAACATGATGATTTTACGTGGTAAAACCCTTCACATGAGAAACATCCATGGGACAATGATATTCAGTTTATTTATCGTTATCATTCAAGGGAGATATTATATCATACAAACCATGCTTACAGACACTCAACCTCTCTCAAGACACTTTTCCTCTATGAGCTTACATGGATTTATAACAACTCTCAAACAATTATATGGATCCACACATTAAGTGATTTGTTTCAACAACAAAATAAATAAAAGGAGTCACTAAATCTATTACAATCCACAAAATTGTGGGAAATTCATCGACACATATCAACAATTCCTCGGTAGAATAACAATTATGAATAGCAAGCATAGCTATATTTTTAGAAACCACATGTAAATACCACCTGCGAGATGAGAAGATGTGATGCAGGGGCATCGCTCCACCTCAGCAACGCACCAACATTCTAGCACATCAACGCGCATTTTAGAGAAGGAGAGGCATTGACCCTCCCATTTTTAAATTTGAAATATAATCCTATACAGATTCATGTTATAAGCTTGAGTGAAAACCAAGACATATACTGAACAGACAAAAGATAAGGTCACCTTTAATGGCTGACAGGTTGATGACTCTAGGTTCAATTCAGACTAGATGGCCATTTATGAAAATTTCAATGTAATACATGAGGTTAGGTGAGAGAGGACAAGCTCGTAGAGCCCCTGTTTTGTAAGGAGATCTTGTATCAGATTTCATTATGAGAATTTGGAGACTTAGGAGGATTCAGAGAGGGATTTTTGTAGAAAGGTTGGATAGGAAAAGGAGAACTCAAGAGAGGTCTCAGAATCAGAACTCAGGATAGAGTTAGATTAGGATAACTTGAGAGAATTGGGACTCTGTTGAAGTCCATTTTTTGTAAACATCTGTATAGACACACAGAGATAATAGAAAAATAGTTTTTCCTACATATAGTGTGTTTATGAATTTTTGTTCATTGTTATTATTTTATATTTCATTCATGTTTTTAATGTATGAACTGGTGAAGTAATGGATAAGTTTCCATTGTTTCTCTCATTTGAGTTTTCGAGTGCAGGGAGTGCACATTTTTCCTATGGTGTGTGTGACAAAGGTGAGTTAACCTCAGGAAAGCTCAAGAGAGATAGCATTGGATCTTCATCAGTAGAAGTGCAAGGAGTGCATTGAAAGAACTTGATGTTGAGTTTGTAAAGAGACAGAGTTACTGAACACTCTATAAGAAGAAGCTTTGCAAGGTGTGCATTGAGCAAGGAGAACGCCAGGAGGGTGAGAAGAATTTGTTTACAGGAAATCCTTCGGATCTGAGTTTGATGAAACCCCAGAAATGCAAGGAGTGCATGGGAGATCGAAATATTCAAGGAGATCAAGATCATAAGGGATAACATAAGGAGTGTGTGGGTGACGAACTTATTCTAAGTCCAAAATATCAGAAGAGATAATGCTTTCATAATTGCAAGTGAGACTTAGATACTAGGGTTTGAAGGAGGAAGTTCAAAGGCTAAAACCTTTGAACACTGAAAAAATATTCTAATGCGGAAGAAGTTGAAAGCTCAGGAGAAGGAGAGACATAAACCGTCTGATCGGTTGTGGAAAGGAACCTGGACCGTTAGATCTACGTCTAGTGAACGAAGGAAGCACAGGGGCGAAGAACATATCCCATCCGTTGGATCTGAGCAAAAAGGATCAATAGTCATCTAATTAGAACAAGGTGCATGAGCATTAGCACTTCGCACATGCAGGAGAAAGAACTCACCAAGGTTTGAGATTGAAGATTTATGAATCCTGAAGAGCCAAAAATCTGAAGTGAATCTCATTCGTTCGATCATCCGAAGGATATCTGATCCATTAGATTGTCCAAAGTCAACTTCAAACATTGGATCACCAAGGTGAATCCAAGCCATCATAAACCATGAGTTGAGGAGGAGGCAATTTTGAGACTTGAAACCCCGGAAACTTGAATATCCAAAGAGTTGAGGGTCATCAATCTGCTAGGAGATAGTTGTCAGCAGATCTGAGATTTCAAATAGATGCACTCCGGTAGAAATGAGTGTATGTGATTTTGAAATTCCTGAAGTCCGAAGAGCTGAAGCCCAAAGAGCTGAAGAATCCGAAGGGAAGAAAAGTCTGTACCATTAGATCCAAAAGGGCACGTGGTGAAATATCGTGAACTCCAGAAGAACACGAAGAATAAGGGTTTGAAAACATCGACGCCCGAATAGCTGAAGCGGATGATAGTCGTTGATCTGGATTGGACAGGTGTCACTAGATCGTGACCTTTAGAGGATCATAGTCTGGGGTTTTTGAGAAGTTGAGTTTCAAAAAGTTTTGAAGCACTGAAGCCCAAAGGGTTGTTGATCCCAAAGGGGGCACGTGGATCATTGGTCTACGAAAGAACACATGGAGGATGGAGATTCATTCTGTTGGATAATCATTGGATCAGGGATCACAAGTGCTAGAGGATCCGACACTATGAAAGGATTCACTTTGGAGATTTTTTTTTTTTTAAATTTGAGAATCTCAAAGGCCGAAGTCCCAAAAACAAAGAGAGTCGTTGATGTGAAGGTGGACACACAGCGCCAGATCTATATCTCTGGAGGAAAGCGGAGGAGGAAAAGGTTCGAAGACTCAGACAAGACCTCGATCATTGATCAAGGAGGGAATGGAAGGACCATCGATTTGGTTGAGGAGGCAAAAGTCCCGAAGCGGGAGCAGAGCCATCAATTGAGGAGGACGTGTGGAAGACAATATTCCATTTTAGAGAAATCTCTCCGGAAGAAATGAGAGTTTGACATTTTAGATTCCCAAAGAACGGATTCGTGGAGGGTATCCTGGCCAAAGATCCAAGGATACAAGTGGAAAAAGATCTTCTACTCCAGAATATTTTCATAGGGAGGAAGTGAAAGTTGAGAGTCAAAACTCCCAAAGGCCAGAAAGACGGAATGAGCCACAGTTGTTGATTGGAAGGGAGCTACATGTCAACAAATCGTTGAAATCTAGGATCGAGCGTGGAAGGAGGAAAGAAGAAAGGAAAGGGAGGATAAATAACAGTCGTTGATCACGGATCATCATCGAAAGGGAGATATTGACGGATGACAAGGATTGCGGGGCCAGGACATGCTCATATGTTAATTTTCCTTTAGTGGGCCGCAATTTCAACCATGGTTTCAACAAAGGGATATGTGGCAGCTGGAGGTGAATTGCGGGGTGAAAAGCAGGTTGGTATAAAACCACTCTTTCCCATGCTTGCAATTGCATATTTCCACAGGGTCATAGCCAAGGGGCATATGTAGGAAGGGACTAATGAAAAGGATCTAGTGCCCACAAATTGAAGAGTGCCTAGACTGCGCAAACAGAGGGTCCAGGTATCACAGGACCTACGCCTAAGTAAAAAAAGGGGCTTGTATCTAATTGTTTTGGGTTCAAACGGAATCCCGAAGAGTCGATCCGACTCAAAATAAAAAAAGATCCTACACCGGGAGGTCGCAGAACCCCAGGAAGAGAGGGCCTGCATCAAGATGTAATATTATGATGGCAAATGACAATATATGACACTAATCAAATCGTATAACAATTAAAAATTTTAAGTTTTTTTCTAAAATCAAACTTAACTCATTTGAAATTGACTATGAATGAGTTACAATATATTGACCAAAGATAACAGAAAACATAAGTCTATAACTTATAGAGTTTAAAAGTTTTTAATCAAAATTGGGGTAAATCTCTATTATTTTTTTACTTTTAAAAATATATATAAGAATCAAATCTTTCCTTATAATTTATTTTATATATATAATTAAAAAATATATAAATGAGTTTTTAACATTTAATTTTTTTATACTTGATAAATTTAAAATTAATACAATTATATTTTTTATTTAAGAAAAAACTTATTAATCATTCCATTGTTTAAATATACTATATGTTTTTTTTAACCAACTCTTAACATGGATGGATTTTTTGGGTGTCTCCTGTTGAATACCACCTCAAGGTTTCCCCATGTCTCCAAGTTAAGCAACAATAGTTGGAATTGAACCTTTCCCAATGGCAAAAAATTCATCTCTTTCTACCATTGAATCCAACCCCTTTGGACAATATACCATATATTATTATTTAATATTATTGTTTAATATATTTGAAATATAATTTATATAGGTTCATTTCAAAGCTATATGGGTATGAAACCTTCATCCCTCATTTGATTCCCTAGATAAGGGAAGCATTCTTGCTCATTGAACTAATTCTTATAGAGAAATTCATGGGGTGTGGGAAAATAACAAAACTCTTGGATCTTGAAACAAGGAGCACCCAAACTAAAAGGTGGACTATTATTTATGTGGTAAGTTCTTTTGGTTTCAACTTGAACCTTGAGAGAGATAAAGAATTTTATTTTCATAGTGAGACTTAGTTTTTAGGGACTAGTAGGCTATATTTGAACAAATGGTTTATCAATTTTGATATGAAGAGAAGACTCATATTATTGATTTGATATGTGTCAGAATAGATCATGTCTCTTTCTCAACCTTTGAGACAATCAAATACCTAAGATATTCAGAAATAAGGTAGAGAGGTATCTTGAAAACATTGAGAAAAAATAAAAAAATTGTCTCATGTTATCATTTTTTTGTTAAATTATACATGAAACAAGGGCTTACTTAGGAAAAAAATTCTATATATATAATTGAATCCAAGTGCAAGAACTTAACTATGAGAAGCATATATTTGTTAGAATGTGTTAACGATTTCCTAGTGGCCTTAGATTGCATGGATATGATATTTTGTAATGTTATTCTTCAATAACTCTCTATATTGTAAAAAGGGTTAATCCCACATGTATCATGGGAATTGTTTACTTTTCTCTCTCTCTTATATAAAAAAGGTGAAGAAGGCCCTTTAGGGGTGTCACTGTTTTGGGAGTGGTTTATGGTATTGATATTTAGCCTCGACCCTATGAATCCTTAGGCCAGAACATGCATATTCTTGCATGTTCTCTTTCCTTGTAAGATCAGAGAGTTTTCATGAGGAATAGAAGACCAAATTCTGTGGATGTTTCCCCACATTGGGGTTTATTCACGCAAAAACTTGTCTCTTGTCTTGTCTCTTGTCTGTCTCTTTTCTTACATTATTTGTTATATTATTTATTGATGCTTTGCATAGTATTTTAGATCAGTTCAATTTCATTATATGTTATTTCATATTTCCTGGATCTAACATGGTATCAAATTTCTAACATGGTATCACATGGTATCACATATGGTTATCGAGTTCTTTTTCCTTGCAAAAATTATTTTTTGGATTTTCGCATCAGGTTTCAATGGATTTGTTTGATTGAACTGCCTTCTCTTGTGGATCTGCATTTTTTAGGTAGACAACCAATTTAATTTTCACTACAGGAATCAATCAAGATCAAATATTGGTTCGTCAAAATTGTCTTTCGTTTTCCCATATTTAAATTAATTTTCCTAGACTAACCTAGTCCTTTTTTTTTAACCAAAAGTTTTTTGGCAAATTTTTAGGTTTGGTTGTTTACCAAGTCTATTATTTTTAAGAGACATTTTTTTTTCCTAGCCATTTCTTCTAAACCTGATAACTTTTGATCTAGGAGGCCTTTTTGTGTGAATTTTTTTTCTATGGGTTTGTTTCTATGTTGTCTACTAAACCAACATCCTCACACTCCTCTCCAAAATTATATGAATCAAGTTTTTATAAAATTCACGCGGGCTTTTCCATACAACCCATTTTTTATTCCAATTGTAGATGTACGATTGTGTTTTTATCAAATTTATAAGTGTAATGGGCGTATTTCTCAGTTGAGGATTAGATTTGTCTCTCTAATGGTCAATTTTTCTATTGAGGGCATGATTTTCATCTTGGATTCTGGGATCTACTGATCAGAAGGTCGATATGCTTGATAATAGGGTTGATCTAACTGTTGAATTTCCAATTTTGTTCTTTGAGAGGTGGATCTAATTGTTTGTGAGGACACCTTATATGTTAATTGGATCTAGGGTTTCAAAAGGATGAGAGATCAAATGGTTTATTTATCACCAATATCTTTGTGTACATATCTATTGACTAGGTATTCATGTATGCCATTGTATTTTGGAACTCCATACATGTGAGAGATTTCATGGATGAAAAGAACGATCCCCAAAGAAGATAAAAATAAAATCTTTGAAGTCTCAAAGATAGAGAGGGTATATTTATTCATTCCAAGGTGTCTCATTTGCTTCTGGTACTTTAGTAATTTGAGATAACCTACATTCCAAACAAAAAAATCTTGGAAATATGTGTGGGAAGGAAGGTTCTTACAACTGTTCCCAACAATACCTTAGTTATAGTATCTGACACAATGTTATTGAAGTTGTGGTAGCTACCTTTCGGAGTATGAACTATCTCATGAAGATGTTGGTGATGAATGATGGATGGTTTGATTTAGTGGTATTGAGGGTGACTAGGTCAAATGTGGTATTTGTCTCGAGTGGCAATACTTTGGGTGTGACATATAGACAAGTCTTTGTGCATTTAAGTTCACCCTTCACACCTACATTAGCATCATCACTAGTGTGGGATATGGTTATGATGTTGTGTGATGCTTGCATATATATCTTTTGTTGTTTCTAGTAGTGTAGAAATATGTTTGAAAGATGATATTTTGTATCATTCCATGAGAATGGAGCTAGTAAATAGAAGCTAGTTTGTGAAACTTGTTACTTCAAGGAAAAACAAATCAACTTTTTGGTAGGTTTCATGTACTGCTTTAGGAATTTCCAAAGTAGAGGTTTGCATTAAAATTTCCACTTGGGTAGGGAGGATTTTACATCATCTTGCACTCTCGTTATCTTGGCTTATTATAATTCGCTTTACTTAGGAATAACTATGATATCCATAAAATTCCCTACCTATCCATACATGGCATTGACCTTTCTACTTGCATAATTTTCCAAATTACTATTGAGGATCTCTCTTTAAAAATCCATTTTTGGAGAATGTACGTAGTCTGCTGCATTAATTATTGCATAAATATGCTAGTTACATAATAGACATCCCACATACATACACTAGATGCACACTAAACAACCAGTGTTTACCTCCGAAAGTTGCAAAAAATAAAAAGTTTCAAGGAATTTGACAGAGTTTATGGGACATCGACGGTTTCCAAACCAATTCACCCGCTATAGCCCGTCCCCAAAACGAATAAATATCCTTTTGTCATATAAAAGGAGGTATTTGGATCCCATTCTATCATCAAGAAATAGAACAAAGAAACTCTTCCAAAATCCCATCCCCTTTTAGCACAAACTTTGGAGCCCTTTCTGAGATTTGGCCTCAGCATTCCCCCTCGATCTCTCTCCCTATACAATCCATTCCCTACTTCTTAAGGATATCAGTTCATTGTGAGAGGTATTAAGAGAATGATGCACTTGGAGCAAAAGTAGGAGGAGCCTTGACCAGGTTCGCAAAGCGTTTGCCAACGAGAACGTTGTAACTTTTGTAATATTCACATATGAATAAAATAATTATGTTTCTGTCCCAAATATTGTGTTTTTGTTCTTATTTGATTAATGCATTAAAATTTGTATATCAACCCTAACATTGATAAGTAGAGATAGAATCTCTTGTAGCTTTGTTGTCTAAATTGTTTGCAGGTCAGCTTTGGGAGGAAACCAGTATTCCAAGAAACTACAAAGGAGGAGGAGGTCAACACCACCTAAAAGGACCTAAGGTACACCCTCTTTTCATCCTCTTATCTTTTAAGGTCATATTGTTTCGGGTATTTTAGAAATAGGATTGTATGTTAAGGGAGATAAATAATATTCCTATACTTTGACCCAATATAGTAATAGGGGGACTTTCCCCGCTAGTAAAATTGGCGACTCCACTGGGGAATCTCTCTAGGGTCTTAGAGGGAGGTTTTTGGGTACTAATTGGATTCTTTATTTCCCTTTGATTTTTTATCAAGTTTATTGAGTCTTTTAAGGGTCTATGTTCACATGCAAGTTGTCTACCAGCTTTCCATTCCCAGTCAGTCTGCCAAGTCTTTCTGTTTCTTGAAAAATATTAGAGGTGTATGTGCTTTGCTTTGGCTCAACCCATGTACATACGTAGTCTGCACAATAAAAAACCCACATACATATGAAGGCTTCTGGTGGAACAATCCACGTCTTTGTGTCTTAAAGGTGTTTTAAAAAAAGAGGATTTTTTCTCTTTCTTGACAAAAGCTTTGGGCTTCTCATGGATTTCTTGGACTTTAGAGAGTCTTTGTTAGTAGCCTTAGGTTGGGTTAAAGATTCGTTTTCAACTTGTTTCTTGGTTTTCTTTTGTTTTCACTAGAGGTTTAGAGTGAAATTTCGAGTTTTAGATCCTCATTTGGTTTGTTTAGAATCTCGTCATTTATGCAGTTGGCCTAGGATCTATGTCAATCTTGGGTTTTGTTCTCTTTCTCCTATTTATGCTTAGAAAAATAAAATTAAATTGATTTTTCTTGTTTAAATCATTTTAAAAAATCAAAAAGAATTTTTGCATTCAGTTATGCACCTAGTTTGGTAATGTAGTGTAGGTTGCTTGTTTGTAAAAGAAAAGAGTTTCAGTTTGAAATTTATTTCTTTCTTTCCTGAAAAGTACAAGTAGTTTTACGTAGTGAAACAACAGAACCTTTTTAGGAAGCTTTCAATTATACTATATTGAAAAATTAATTTTAAAAGTTGATATTTACAAAGGTTTAACAAGATTTTTCGTGAAATTCAAAGTATCTAATTTGTTTTTTTTTATATAAATGCTCTAAAGTTTTATTCATTTTCGGCTCTTCCAAACACCACTAGTTGCACGATCACATCCTTTGTGTAAATCAATCCCATAAAATTAATGCTTAACTTAAAATATATTATACTTTCTATTTGTAGGTTTCAACGACTAGTTTAGGCTTTTAGGGCCTTGAAATAGGTGTGAAGAGGAAACTCTTCAAGGCCATTTGAAACAAACAATTGAATCTAATATAGGGAGTGTCTAATTTCCAATGTTATAAGAGTTAGTCTGGACCTCCCTCTAACATAGGGGCTAAAAAATAGGTCATGTAAGGAAAGGTAGAGGATATAACCCCTCCAAATTCAGTGTGAGTGTAGTGGGGATTGTATATTGAGGGTCTTTCTTGGGAATCATACTAATCGCATTTTCATACTGAGCCTTGTGGACCTTGAATACATTCAATATCCTCATTTTTCTTCTCAACCAATTTCTTTCTGAACCCTTGAAGGGCTTCAGACTTGTTATCCTTCTCATTACGATCAGCTCGATTGTCAACTGTACCCACCTGGTGACTAACTGAGAGCTGACAACTTAGTTTCCTATTTTTAAAGACTTAAAAAGGTGATTGCAAGGGTATATTGCGATACCTAGAGCAGAGATTGGATCATGCATTGCAGAGTATACCCGAATGGTGCTTCCATGTTCGAGTTGCACTTGCACCGGTAAGTTGCTCTAGTGTTTATTGGTGTAATTATCCTTCCCATTAGTTAGTTGTCTACATGATTTGTCTTCAGGAACTTTTCATGTGTGCTTTATGATTCACACTAGTAAAACCTTAGGCTAGATCAATAAGGATCGTTCGAAGCAACTAGGCCATAAAAATCTATACCCGAGCCAGCTCCAAGAGAAGACTTTCCAGCCCCGAAGGAATCCATTGTTTCTGACCTTGAGACCGAAGGTTTTAGGCCAAAAAATCCTCAGATCATCGAATTATTGTCACCACTTTTAATTCAAATAGTCCACCCCGAGGTGAATTATCTTGAACGCCAGTTTATTCGACGAGTGGTGATGGAAGAAAACATTTCTACTTCATCAGGGAGTCCTCATACTCCTATTATGAATGTCACTGGAGGGGGCATTCTAACCCCTCCCCCACCCCGACCTGTTAGGACCACAACTGTCCCAACACCCATGACTTTGGGAAGTGGTTTGATTCATTTGACAGTTTCAACCTGATCCAAAAATGATCTTTAAAAGACTTGGTTGAGTTTAAGCATGTTTTAAATTATCATTCAAAAACTTAAATGAGGAAGGAGATATTAGTGAAAGAATATAGCACCCATCATAAAGAATGTAGATAATAAATTAAACATAAGGAAAAAAAAAAACATAACATCAATCTTGATAATGGAGTTTTGGAAGGTTTCCTACATCTCCAAGCCTTTTTCTTAGTGGGGAAGGCTTTCTTATTAATCTTCAATGCTGCAAAATTACATCAGAAGTGTCTCAAAAGGATTACAAACTAGTCTTGTTGTGTTCTTCTCGATCTCAATAATCCAACACAACTGAAGACATTGAAAAAGGTTGAGCCTAGCTCCCGGAAATGGCCTCCAAAGTTTGCTTCCTCAATGGCTTCCCTACATAAAAATGGCTTAGGTTTCATAGATCTTCATCATTTCTCCTCTTATGAAGTTCATATGTTGTCAAAAAACTCTACTTTATATAGGATTTGAGTTGGGTTTCTCCTCCCAAATTACCTCAAAGATCGGGCCTCAAAAAAGGATCTAGATCCCCATTTTTGGGAAAAATTCTCCAAAAATCAGCATAATAATCCAAAAACATCATACAATATATTTTTAAAACCCAAAAATTGGAAAATTGGGCATGGAACCCCCTTTCTCTGGACCTTTGGTCATATGGATCACGCCATATGTCCAAGTGCTAAGTGTTGGCTCCCTAACCTTCGGTTGAGCCCCTTGACATCTAGCACCTCGTCATGTGGATGGCCATGTGGTCACGGGTTGGTGTTTATTCCCTAGTCTTCTTCCCTTCGTCCCCCGATTCTAGTCTCATGGGATGAAATAATTGCAGTCTAATTCCTTGTTCGATTGTTTATCCTTGTCAATCGACTCTACATCCCCAAACTTCTTTCAAATAAAACTCAAATAAGCCCTTTTCCACTTGTTAAAACAAGAAACAAATTAGCTTGGGCAGTTAGCATTGGTGGTTAGTATGTTGCCTCGCTTGGAGGTCTCGAGCTCAAATCTTGCAGAGATAGTAACCAATTTTTTGACTAGCCAACCTTGGCCAAATATGGGGTGCCACATGGCACCCTGTGATTGGGCCACGTTTCACCTCTGGATTGGCCCGTACAATCTAATCAACACATATTCAATACATAAGTCATCTTCCTAGTCAAACTACACAGTCAACCCTACTACGTCACTACCACATGTCTCAACCGCATGATGCCATGCCACTTCCATAATTTCCATGTGTCATGTTTCTAATGGTGCCACGTAACGTATGGATTACCACGTGTCTCTTTCGTATAGTCCACATGTCAAAATATGTATAGTGTCAATCCAACCTGAAAATGCCAAAAATGAGTGACACTGTCACCTCCTGGTGTTGCCACGTTTCCTTGTTGACATAATGCTAACGTCATGCTAATGTGTTGCTGACATCAACAGTACAAACCTATTTACTGTTGACTTTGAATATTTTTTAGTTGTTTGGGAAATCGATCAGAACACGATAACATTCACATATGGTGTCCATTTTTAGAAAACAATATATGGCCAGAATCGACGACAAGGCTGATGAAATGGCCTTGTTTTTGTCTTATTCTGAGAACTTTGATTTTTAGGCCTTCCTGGATCCATTTGGAGCACAACCACTATTCCTTTCATTCAAAACATGACACATGCCCCCTTCTCATATGGCATTCCCGGTTTTGATTTGAACTCAGTTCTTACTTACTCTACTTTATAGACCATGGGTTTAGGGGTAGGGAGCTCTAACACTCCCTATATGGATCTACCATGGTTACCACTTCCTTGTTTAATTCTATTCCTTACGGTTGGGTTCATATGCCTCCTTTGTCCCCTTCGCTCAGTGGTGCATTTTGGTAGTAGATAGGGCCTAATGTTAACTATAGTTTTTTCAGTGGAGGGAATTTGGGACCTTCATCCTACATGGCGTCGATGGGATCAATGTCGTTCTCTTTGTTTTATGCATTTGGAAATAAATATTTTTCTTCATATTCTTTCTCTATTGGGGGCAACCCCATATTTGGTCAATAAAACCCTATGCAAGGTGCCATTCCTTCCCAGGGAGTGATCACAGAAATATATTCCACACAAAGTCTTTGGAGTCGTTGGTAGGGCTCATCTCCCTCACAAGGGATGTTGGTCAGGGGAAACCCCTTCCACACTCAATGGAACCCTAGGCAAGGTTCAATACGTATGTCAGGAGGGTCAGCTGGGGTGTAACACCCCAGGTTTTGAACCCCTATTTTTTTAAAATAAATGTATTGTTACAATGTTGAGAGGCTTGGGTGCCCAAAAAATTATTAAAGGGACAATATGCCCAAGAAATGTAATGTTTTGATCATTAATAATAATAAACACATCGTTTGTTTCTAGACAGACAAGGACTATATTTATAGGGGGCTATGATTCCACAAGAGAGGGAGCTTCAGGGACTAAGTGTTATTCTTATTTTCTTATTACCCTTTTTGTCTAAGGGATGGGATCGGTTACGTGAAATTCTTGGGGAGGCTAGGAGTTTCTTGTTTTCCCCACGAGGTTACCTAAACCCGCCTCTGGTCCAATGGGGGGGTTTGACGGAGGACTTGTGCATTTGTTTCATGTTCACTCACCCGTTCCTTCCTTAAACAATCCCATGAACACACTCCCATGCACTACCTAACCCATTCATCGACCCATCCTCACCTACATCTTGGTTGGAAAATCGAAAGGAAATGGAGTTGTTGAAGAACTAGCCACGGGATAGTTGGATGTAGTGATCATTGGTGTGATCCAATCATGAATTGGGGCTTGCATGTATGACATGCATTGGCCTATTCCCTATTTTTCTCACAACTATGAGGCTTGAGAGTTCCATCATTAAGATTATGGACCAGCTATCTTGGAAGCCCTGGAAGGAAGGAGAAGGACTACTTGAGGGACTGCGTGGCAGAGAAGCGTGGAGGTCTATTCTCTCGGGTGGCACATCATGGGTAGAAGAGAGCTAGGTACTTGGATTTTTGTGGGTGTTAGGAAACCTCTGAGATCCTGAGAGCTGACCAGTTTGGGAACTCAATTACACTCTTGAACCGTCCTTATGGATTCATAGCCCTGGCCCATGGGTGACACTACTGTTGAGATTTGGAGCAGTGGTGTCTACGGTTGGGTGGAACATCCTTGGTCTGCATCCAATTAATGTCACCTTTCTTAAAGATAAATTCTCTCTGTCCTGATATTACCATCTCTGTATGAATGTATTTCCATTGTGTAATTTAATTATCATCTACATGTGTATGAATGTATTTCTGTTGTGTATATTTAATTATCGTTTAACGTAATCTCTATTTTATGCATGCTTGTTGGATATTGGAATGCAAGTGATTAAATATGTTCTCTTATTCATCCTTAATAACTAAAGAATCTATCCGAAAAAGAAAGAAGTCTGAGGGAGAGCTTGCAGGTAGTGTACCCAATGTGTGGGTGGTTGGGTGTGTTACAGATTGGTATCAAAGCTTATGGTTGAAACACCGGGACGGTATGGGCTGGGTCTGCTGGTTAGAATCTCGTCGTCAAGATAGAACTCTGACCATGAATTTGAAAAGATCGGGAGGAAGGGCATTAAAGAAGATATGAAAGAGACAAAATCTCATAGAACATATGTGAGGGTTCGAAGGATCATGATCGTTCCTTTTAGTTTAGGAGAGATCGCCACCGTGGGATCGGGAAGATCTGGGATTCCTAGATTGAAGGAAAGGTAAACAAGAGTTGCCCGATGAAAAGGAAGTAAGTTAAAGGTCGCGACCATCGAATCCCCTTGGAGAGAGAGATCAACGACCAACAAGCATTGCGGGGAACCGATTGGCATGGGAGATAATTTCCCCAGGCGGTCCTACAATACAAATCATGGTTTCCCTAAGGGGTTACATTTCAGGATCAAGAGAATTGTGGGGAGAGAAGCAGGTTATTCCAAAAATGTCGATGCATGCCCCCGCAAATTGAAAGGCATGCAGTGATGTGACAGGTTAGGGATCGAACATAGAAACTTTGAATAGTCAAAGTAGTTGAGGACTGTTGATCCATAGCAGGAAACACTCCAACCGATCGTGTGCTTTGGGTGAAATCACTCCGGGAAAGAGAAAGTGAGGAGAAGTTGAGTTTTGAAAGTCCCGAAGCCCAGAGAGTCGGAGACCCAAAGTAAAACGTCGATTGTTGGATCATCCGAAGCATATCATGATTGTCGATCTCCAAGAGGTTATGTGTCAACAAATTAATTAATTCGAAGGAATCTATTCGAAACGTTTCAGTTGAGATTTCAAACTACCGAATCTTGGAGAGCCGAAGTAAATCTCGATCTTCCGATCACCTAAGAAGATCTCAGTCATTGATCTACCTAGAGCCATTTGTCAACAGATCCATGACTTCGAATAAAATCAACTGGGCCAAATAAGTTTATATTTGAGATTTTCGGAGTCTGGAGTCCTGAAGGAATCGTGGTCATCGATCTATAGGGGACACGCATCAAACAATCATGAACTTTGGATAAAAATTATCTAGACACGTTTGTCATAGTATTCCTGGATGACATACTTATCTATTCTAAGTCTGAAGAGAAGCATGAAAATCACATGAGATTGGTGTTGTAAGTACTGAGAGAACGTCATTTTTATGCCAAGTTGAGTAAGTGTTATTTTTATCAAAAGAAGATCCATTACTTGGGACACATTATTTCAGAGTGGGGCATAGCAGTAGATCTAGAGAAGATTGAAGCCATTAGAGGATGGAAAACACCCAATAATGTGTCAGACGTCAAATATTTTATGGGATTAGCCAAATACTATAGAAGGTTCATAGTAGGGTTCTTTAAGATTGCTCATCCCATCACTTATTTGCAAAACAAGGGAGCTAAATTTGAATGGACACTGAAGTGTGAAAATAATTTTAATCTGTTGAAGGAATTACTTACTAGTGCACCTGTATTAAAGATTGTTGACCCAAATGAAAGTTTTGTGGTATGTACAGACGCTTGTAAAGAAGGACTTGGGGGAGTCCTCACGCAAAATGGACATGTCATTCAATATGAGTCCAGAAACCTTAAGGAACATGAGAGGAACTATGCCACACATGACTTGGAACTTGCTGCCATTGTTCATGCCTTAAGGGTGTGGAGGCATTATCTCATGGGGAAGAAATTCAAATTAAGGACATACCACATTGGTTTTAAGTATCTTTTTGAACAACCGAACTTGAATGACAGGAAAACAAGATGGATGGAATTTTTAAGTGAATATGACTTAGATATCAAGCATATCAAGGGAAAGGAGAATAAAGTTGTCGATGCACTCAGTAGAAGAGTGCATCTCATGCATGCTACTGCTGTTAGTATGCATTAGTCAGACTTGAAGAGAATAATTTTAGATGGTCTTGTTACATATCAACATTACCTACAGGTAAAGGAAAACTTACAACAAGGAAATGTACAACAAAAAGTAAAGGAGTACAAGATAAAGGAAGATGGATTACTCATGCAAAAAAATCGAATCTATGTTCCTAGTTCTGGAGAACTGAGGAATTTGGTACTTAAGGAAATGCATGATGTTCCTTATGCTGGACATATTGGTTACTAGAAAACAATTACATCAGTAAGAAGCTAGTAATTTTGGTTTGGAATGAGGAAGGATGTTGTTGATTACATTGCTCGATGTATGGAATGTCAGAAGGTGAAGGATGAGCAAAGGCACCCAACGGGTTTGCTGCAACCATTGCCAATTCCAGAGAGGAAATGGGAAGTGATCACCATGGATTTCATCATAGGATTACCTAGAACGAATAAGCAACATGATTCAATCATGCTGGTGGTTGAAAAATTAACAAAGGATGATCATTTTGTGCTTGTGAAGACTATGCATACAACAACTAATATTGCAAATATTATCATGAAGGAAATTGTTAGGTTGCATGGGATACCTAGGACAATCATCTTGGATAGAGATACAAAGTTCACCTCCAATTTTTGGAGGGGATTGTTTAAAGGATTTGGCACAAATCTAGACTTTAGCACAACATATCATCCCTAGACAGATAGGAAAATAGAGAGGGTCAATCGAATAATTGAAGACATGTTGAGCATCTATGTGATGGATAATCCATCTAAGTGGGAAGATTACTTACACTTGGTTGAGTTTTCATATAATAATGGGTATCAAGATTCATTGAGAATGATCCCATTTTAATCCTTGTATGGTAGGAAATACAATACTCTGATAAGCTAGGACAACCCAACAGATAGAGTGGTACTTGGGTCGGAGTTGCTCAAGGACATGGAAGACCAGGTTGTCAAGATTAAGTAGAATTTAAAGGAAGCTCAGGATAGACAGAAAGTTTATGCAGACAAGAACATGTCAGTTAGTGATTTTAAAGTAGGGGAGCATGTACTTTTGAAAGTGAAGCCCAAGAAAAGCTTCTTGAAATTGGGCAGTTGTAGAAAGCTAGCAAACAAATTTTGTGGTCCATTTGAAATAATGGACAGAATAGGGCTAGTTGCATACACGCTTGCATTTCCTGCTTCCATGAATGTGCATAATGTATTTCATGTATCTTTAATAAAGAAATATGTACATGATCCTAACCATGTTATTGATTGGCATCTGATTCAGGTAGACACAGAGGCAAACTTTCAGGTTCAACTGGTGCGGGTATTGGACATCAAAGTCAGAATGATCTAGAATCGATTTATAGAACTGGTAAAAGTTCAGTGGACCTGCTACGGTCCTAAAGATGCCACCTAGGAGCATAAATATGCCACGCGAGTAGAGTACCCACATCTTTTTGAATAAATTTGAGATTTTGATCTCTGTTTGTATATGCACTGAGGACAGTGCCAAAATAAGGGGGAGCAGATGTAACACCCCAAGTTTTGAACCCCCATTTTTTTAAAATAAATGTATTGTTACAATGATGAGAAGCTTGAGTGCCCAAACAATTATTAAAGGGCCAATATGCCCAAGAAATGTAATGTTTTGATCATTAATAATAATAAATACATCACTAGCTGCTAGATGGACAAGGACTAGAGTTATAAGGGGATATGATTCCACAAGAGGGAGCTTGAGGGACTAAGTGTTATTCCTATTTTTTTATTACCCTTTTTGTATAAGGGAGGGGATTGGTTACGTGAAATTATTGGGGAAGGCCAGAAGGTTCTTGTTTTCCCCATGAGGTTACTTAAACCTGCCTCTGGTCTGATGGGGGTGTTCGACGGAGGAATTGTGCATTGTTTTCACGTTCACTCACTCGTTCCATCCTCACACACTCCCATGAACAAAGTCCCATGAACTTCCTCACCAATTCATTGACCCATCCTCACCTACATCTTGGTTGGAAAAGAGAAAGGAAATGGAGTTGTTGAAGAACTAGCCATGAGATAGTTAGTTGTAGTGGTCACTGGTGTGATCCAGCCATGACCTTGGGCCTACATGTCTGAAATGCATTGGCCTATGCCTTGTTTTTCTCACAACTGCAAGTCCTGAGAGTTCCAACATTGAGATTATGGACCAGCTGTGCTAGAAGCCCTGGAAGGAAGGATAAGGACTACTTGAGGGACTGCGTGGCAAAGAAGGGTGGAGGTCCATTCTCTTGGGTGGCATAGGATGGGTAGAAGAGAGTTGGGTACTTGGATTGTTGTGGGTGTCGGGAAACCTATGAGAGCCTGAGAGATGACTAGTTTGGGGACCCAATTACACTCTATAGCCATCCTTTTGGATTCATAGCCCTAGCTCAGGGGTGACACTATTGTTGAGATTCAGAGCAATGATGTCTACAGTTGGGTTGAATGTCCTTGGTCTACAGCTAGTTGGTGTCACCTTTCTTAAAGATAACTCCTCTCTATTGTGATATTACTATATTTGTATGAATGTATTTCTGTTGTGTAATTTAATTATCATCTACATGTGTATGAATGTATTTCCATTTTGTCTATTTAATTATCATTTAACGTAATCTCTAGATTACGCATGCTTGTAGGATATTTCACAGCCTGTGATTAAATATGTTCTCTTATTCATCCTTAATAACTAAAGAATGTATTATAAAGAGAAAGAAGTCTGAGGGTGGGATTGTAGGTAGCGTACCCGACCTGTGGGTGGCTGGGTATGTTACATGTGGGCATGCCCAACCAAGGTCCTTGGAACATTACACAGGGGGTAATTCCTATGAAAGATATGTCATATATCTTTGTGAATTAGTCGATGATGCAACAACAAACACATGTTCCTTTTTTTGGTTAGGGCCACAGTTTCTACCAAAACCCCGGCCAATAGTCCAGCTTTTCTTGGCAACCTGGTGTGAGTCAAAATGTAGGTGCCTGTTTTTGTGTAAATAATTTGCAACCAAAAATACCCTTTCTGGCAACCATGCATTTTCTAGACTTTTCGAGATTGTTAAATGACATGATCTGTCATGATCCACATTGGCCCCCCATGTTGACTAAGTTTACTTCTGATATCCCTAAGTTTGAGGGAAATCTTGATGAAGATCACAGTGATAACGTGACTACTTTTCACTTGTGGTGCTCATTGAACTCATTGAAGGACAAATCTTTTAAGTTGTGCATTTTTCAACACACACTTATAGGGGGTGCAAAAAAATGCTATATCGAGCTCAACAACTTGAAGTACTCTTAGTTTAATGACCTGGCTATGGTTTTCCTGGTCCATTTCCATTTTCCAGTGAGATACGATGATGACACAGAGTTGTTGGTAGAATTCAAGGAGACTAAGTCTGACCATATCTCATATCATATCTGAGAATGGTGGTGACGAAAGGGCTTGATTAAGGTCAAGGTCCCTCATGTATTCTTTCTTAAGTGGTTCTTCAAGTCTTTGGTTCCTTGTGTATCCAAAGGCATAGCAACGTCCGGGGCGTTTTCTGAGAAAGAGGATATTATGAGAGCCCAACAACTAGAATTGATCTACTCTCAGTCTAGCATGCCTTACAAAATATTACCTGATGCACCACGGTCAACTCTCGATAAGGCCAAACAAAATTATGGGCCCCACATTGATGGCATAGTAGGATCAACGTAATGCAAGTCCATGGATGTCTTGTCTAATCAATTACAAGAATTATTGATTCAATAGACTATGGCCAGCCAGACTTCTAGTTCAGTTTCCCCCGCAACCCAGACGTTGAATGTACACAATGTGTAATAGACAACTCCCAAGGCCAACCAATATACCAAGGGAAAAAAGAAAAAAAAAATAAGAAAGGTAATGGGGATAAAAATTATGCTAACAATTCTAGCGATGTAAAAACTGAGAAGAGGAAGGTGAAGTTTTTGTGTAATATTTGCACGGACGACCACTTAAGTCACATATGTGCTTAGCTTGGAGAAGCACAAAAGATACTAGCACATGAACAACCTGTTGTGTTGAAAAACCCTTTTCCATAAGGGAAACATTTGGCTTGAGATTTTGCATCCATGAGCACAGCTGGGGGCAGTGAGGGACCCCTCGCACCTAATCCTAACAACCCAACCGCGAACATTTACATAATGAACATTCATGCTCATTTATCAATTGGGACTCGTGACTATGGAATGCCAAAATCTATTGAGAAGGGAAAAGAGGCCTCCAAACCATTGAATCCTCTTCAAATTCAGAAGACAGTGGGAAAGACAATGACTCACATCCATAAAGGTGTGCTAAAAAAGGCTTCACATAACCCAAATGTGAGGGCTGCTTAGAATTACTTCGTCATGGAAGATCTGGAATAGACCCCTTCTACAATGTCTACTCTGGAGGTTCTCCATAGTTTCCCCTCACAGGGAAAATCTTTGTTGTTCGCCTTGGAAGTGGCGGAGCCTAGTAACTTAGGAATGATCATTTTTTATCCGACTAACCTTAAACCTCATCTTCCTCACCATGTCTCCTTTTAGATAGTAGTGGCGTACAACAAGAAATTGTTGAGACCAAACTTTTTTCATACAATGGTTGACGGGGGTGCCTCGACCTATGTGATGTCGTTGGCATGTTGGAGGGCCATTGGCCATCCTGATTTGTCTTCGTTTCCTCCATTTCTTATGAATTTTGACGGTCGATTGTTCATACCACATGGTATAATTCCTTCTTTCCCCGTTCTGTTGGAGGGTAAATATATGTACGTCAAAGTTGAAGTATTCAATGCACCTCTCGACTATAATTTCTTGTTAGAACAGAGCTGGACTTACACGATGCATGTGGTTGTAGCCACTATTTTTTGGGTTCTATGCTTTCCTCATGAAGGCCAGATTATAACCATAGACTAGTTGTCCTTATCACATCCTGACCCTTCTTCGGGGGCAATCACGGTCTCAATGATTGATAACCTGCATCCAATCACTATTAACTTACGTGCTAGATTGTTTCTGTCATTGATGGGAACTTTTGATTATCCGTCACCTTCCAATGATGTAAGGTTTATTTCGACCGTCCTCGACTAGCCGAAGGATGCAATTTTTCAAGTGTTGTCTTTTAAAATGAGCTACTTTCACGACCTATGGATTTTCCCTTCCCCATCGAATTATATTCAAGGGATAGGGCATCTTCGCATCGTCATGACCTTATACGTTGTTGAGGTTGTGTACATTTTTTTCCAGCAAGCCTAGACCAACCTCGATTCAGCTTCCCCATAGGAGATAGATCCAGTTCTCGAGCCTATTTGGGCTCAAGACTCTCTCTCCACTCAGGACCCATTAGACTTAGTCTTTCCTTCTAATGAGGTGATTATAGAGGAAATGACTAGTCTCGACATACCTTGGGATGATCTTCACCATAGATCTTATTTTCTTCCCAAGCTTAGGAGAATAGAGGCAGGAGAGTTTGTTACGACCATGAATGGAGATAAACCTTGTCCTATTAAATATATGGCTTTGCACAGAGTATACACCAAGAAAAACATGGAAAGTATTGTTGCAATGATTCCTATCAATATCTCCAAAACCCTTGGTGTCATGAAGAATGTCTTCGTTGGAGTGGATTTCTCCTCCGAAGAGATTCAAATTTACATCGAGTTGTTTAAGGAGTTCCACGATGTTTTTTCCTAGTCTTATGAAGATATGATAGGAATTGATCCATGAATTTTTGAACACAAAATCATGACTTATCCAAATGTACAGTCGGTCCGACAAAATATTCACCTTATCAATCCTTGAAAAGCAACGACGATAAAGGCTGATGTTGCGAAAATACTCGAAGTTGGTTTCATATACCCCATGCAATTGACGTAATGGTTATCAAACCTAGTTCCTATCAATAAGAAGCAAGGTATGATTCACATTTATATTGATTTTCGTGATTTGAACAAAGCTTCCCCAAAAGACAATTTTGCAACCTCGTTTATGGATTATATTGTCGATGAGTGTGCAGGTTGTGAAGTATTTTCTTTCATGGATGGTTTTTCGGTATTCAAATTCAAATTAAACCCGAGGACAAAGATAAAATCAATTTTGTATGTCATGGGGGTACCTTCGTGTATCAAAAGATGCCTTTTGTCATGAAGAATGTTGGAGCTACTTTTTAGCAGGACATGTCATTTTCTTTTCACAACCTCAAACACATAATCGAGACATAAATGGATGGTATAGCATCACGTTCTCACAAGAGATCTGATCATCCTGTCTATTTTCAACTAATATTTGAGTGGTGTTGCTACTATTGTATTCGCTTGAATCCAAACAAGTGAATTTTTTGAGTGACATCAAGTCGTTTATTAGGTTTCATCGTGTCGAAAAAAGGGATCATGGTTGACCCTCTTAAGTTTGAGGTGATAATTCAATTTCCTCCCTCATGCACAATACCCGAGATTCAAATTTTACAGGGGAAAGAAAACTTTCTTCATTGTTTTGTCACTAATTATGCCAATATTACGAAAGGGTTCATGTGTCTTTTAAAAAATGGAGTCCCATTATGTTGGGACGAAGCATCTCAACGCTCTTTTTATGCATTGAAACAGACTTTAACATCTTCCCCTCTACTCCAGCCTCCTAATTATGGCAAGGATTTCCTGTTATATCTGGTTTTTGTAGAGTCCATGATCAACATGGTCTTGGTACAAGAGGATGATCTCCTTGAGGAGCAAGTTATATATTATCTTAGCCAAGGCCTAGTGGAACTAGAGCTCAACTACGCACTTGTTGATAAAATCGCTTTGGAATTTGTTCATGTTGTCCAACGGTTTTGTCACTATATATTACTTTGCAAGACCAATTTCATTGTTGTCGTCAATCCCTTTTGGATATGTGTTAACATGACGTTTCATCGAAAAAAAAATTAGTCGGTGGATATTTATCCTCCAATATTTTGACTTGGATTTCATTTCGAAAAAATCTAAAAATTCGTCGGTCTTTGTTGGGTTAGTCTCATAACAGTTGGTCAAGAGTGGTGATATTTCTCCCAAAGAGTCACCAGTTAACACAGATATTTTTCTGATTACATCTTCAAACCATTGGTATGGAGATATATGTGTGTATCTTCATACTTTGAAGTGCCTCACTTCTTCTTGTCGCGATGAGTGTCGACGAATATGACACCAAGCAAAAAAATATCTCATCCTCGATGACACTTTATATCATTGAGGTGTAGATTGCATTCTTCGACAATGTCTTACTCACGAAGAAGCATAGCTTGTCTTGAATGATTGTCACACCAGAGCATGTGGTGGTCATCTATCAGGGTTGGAAACAACCCAAAAGATTCTTCACGTAGGATATTTCTGGCCCACATTAATCAAAGATTATGTTGAGGCAGTCAAGAAGTGTCACATGTGCCAGATCTTCTATCGAAATATGTGGGAACACTCTACTCTTATGTTTCTGGTCATTGTTGTTGATCCCTTCACCAAGTGGGGGATTGATTTCACTACATGTCACTCGGCATCTTCCAGGGGGCATATCTATATCATCATAGCGGTAGACTACTTCACTAAGTGGATCAAAGCTATGCTGACATTTAACAATGACAAGGAAATTTCTTCCCTTTTCATTTTCAATAATATAGTAGGTAGATTTGGTATCCCGAAGGAGATTGTCACTAACCATGGAAGTCACTTATAAAACAAAATGATGATTGAGTTAACATCAAATCGTGGGTTTAAATAGGAACATTTGTCACCATATAGGTATAAGTTGCGAATAAGTCTCTCAAGACTATTCTTCAGCAGACGATCGATTCGGCTAAGTCAAATTGGAATTTGATGTTATATTTGGTGCTCTAGGATTATCGAAATTTTGTAAAGACTGCAACTAATTTTTCACCTTTCCAACTCCTCTATGAGATGGAAGAAGTATTACCCATTGAGTGCCAGATCCCTTCTTTAAATTTGGTAGTGGAACTATTGCCCGATACTACACCACTTGAGGAATGTCTTGTATATCTCGAGAAGCTTAGAGAGTAGCGTCTTAATGCAGCCTTAGCCAACGAGGCTCATAAAAAATGGTTCAAGTGTCAGTATAATCAATTCATTCGACCTCATATTTTATCTGAAGGTGATGTTGTCCTGGTTTACGACCAAGACAAAGATCCCCTTGGGGCAGGAAAGTTCAAACCCATGTGGTTTAGACCTTTCATTATGAAAGAGGTATTAGAGAAGTGTTCTTACTGTCTCTTTGATTTCGAGGGAAATTATTTAGTGGAGCCTATAAATTGTCTCTACCTTAAGAATTACTACTCTTAGTTTGGTCTCCTGGGTGTGGCTTCTTATATATCTGTATAGTATTTTATACATTTTTGTATTTTTCATTTTATGGACATGTAGTTATTTATGTTCTCTTTTTCATTGTGGCACATGTCAAGTGAATCAGAGGTGTATGTTTGTTTCATGCACGATGCTAGACAATAAACCCAAAGGCTTGCTTGCACAGCTTGGGTGATTTTCACACTTGGAGGACAATTGATATCTTCTGGAGGTATTTGTCTAGGTTATGTAACCAATAATGTTTCTGACTACAGTGCAGTGATAGAATTACTACATGATGCTTTGTCATATGGTATTTCTCTACTCTGGGTTTATTTAGATGCTCAACTGGTTGTCTCCCAGTTAAATGAGGTTTACTACATTTATGATCCCATTCTTCACCGATAATACTTTAGGGTACGTCTCTTAGAATGATATTTTGATTATATTACTTATATGATTTAATAATTTAATCGATACTCTCGATAATCAAGTTTTTGATTGTCATGTTTCTCACATGTAAAAGTAAAACACACACATACACATGTAAATACATCTATAAAAAATGTCATCCATAAAACTATAAAGATGTATATATATATTTCCAAAAATGGTGTCATGAGTACAAAGTAGGAATGAAAGCCTAAAAAATAGTTAGTATACATTGTTAGGATTCAACCCTCAAAAATATAGCACAACAAGTTCCGTCGAAACATAAGTAGTCCAATGCTATCTAAGGTCTAGTCCTATGGGCCCTGCTATAGTGGACAACGACGTTCCCAAGATGCCAGAATAACTAGACCAAGGTTCGAGGCACCCCTTGTTAGAATATAATGGATGTGCTCATTTTACCATTGAAAATATCTCTATTGTCACCCAACCATAGGCCGAAGCCACCCTCCAAGCACCTTAACATTGACAAAGAATCTCTCTGGAAGCAAACCCTAGGCTAGATAGCCAAACAAAGGGTAGTGCACCTTTCCCCAAGGATAGTGCACCAACAAGAGATGATTAGATAGTCCAAACCCTAACCAAGAGATAGTCCAAGACAAACGTAACTGCTAGTTGCAGCAGCTTCACCAACAACTCTCCTCAAACCTGTGCACAAAACTGGACACTCCAGTGCGCACAAGCGTTGCTCTACAATTCTAAGACTGCCTGTTAGAATGAAGACTTGCCTCCTGTATTTATAGTAATTATGGCTAACTACCTAGGCCAACTTCTCATTCTAGGTATCTTTCTGTTCAATATATTATTATTTCTTCTAGTTGACATCTTCTCTTGGAGGCTAATAACCTAATATAAATTATCTTCTTGAGATGACAAGTCTTCTAGGGTTATTAGCCAACTCATTAGGGTTTCTTCTTTCTTCCCGGAGTATTCTATTCTCATCAGGTTTACACATGGAGGTAAATACCTCTTGTATCTACCACAATATCAACACTCCCTCCTGGCTATGGAGGTATTACAGGTAATGGTCTTGAGCACAAAACATACCATTCACTTGGTAGCATCAACATAGTCGTCTAGACTATCTCATGACTAGATCATGAGCATGATCATCACCATTGGTGTCATCAGATGCATCATCTCTTGAAACAATACTCCATCTGAGTAATTTGACACGATGTTGGATAAGTCACTCACACCACAGAGTGATACAAGAGCCATTCTTCTAATCTGGACATATGTCCTAGAAGAGTAGATGTTCTGAACCATTTCCCGTATGGGAAATATCTGTGCTTTACTCATTTATCTGGCTAATAATCATTTACCAAACTGTTGATAGTCTTCAAGGTAATCGGAAAAAAATAGAACAAAACTGTGTCTATCCATAGCAGTACATAACTACAATCCAGTGGTACACTACCACACCAAGTAGAAAACAAGTACTTGATCAGTAACGTATAGTCACGAATAGTGGAACACATCCACCACAGTAGTATACATCTACTGTCATACATTCTTCATAACAATCATCTGATATCAACCTGCACAGAAACAATGTTAGGATATAAATTGAATCATCTGGGACAATATTTCACTCACATCTATGAGAAAAGAAATAATATCTTCCCTCTAAGTAGAACATCAATGATGGGTTATCTGCCTTATTATTCTCAAACAAGGAAGAATGATTGTTTTGATTTCTGAACCTAGACCATTCCTCACCCTAGGCCATTCCTTTGACACTACAGAAAGTGTAACCTGGAGAGAATGAATCTGCCTTAAGGAATGCCTGTCCCTGATTGTTGAGCTTGGACCATTCCCCACCCTGGGCCATTCCTCCAGCACTAAATAAAGTGAAACCTAGAGAAAATGAATACACCCTAAGGAATGGATGTCAAGACCATTTCCTCTATTAACCACAAGAGGAAAATACTTTCCTTTACCAACCTCCAAAACAAACCATTCCTCATGTTAACTACAATGAGAAATCATTGTCTGGCGAGGCAGGCCAGTCTTCTTGAGTAACCCTCAAGAAGAGAGATTTCCCTAGACCACTCCCCATGTTAACCACAATGGGAAGTCATTGTCTATGGTACATCAACAATCTAGACCACTTCCCATGTTAACCACAATGGGAAATCATTGTCCGTCAAAAATATCAATCCACTTTCCGAACATGAAAGAATATGCTCATCCTAGACCATTCTTCGAATTGAAAAATGATTGTTCATACATCAATGCTCCCTCCCAACCTGGGAGTCAGCTCTTCCCTTTTCAATAAGGAATTCATCTCCATGAGATCCATCTTGAGTACACAAACTCTTTCATTTTGAACAAAATCTTTTACCAAAATTTCTTCTTATCTGCTCATCTGTGGACATATGTATTGGAGAACAACTTTCTCCTTTCTGGAGTTCATCACGGATAATGTAATGCTTGATTTCAAATGTACTTCGGTTTGGATAACTAGTTTTCTATGAAGGTTTAATGTATCTCTCATCAATAAAGTATATCACTGTTGGAAAACTGGAACATATCCATGTGGCACTTCTTCTATCTTCATGAGATCTAATCAACTGAGTAATCATGTTGATATAATATCTCTGTTATAGAAAATATTCACCATGCTTCTACTGTGCACTGGAGGTTCTCCACCAAGTTATGTTTTTCCATATGCATACAAGGGTCTCTTTCTCGTATGCCTCAAATTCTTGAGGTTTCTCTTCATATGCTCTTTATTCAATTAGTCTTTGCATTTATCTGATGTAGAACTCCAACTCATGGATGTTGCGAATGATATAAGGACCCATGGTAATCATGATAGTCTTATCCTTCCATTTGGGAGAACCTCTAGTTCTATATATCACAATGCTTTCATTCATAAGTCTTCCATACATTGTTCTTCATCATGACTTTCAGTTCCTCTTCTTGATTGCTTTTATTGAGTTCATATCAGGCTGAACATATTGTGATTCTTGATACAATAACTGATTGTTTTGGCTTCTATTTCTTTCTTTGAATCTTCATGTTCTTCCTGATGTGTTTCTTTATTCTTCAGGTCCATGGAGTTTCTTATAGATTCCATCCCTAAATATTCCATTTCTTTCTTTCATCATAGGATCATAGACGTGGATGGAAAACCAGGGATACTTTAAGGCTTCTTTTCGAAGAAGAATTCTTCTGAGGTTGAACTGGACATGTACTGTCTCTCATGGCTACTACCATGGATATATACTTCATCATCTTCAATGTATCATAGGATGATCTCCCTCCTAATCCTTGCTTCATGTATGAGTGCATATAATCCACTCCCTCCGTTTGACAGAGTCCACACTTCCGTCTACATCCTTATTGTCTTCTTCTTCAGAAGAAGTCTCTTTCATCCTACTTATTCTTCTTTGTAGGTTCCTTTTCTTCAGAAACTGATGCTTCGTGTTTCTCCTTCCTTTTCTTCAGCTCAGGACAATGATTCTTGTAGTGACCATACCTTCGACAGTTGAATCATTGTATTTCTGAAATATCTTTCTCTTGATTTGGCCTCCTCCTTGAACCAAACTTCCTTTTGTTCCTGAAAACCTTGAATCTTGTTGTGAAGGCTTGATCATCATACTTATTTTGGGGTTTCTCTTTTGCATTGATCCTTGATTTTTCTTAATCACAGCAAGTCCATAGTTATTCAAATGTAGGATACTCCTTCCTTGTGTTCATTCTTGCGGAAAATGCATCCCATGTCTTGGGAAGACCATTGAGTACTATGTTTACCAATTCCTTCTCTGAAACGATCTCTTCAATATCTTGTAGTTTATCTCTTGACTGAGAGATTATCACAAAGTATGATGTTATGTTGTCATCATCATTCATCTTCACGTCACTAAGCTCATTCTTCAAACTCATTACTTGTCCAATGTTTTTGACAAAGAAGAGGTTTGTTAGGGCATTGTACATCTTCTTCGATGATTCAAGATGGGAGATGTAGTGTATCAAGTGGTATTTTATATATTCCAATATTACAATCATAACATTGATGTCACCGTATTTGAACTTCTCCATATCTACAACGTCCTGTGTCTCCTTCTCTTTTCCTTCTTCAAACACTGTTTCCATGATCTCTCCTTTCATGATATCCAACACTTTAGTCTTGGCAAGGATGAGGTAAATCCTTGACTTCCATGCTTTGAAGTTATAAGCTCCATATAACTTGTTTTTTGAATTCATAGAGTAAGTCATGGCGGCTTGGACTTGGTCAACCCTAGATCTGACCAAAAACTCAAACTTGATGTCTTCACTTGTTGAGAGTACCAGGAGATGCGCTAGACTAGGGTGCAATGATGTATCCGAAAATTAGGTCAATATATTCACTTAAGGTGACTCAATGAGAGGATTAGGGTTTATGCAACTGCACCTACTAGTAGCCCTAGAGGTAGTGCTATGGTGACTGATCTTGCTAGAAACCCTAGCGACAGTTCTTCAACTAGTTCAATATCCTTACGACTATGTTTCCTTCCAGTGGTTAGACTGAATGAAGGAGGTGTGGGCCCATAAAATGTTAGAATATAATGGATGGGATCATTTTAGTATTGACAATATCTCTATTATAACCCAACCATAGGTCAAAGCCACCCTTCAAGCACCTTAACCTTTATAGAGAATCATTATGGAAGCAAACCCTAGGATAGATAGCCAAACAAAGGGTATCCAACCTTTCCCCAAGGATAGCGCACCAACAAGATCTGATCAGATAGTCCAAACCCTAACCAAGAGATAGTATAAGACAAACATAACTGCTAGCTGCAACAACTGCACCAAAAACTCTCCTCAAACCTGCGCACAAAACTGGCCACTGCAGTGCGCACAAGTGATTCTCTACAATTCTGAGACTGCCTCCCAGAATGAAGACTGGCCTCTTGTATTTATAGTAATTCTGGCTAACTGCCTTGGCTGACTTCTAATTCTAGGTATCTGTCTGTTCAGTATATTATTATTTCTTCTGATCAACTTCTTCTCTTGGAGGCTAATAACCTAATATAAATTATCTTCTTGAGATGACAATTCTTCTAGGGTTATTATCCAACTCATTAGGATTTCTTCTTGCTTCCCGGAGTATTATATTCTCTCCAGGTTTACATGTGGAGGTAAATACCTCCCACAGCTACCATAATATCAACACCCCTAGTACATGTGGCTTCATATCCAAGGGAATATCCTCGATCTCAGCCATATGAACTACATGAGTAAGATTAGTGAGGTTTCTCTCTACTCATCATAGGAATCTATCAGCCTCTCCAGCTGGGGTCGTCCTGCAGCTATTGGTCCTCTTGTTGTTGTTGGTATTGCCACTAGTTAAGGACAACACCTCGTCCTAGCGAAGTTTTTCGGTCGAACTGGTCCCACATCTGTATATAACAGATATTTAAGTTAGTACTCTAACTCACACATAAAAAGGATATATAAAAAATTAAAAATTCAATAACTTAAAAAAATATGTGTTACATATCTCATAGTGCTCCTCGCCAGGGGGCACAAGCATGTCAGGATTTCTAAGGAAGTTTATCCCTCCGTAGGGATGTTCCTCTATAATTGGAATCTAATGGGCCCACCAGTCAAATAATTTATCATCGACAACCTCCTAAGTTCTTCCTCCACACTTTATAGGTAGCAGAACTTTCCACCTGCACAATGCCGGGAAAGAGGAAATATGCCCCCATACTGTCTCTCTTGGGCTAATATTTGGCACCCTCTCGAAGAAAAAGGAGCATAGAACAATACCAACCCCAAAGTTCTTTTTTGTACATCTATGACACTCTGTGAGTTTTCTCTTCATGCATACTATCATGGTAGTACTCCAATCAAACATGCTAGCCTCTAAACACTAGACTTCACAATGCATCTGTGCACGAGGGGCATGGCCTAGTGTTGCAGACAAAATAATGAGAAGGGAGAGGCTGGTAATATTGTGAATCGACACCTGAGAACCTACTTTATCGGTACCATCCTCACAATACATAACGATGTAGTCCTCAAAGTTATATGGACCTAGAGGAAAGGTCCTCATGTTGACCAGTTCCCCTCTTCTAGAGAGACAGGTCAAGAAATAAATTTTCTCTAAGGTCGGGGTCAGTGATTGACCCTCTATCATGAAATCCTCTGCATCAGGATGCCAATACTCCACTATATCATTAATAAACCTCGGTTGTGCCCTCATGAATGGAAACTGGAAATTTTTCCATAAGATACATTGTTTAGCGTAGCAATAGCCCTAGGGTCCTCCTCGACCAAGACACCCAACTCCTCATGTTCTTTCTCTTCGGTGAACATACATCATATCACACACAGAATTTGGAGAGGTTTTAGTCTTCATATATTTATTTTTGAACTTCAAAAAGGGTGTACACATGATTTCTTTTTTTCCTAATTTGGTCCCCTTTTTCACTTTTCCTAGCTTGGTGGCTACATGAGTTCTCTTTTGAGTTATATTTTGGTTGTTCTGGTGGGCTTGTCCTTTTGGTTTGGTAATTTTTTGAGATGGGTTACACTCATATCGTCCCACATAGAACATCATTGTTTTTCAACTTTTGCATATAGGTTAGGTTTTCACTCCCATATTTCTTCATATTGTTGTCTTTTCCTCTTCGACATAGGATCGATCCCACCAAAGTGTGACAAAAAACCTTCTTTGTTTCTTTATAAGTGTCGTAATTAGGTGGTAGATCCTACCTCTACATGGATTCCTTAGGTATATGCTTTGCTTCATCTTCACATCCATGCTGTGAGTTTTGAATATAGGATTGGGAGTCCTTGTTATTCTCTCCATGATTACATATTGAAGAATCGTTTTTCTTGCTAATCATCATTATTGGCCTTACCCATGGGACTCCTTAATGAGCACGGTTTGTTGTCTTTCAAGCTCACTTTAAATTTCGAAAACAACATCCAAAAAGACTGTATTTAGTCTTTTTGATCTCATCTAGATTACTTGAGAAACACATCCCCCTAGAGTCTTGTTTAAGCCCTTTTCAGAATATCTAAAATTGAAAATATTGTTGAGCGATCTTGTCTCCCTTCATGCTCTTCAAACTCAAATTTGAAGGCACATATGTCTAGTGGTAGTTTACTCCTTTTTCAGTCTAGACAACTAATTTTATGAATAAAGGTATTCTCTAGGAACTTCGGTTCGCTAGAAGAGCATTCTCAAGTGTAAGTTTAACCATTTTTCAGGCTCGAGGGACTAAATTTTTGAAAAAGGAACATTCTCCTTAGGTTTGGTTTATCTCTTTTTCGGCCCTTGGAGATTACTTACGAAAAATGAACCCCCCCCAGAGTCCATAGTTAAGCTCATTCAGACTCCCTAAATACAAAAATATCACCGAGTGACCTTGTTCCATTCACACTCATTAAATTGGTCCATAAAGAACATCTATTTGGTATGAGTTTAAACCTCTTTCCAGAAAATAGATTATTCCAGAAAAAGGTACACCTCAGGAGAATTGTCTCGTCAGGAGAGTTATCCTCAACTATATTCTATACTTTTTTGGGCCAAGGATACCAAACCTAGAAAAAGGTTGTGAGGCCATAGTTAATCTCTTTTCAGGCTCCTTAAAATTGAAAATATCGTCGAGTGATGTTTTCCCAATCACACTCGTTAAAATGGTATTGAGGAGACATCATTTTGGTACAAGTTTAACCCTTTTTCAAACCAACTAGACTAACTGTGAAAAAGGAACTCACTCAAGTCTTCTTTAATGTTTTTTTAGACTCTCTAAACATGAAAAAACCATCGAGCCTACCTTCTTTGGACTCGTAAAAATTTACATGGAAGAAGTCTTGTTGTGTCATGCTTAATCTCATAACGAGTCTCATCTTTGCATGTTTGGTATAATGTTGGATCCATGTTTCTCTCAACTGAACCTTGAAATAATTTCTTATATTCAAGACTCGCAACACTTTTTCCCTTGCGATCTGAAACCTTGAACCATGGATGAATTTTCATGAGTGTCATTATCCTGCATATGTTTCCTTGCCTTGAGCATCAGTATGTTCCATCTGCTTGGAACTAGTTTTATTTCCCACAATAATCATTCCTCCTTTGTAACTTAGCAGTCTTTTATTCTTTTTCAAGCTCATTAAAAAATTGAAAAAAACAAAAAAATCAAATATTCCTAAAAGAGGGGTATTGTGTTGGTTTTGTCACATGGGTAAACAAAAACACAACACTTGCATGCTTATTTAAGTCAGCTAAACAAGAAAAATGTATGTGCGTTGATTACATAACCAAATACACATTGAACAAAGAAATAAAACTAAAAACAACTAAGAAATAAAAGTTCGAGAAGCTTGAAAGAACTAGAAACATGAAAAGAAAAAAATGACCAACATATAGCTACCAATGGATCAATATATTAATAGGCTAAACACCGTACAACATTCCACATATCAAGTTTTGCAAATATGATCTTCTCAATTTTACCTAAGTTAATTCTATATGTATCTTTTGTCTCTACAAATTATGAAGGTCTGAAACATCCCAGAAAATATTTATAGAAAAAGTGTCATGCTGACTTGTTTGAAACTCAATTCAGGAGCACATGAACCCTGATTTCCATAGAGAATATATCTGAAACTATAGCAAACCAACATCTAATATTTTTAACACATGCACACCAAGATCTCTCCTCTGTCTCTACCAAATCTTAGGGTTTGAAATATCCCAAATAATAAGTTATAGAAAAGTGCCAAGATGACATGTTTGAAACTAATTTCACGAGAATTCAGAAACCTTAACTTCCAAAAGGAATATATCAAAATATATAACCAAC
>SNQJ01S0012448.1:0-24791 GCA_010110895.2 Picea sitchensis
TGTCTCATTTGATTCCGTAGATTCAGTTTTAGTCTCAAGATTATGAAGCATTAGGATAGTTTCCTTTCATAGATTAGTTGCATATTTTGTGCTTTCTTAGATTTAAATTCAACGACAGTAGTTTAACATGTTTATTTTCAATCATTAGCATAGATTAGAAATCCTCTTACCCTGCATATACTTTGTGTACATCTCATAAGATTACGACTCCAGATTGATAATTTATGTCGCAATTACTATCATATAATTCGCTCGATAATGAACATGGACTTTCAAAAATTAAAAGTATATGGGAATAAATTTCACAAGCAAACCATCTTAACGTGCTGAATTAAAAAGAAAAAGAATAAAGACAAACCAATAATGTGGAGAATGAATTAGAAAATTGTAGTAAGGAAATCCAAAATGGATTAGATTTGTAATGTAGACATGATCATGTATGTATATTTCAAACAAGGCAAAAAAATTAGCAACAAAGGATCTAAAGCCTAATTAGCAATAAGTCTCAATACTTTCCAATCCTCATTTACTTGAATGCATAGATTATTAGTATACAATGTTTTCCATGAGATGCAACGACTTCCAATTGTTTCTCAAGATCTAATGTGAAATGTAATACTTTACAAGGAGGTATATTATTTCATATTGCACAGAGTTCTTAATCTAGATGGAAACATGCATTAAGGCCAATTCTTTTTGTACATGTCAAACATAAGCATGCAAATTGTTCATGTACATAAAAGTAGAAGTATTTGTATTGGCAGTTTAGTTGTAGCCAAGAGGCATGCAAACAATTTTATTGGCTTAGAACCAAATATGGCATATATGATATGATTGAAAAGGTGAGGAGAAAATATGCATATGCGAGAGGAAAACTAAGGGCGGTTTGATTAAAGGAGACTTACTATTGTTTGGCTTTGTCTAGATTGTCCATCTTTAAAAAAAAAATCATATTGATTATTGTTTTGACAACAAAAGGTGACAATGGAACCAATAATCCAACAAGGTATGGGGCATTGGATGCAATGAGATTAGTCGTGGTGAAGCCTAGTGCAAGGCAATGGTTGCTGCAAATTCAAGCAATCTACTTAATGTGCGTGTTTAAATTCAACATTGTACAATATTTTGCATCACCTCATTTAAATTTGGTCTTCAATCAAAGCCCAATTTTTTTTATGTGTACACTCATGCCAGGTGTCAAATATAGAATGAATTAAGATATGAGATTGTAGCCAACATTGATAGTTTTTGCTATTTAACCATGTTTATTGACAAGATCAATATGCACTAGTTATGTTTTCGACATAAAATTCACATTGTTATTGCAACTAAGGCCATATAAAACCAAGGCATCTCCCTCAAACATATTTTTTGTTCTATGTGTGGAAAGTTGAACAAGTGAGAATGGTGCTTGAATGCCTTTAAAGCTAAAATAAAGAATTGTATTTTGGTCAGTTTCTTCACGTAATGTTGGCGAGATATATGAGTAATAATAACACTTTGTAAAGAACTGAACTGAAAGAAATGCAAGGATGATGGGAAATAAGGGACCTAGAAAATGACATGATGTGGTGGTTGTACAATAAAGTGGAGTGAACTTAATTTTTATTAAGGAAAATTGCTAGTGTAGCACAATTATGGTAGTTGTTTACTTGGACAACAACTATTGTTGGAATCATTGATGCAAGAACCATTTTTTCAATTCTATAGGCACTCAAGATTGTAGTAGAGAATGAGAAGATGTGACAAGTGTACAATAAATTAGAGTGAACTTAATTTTTTTTAAGTAAAGGTGTTAGAGTAGTACAATTATGGTAGTTGTTTACTTGGACAACAACTATTGTTGGAACCATTGTTGTAAGAGCCATTTTTTCAATTCTATAGGAATTAGAGATTGTAGTAATAATTCTAGTAGACCATAACATAAAGAGTTGAAAGAAATATTGGGATGATGGGAAACAAGGGACCCATAAAATGAGAATATGTGATGATTGTACAATAAAGTAGAGTGAACTTAATTTTTTTTAAGGGAAAGGTGTTAGTGTAGTACAACTATGGTGGTTGTTTACTTAAACAACAACTATTGTTGGAATCATTGTTGTAAGAACCATTTTTCCAATTATGTAGGCACTAGAGATTGTAGTTGGTCTTTTGTTTCATATCCTTTATTCTACTTTTGATGTTGATTACAATGACAATGAAGCACAAGAGATACATGTACATGTGAAACCTAGAAAAGTGAGAATTTAATTGGCAATAAGAATCTTATCGTTGTTGTTCATGTGTTTATGTTGTAACAATATTGGTATCCTTAGCACTGAAAGACGTTGTGGTAGAGACCATGTCACAAATAAGAAACTATGAAGTGGTGGAATTGCACTTGTTCTAGAGGAACAAACGAGCTAGAAATGTTTTAAAAAGCATCTAAAACACATTGCATGACTTTATAACATATAGTGAATGGAAATGGAAAATGCTAGAACATTGGGTTGGGGGAATAATAGAAATTGTTATACATAATATTATAGAAAGAAACAAAGATAATACAATGAAGTTATGGGAGGGATCATAACAAAGATAGAATAGGTTGACTATTGTTGATTGTTGAATAGTTGTGTCTCTCCACTTGGAAGAGAAGCAAGGACAAATTTTGTAGCAAGATGTAAACAAGAGTGAAGAAGTAACAAAGAAGTTTCTCAAGGCATTCAATGGTTATGGATAACATGTATAACATGTGCAAATCTTGAGAAATTAAGTGTCAGAATAAGATATTTTCTAGGACAAGGAAAAATGTATCTTTGTCCATAGAGGTCTTTTGTCGTGCATGGAAAATAATATCTTTATTACTAGAGGGAGGGTTATACTATTTGTTTAACACAACAAAAGGCTTGTCATTTTTCATTTTTAGTGAGGGAAAATAGTAAGAAAAAAGAACCATTGAGAGGAGTACATTGCAAAAATGCATAAAATAGCATAATTGGCATCTATATCATGGTGTCTTTGACAAAAGTACGACTACTTACTATGTCTCTTTGCATTTTCTTAACTGTAGAGCTTACAATGAGCATAAATTGTGATGCTAGAAGTATTGACTTGAGGAAATGTCAGACAAGGTGATGTCTCATGCAAGGTGGTTGTTGCCAAAACTCGAGCGACTTACTCAATGATGGTTTTCAATTTTAGCAATACACAATACTCTACATCACTTATTTCAAATGCGGTTTTCAGTTGAAGGTCAAAGTTTTTTATGCATACACCCATGTCAGGAGTCAAATATGTAATGAATTTGGGTATGAGATTGTTTCCCACATTAAAAGGTATAGTTAATTGACCATGTGTATCGATAAGATCAACATGCACTAATTATGTTTTCTAAGGAGTAGTCACATTTTATATTGTGATCAGGGCCATATAAAACCAAGAGTTTTCCTCAAACAAATTTCCTAGCTTGTGTGTGCAAATTTGAATGATAGAGGATGGTGCTTGAATGCTTTTGAAGCTAAAATAAAGAATTTTGCTTTGGTCATTTTTGGCATGCAATGCTAGTGAGATATATGAGCAACAACAATACTTGTCATAAAAAGATATATCAGGTTTTGAAACAAGAATAATATTGATAACATAACTAAATGCAAAGAATTTAAAGAATTGTTAGGATGATCAGTAATAAGGGACCTTTCTAATGCCTCAATTGTTGTGTCATTGTTGGCACCAAGGAAAACATATGAAATGCATACAATAACACAAGTGGCATCCAAACCATGGCATGTTTAACAAAAGTAAACTACTTGTTACGCCTCTATACATTTTCTTGATTGCAAAGTTTGTAATAATGAGCGTAAAGTGCAATGTTGTAGGTATGCTTTGGAGGAAAGGCCTTTAAACCAAAGTAGTCTTGTTCCTTTTTATAGAAACTTTTTAAAGTGCTATTGCAAAGAAATGCCGTAAGCAAATGTTGGAAGAGGATGCATTGGGCAAAGCATACAACAAAAATTAAGAATGCAAGTGCTATTATTTTTGGAACTTTGAGGAGGTTTTGAAAGGAATTTCAAGGTAAATAGCATGGTGATCAATCCAATGAGCATCAAATATGTTGAAGTATCTATCATCTTGCGGTAGAATTGTCCACAAGTGATTTATTGATGAACTTACATTGCTCGTTGGTTTGGTTGCATGTAATGTTAGATTATGGTTTTTCTTTAACTTGGGGGTTTGTTTGATATGTGGTGTTGTTTGAAAACATGTCAAAATTGAAATCACCAATAATAACAACATGTCCATTTGTTGGAAGGTTTAATGCTATGGTATTGACCAATTCAAATAGAGTTTTAAGCAATCACGACAATCCTTTCTCTCAAATTTCTAGAAAGATATGTGTTTTTGTATTGCCCAGGGTCAAGTCAGATTAGACAAGTTTCGAACTTGGGTGGGGCCCCTTTAATGGAAATCTTACACCTTCTGGAACAAGACCTTCGTCGTTCGACCTAGCCCGATGGAATTAATTTTATTTTCAACATTATCACAACTATTCTTGAATCCAAAAGGCATATAGGTAGGGCTCTTTGCATTTTGTCTAGATCTTTAGGAACATTTATGATGGTTCTAGTAAGACCAAATTAAGCCTTTTTGTAGCCACATTTCCTTATTTGTGCAAGATTCATTCTCAGTGAGAGTAACCTTTCTTCTAGGGAGGTAAGGCTCCTCAAATTTTGCAATTACTTGTTGTAACAAATATGCAAGGGCATTACAAAAACATGCAATCTTCCATTGGAAATGGAATTGTTTCAATATTTGCATATTTGTTCACCGAGTCCAAGGGCTTCTGACTCTTTATCAATAGTCAACGAAGAAAATGGGAATGCGATGTCAATGTATATGTCAAACATATCTCTTTGGAAGTATGAATGTTCACAGACAACACACTCATAAGTGGACATGTCTTGGATAGTCTCCAAATAGATCTCAATTGATTTTTTTGCCTTTGCATGTTTATCTTTTTATTAACATGCCAAAGACCATTGTTTTCATATGTGTTGTTTTAGTTTGTGCAATCCTATTCATGTCTTCTTGGGAATTCGGTCTAAGTTAATTTTTGGAATTGTATTCAGTGTTGTCTTCGAAGTATTACAACTTTCCTATGTGTGTGTTTTTCCCATGTTGTTGCTTTTTTCTCTCTAAGCAATTTTTTTACTGGGTATCTTGCATCTTTACCTACATTTCTCTCCGAGATGTTCAATCTAACAAGGGCGATGTTGATGCTTGAATATGTTAGGACTGAAACGACAACCTCATGAGGATAAAAATCCCCTTGCGTTTTTATAGAGGTGGTACTCCTCTTTACTTTAAGATTTTCTTGGGACTCTAGATCTTCATAATATGGAACTTTGTGGAAGTCTGTCGTGGTAATCAAAGAAATATAAAGATTGCAACAAAAAACAACAAGAAAGGAAATGTTTTCTTTTCTTCTTAAGAAAGTTCCTGAGAAATTACCAGGAACCACACGCTTCATATATTTAAAAGGATAAACAAAATTTCCTCACATCCATCATAGTTAAACTAAATATTTATGATCACATAAAATAAAAAGAAGATGGTATGCATGCATAAGAGAACTTTAACAGAGTGGACACATGGGGAACTCAAATAAAGATAATTATAGAACAATCTCAAACACTTTATACTCAAAACTCAGAGTTACAAAGCACAGTCAAAACTGATCCCGAAATAGCTCTCTTGAAATTTCTGAAAAAATATATAGTCTATTACAAAGCCTTGAAATTTAAAATGTGTTCATCCTTAGGACTGGGATTGGGCTCTCGCAGACCATAAAGAAAATATAAACAATAAATAATCTTGTATAAGGAGGATGGTGGGCGATAGTAGAACAACAAGATCTGGACAAAAGACAAGGAGAAGTTATCAGACTTCGGTTAAACCTTTCTAGTGAAAGAAGCAGAGTAACTGGATGAAAGAACTGATAAAGAAAGAAAGATGTGATTAACATAAACTTACTATGATGGTGTCTCGTGTCTTCACTTGCTTGTTGATGTCCTTTTCTTGTCTTAATTGACGGTTACAGGAAACGTCTCAACTGTTTCTTTCCCTTCGTTGGTCAATTTTTCGATTGCTTTTTTGAACCATTCTTCAATATAGTTTTTCACTGGTGCCACATTTATCTCATGCCGGATTTTAATGTTGAATAACTCACCTTCCAAGTCTCTTAAATCAAGAGAAATGCTATGTACTGCTTCCTCAATATCTTGATTTTTCATGGAATACTCCACTAGCCAATTGTCTATGTTGTCTTCATTATATTCGAGTATACCATAAAACTTTTCAACTGATAACCCTTTAAATATCTCAACTTGTTCGTCAAATTGTTGCTTTGTTAGGAACATTGAGTTGAGAATTAATTTAGGGTCTTGTACTTTGTTAGTACCTCCTGCTAGGTCTATCTCTGTGAGCCTCTTGAACAGTTCTTCCCTTTTCAGTATGGCTTCGCTACATGCTTGAACAATATTATTCAAATTTTTAATCTTTTCCTTCCAGCAAGCATTTAGCTGCTTTATCCAACTTGGGAAAGGTAGATCCTCCTCTCTTCTTCTTAGTTCCGTCATGTTAGAGACTTTGATTCCAAAGGGTAATACAACATCAATGTAGAAACCTTCTTCGTTCTTCAGATCAACTTACAAATATTCATGGAAGGCATGCGCCCTCGAGCCAAAATAAACAATAGTTTTTGAAACCTCTAATGCCTTTGTTATCAATGCCATTCTTTCTTAATATTTCTTTCTACATAACTCTTGGTTGATGTGAGTAGGCTTGAATATCCTTTCAACTTAACATCGGGTGTGGTAGGTTTGACTATTGACAAAGGACTGGCGAGAAGTGGAAAAGGCATCAAGGCGTCTTCCAGTTCCTTGATCTTTTCTTTCAATTTAGTATTTTATGCTTCCATACCACCAATAGAATCATCAAGACCATCCCCGATTGCTCTATGAATTTTAGATATTTGGGACCCTCGCATATCCTTTAGGTCAACCTCTGAATGATATTTTCCTTTCTTATCTTTTAGATCACCTTTTTCTATAATCAATTTATTGGATTCCTTGTCAAAAACAACGCTTTGGAAAGTGAATGAATCTTCTTCACTGAAGGTCTCATTCTCAATGATCTCTAATGATGAATTTTGTTGGGCTATATTTCCCGACCGATCAATTGTGGAAATTTTTTCTCAATATCCGCCTCGAGCTCCATGTCTTCAAGAGAGAAGCTATTGATGTCATTTTCTATGAGATTTTCTTCTTCCTCTTTTTTCTTAGAGGGCTTCTATCCTTCACCGCTTGAACTAATGTTGGTAATTTACCTAGTTGGGTGGGTCGTTGGAGCATTTCTCTGAGATGTGGTAGTTTTAGGAGTAATAACCGGAGACCGGGTGCTCTTCTCACTGGGACCTTTTCCTTTTTGCTTGTAAAACTCGTTAGTACATTGTTTCCAAATCACCATCATTGTGTGCAGGAAGGAGCACCTAGGTTGTTATCTTCTTCTTCATTCAAATAGTATGAATGAATGAGTTGTTGAATCCTACTGACAACATATGTTCCACGAAGATTTTGTTAGGGTCAAACCCCTTTATCTTTTCAACATACTTTAGATTTACATTGTTGAAGTGATTCACAAACTCATCGATTTTATTTGTGTTCCTGAACATGAAGTCTCCAATTTTCCACGGCAAGGGGGTGATTTTTTTTATTTTTTTTCCATTTTTCATGGAAAAAGTGCAGCCATAAACTGTACTGCCTTGCCACTTTCGTAACAAACAATTTATCAGATACATGGTGTGGAAGAAAAGAGGGATTTTATTTGGAACAAAAGATCCCGATGACAATATGATTTTCCATCTATTCTATCGTTCCCTTTTTCTCCAATAATTTATTTGTCTGGTGATATATCCTGGGGGTATTTTTACCAAACAACAGTCCTTTGAAAACTGAAACGAAATCATTGTAAACTTTGTAAAAATGCAGAGAAGTCTTGTGTCTCCACAATGCTTGATACCAGAAGGTAACTGGGTCAATTTTACAGTTCACCCTCTTACATATAGTCAATTTTGGAAATTGACAACAATACACTATCACAAATACCAAATAGGAAGCCATAATGAATTTCTTGTCCCTTTTGTAATGTGATAATTGGGAGGAGATTTCAATGAAATCAATTTTCCCCAGTCGAAGATAACTTTCTCTTTAACTGTACGATATAAAATATAGATAATCATGCGAGAAATGGTGGTGGTGCTTTCCTGACCTGTCAACCTGGTAAAAAACCAAGCGATTTCCCGAAATGGGTTTTTAAAAGAGTCGACCTAAATCCTGGTTATGTCTTCTGAAACAACTGCGGGATTCTCCAAGAACTCATGCAATAGATCCAGTCCATTGTCATGTTTCTTCAGAAAATCCCTGCAATCCTCTCCTTTGAAGGTAAGTGTTGGCTAAGGGAGCTTCAACATCTTACGAAACACTTGAGGTGAAAGAGAGATGGGGGAATGATCTTGGAGTTGTATAATTTGTTGGCTCGGTACATACTTCTCAACGCACCATGCAACAAGTTCTTTGCAGTCAAATACCTCAGGGAAACACCCTACACGAGTAATTTCGAATGTCTAGATTACGTCTTTCTATGCAGGAGGAGATGAGTAATAGGAATATGCTCTGGACCACTGAAAGTTTTGGTCTTTACGACTAAAAATATTCAAAGTATCACCGCATAACTGTTTTTTGGATGTTGTTGCCATAGGTTGACGAGAGTGTTCTTTCAATTGGATAATAACTTGAAATGAATCCTTTCAGGGAGATGACAATAATATAACCTTTGGAAAATCGTTCTTTAATGCAATTTAATGAAAAATCTTCTCGAGCCCTTCGCTTATTAATGACGATCTTTACGTAGCCTGCATGATCAGTTATTGGCATTAAACCATACTAAATGCATATTGGGAAAAGCACGAAGATGGCAGGGATGAACAAGAGCACTTTGAATTTATGGCCTTTTGGTGAACTCGCCAACCCGAGAACCCGCGAACCCATGGTTGTGAACGATAAAAAATAATCTAAGTGTTGCAAAGTGGTTGGTCGGACTTGGATACAGGAGAAATTAAATACTTAGGAGCTTGGTACCCATGACAAGTCTGACGGTCATAATGTAGATCACGGGCCTTTAGGTGCAAAGTGGAGATCGTGGAACTTGGGAGATGAAGGCTTGAACCCGTGAACCCGCGGTTGCAAAAATGGTTAATTATATTATAACTAGGTGGTCAGTCTGACTCATGACATAGGAACATGGATGGAGATGAAAACACGTGAGTCCGTGAACCCGAGAACCTATCAATATTTGAAATGCGACTAAGTATGGTAACTAGAAAGGGAAAGGAGAGGGGAGAAAAGAAAAGGGTAATGAGGGTAGGTATAGAAGAGGGAAAATAAATGGAAATAAGAAGTCAGGAAAATAGAAAGGGAAGGGAAATTTCAGAAGCGAGAATTGATCTCAACAACTGGATCCAATTATGGGATGATAACCCCCTGTGGGTTCTTAAGAAACCATAATCTTTATGACCAGGTGCTTCCGTTCGTTGGGCTCTAGAGTCAAAGGTAAGAATATACTAACTGAATAAATAAAAAATAAAATTTATGTACAGGGAAATGAGAAAGTTTTAGGTGAAGAAACATTTCAAATGTTGCCCATTGATAGGCAACATTAATCTTTTACCCTTCATGTCTTTGAGCATATAAGACTTAAAAACCACGAGCTTTTCGATGATGTATGGTCCAATCCAGAGTGCTTCAAACTTTGTGTGCATCGATGGTTTCTCCTTGGCTTTGTTCCAAAGTAACACCAGTTCTCCCCAACGAAAATTCTTTACAATTGCATTTTGGTAAAAATATTTTTTGATACTTTGTTGTCTCTGAGAAGTTATATTCGGGGATTTACTTCATTCTTCCTCCAATTTCAACAACTGGTTGATCCTCCTTTGGATAGGTGAACAGTCTTCTGCATCTTCTGTATTAACCACAAAAGTCAAAGCATTGAGTTCAAGGCTAACTGACATTTTTTATTCTTTCCCATAAACCAATGTATACAGAGACATCCCAATGTTGTCTTTCAAAGTCGTTATGCTTTCCCATAATGCTTAAGTCAACTTTAAATGCCAATTCCGTTGGTTCTTGTCAATGGTTTTCTTCAATATCTGAGTGAGTGTCTTGTTTGTGGATTCTGCAAGACCATTCCCTTGGGGATAATAGTTTGATGATTGCCCCATAATAATTCCATATTCTCCACAAAATTCTATAAATTTGGAACCAATGAAAATTGATCCATTATCAGTGATGAATTTGTCTGGGACATCGAATCTTAACAAAATATTATCTTTGAGGAACTTAATTAACTCTTCAGAATCAACCTTTTTTAATGCCACTGCTTCTGGCCACTTCGTAAAATAATATGTAGTGGTGAGAATATACACATGTCCCTTGCTTGACTTTGGATTTATCAACCCAACGACATCAAGTCCCCATTGGGAGAAAAGTTGTTCTACAGTTACAGGATGTAACGACATCACAAATCTCTTCATTTTCCATGAAAATTGCTGGAAAGATACACATTTCCTTATTATGGCGTATGAGTCTCTAAAAATTGATGGCCAATAAAACCCAACTCTTATTATATTATGGGCGATGGTCGTAGGTGTAAAATGTCCACCACATATTCCTTCATGGAATTCCCTCATTAATTATTGAGTTTTGTTTTCATCAACACATCTCAGTAATATACCATCATAGTTCCTTCTAAATAGTATATCGATGATTAACTCATATTGATTTGACTTCATCTTCAATGTTCTTCTCTCTTTAGGGTCCATGGTGACTGGAAAATGCATGAACCTCAAGTAGAATACAATATCTCTATACCATTCTGAATCAACCAATGGTTCTCCTACTGAAATTGAAATCATTCCATCCATAGAATCACTATTTGCAATGAGCTTAAATAAACCTTGTCCTTTGACAACCTTTAAAGGTTTAATCTCAATATCATATTCTTGAATCTTTGCCAGCCAGTTAGCCCATTTTCCTTCTCTTAATTGTTGATTCAAAAGCATCTTCACTGGCGAGGATGGGACATAAGCAATGACATGAGAACTTAGTATGTAAGTCTGAAAGTGCACCACCTCTTTCACAAGAGATAGAGGTTGTTTTTCTAATTCTGAATACCTCAATTCATAATCATGAAGGGTTTTTCTCATGAAGATGATTGGGAGTTCTTCACCCTTGGTATTCCTCTGAGTAAGAACAAATGCAACAACTGTTTATGTAGCGAATGAATAGATGATGAAGTCCCTTTGAAAGTTCGGGCTAACAAGGATTGAAGCTGTGGTGATTTCCCTTTTGATATTATCGAAGGCTTCTTGCGTATCCGTTGTCCATTCAAATCTTTGGTCCCTTTTCAACAATAAATTGATCGGCTTCACAATACTTGCATAGTCAGGAAAAAATCTTCGCTCAAAGTTGATCTTACCAAAAAACGATTGAACCCCTTTCTTAGATGATGGGGGGTTGAGTTCATTTATAGATTTAACTCTTTCTGGATCTATATAAATCCCTTCCTTGCATACAATATGACCCAATATTTTTCCTCGAGTTACTACAAATAAACATTTCTTCGGATTTAGGGAAACACCATATAATCTTCACTTGCCAAAATTTTTTCTCAAGTGATGAATGTGATCACCCCTTGTTTTTTAATCCACTGTTAAGTCATCTTGATAATCCACCATGAATTTTCCTATCAACCCTTTAAAATAATGATCCATGGCCCTTTTAAATGTGTCTCCTGCATTCTTCAAACCAAAGGGCATCCTAGCATATGCATATGTCTCCCAAGGTGTTATGAATGTTGTCTTTTCTATGTCTTCCTCAGCAACCAAGACTTGATTATAACCAGAAAAACCATCTAACATGGACATGCAAGTTGATCTCGTGACTTGCTGGAGAAGAAACTCCATGTTAGGTAAAAGATAATTATCCTTTATACTTTCTTTGTTAAGATCCCTGAAATCTACAAACATCTGAATCTCCTCGATCTTCTTCCTTACTATCACAAGGTTTGAAAGCCAATCATAATGTCTAATGGGATATATTATTCCAACCTTCTTTAATTTGTCCAATTCAACCTTTAGCAAAGGTTTTAATTAGGGGTTCATCATCCTTATATTTGTCTTGAGCAGCTTTACTTCTTCTCTCAAAGGAATAATATGTTGGAATATTGTTCTATCACAAGATTTCAAATCATCATAAGTCCATGCAAACACATAAAGGTATTCTTTAAACAATGCAACATATTGATCAACCTCCTCAATGGTTCAATCAACTCCCAAATTGACATATTTTGGGGAACTGTCAGTTCTAATATTGACCTTTCTTGTTTCTTGAACCTTTCGGAGTGAAATTTCTTCCAGGAGATTCTTAGCATGATCATATTTTGTAAAAGGGGACTCTGATTGAATACAATCCTTCGAGACAACATATATGTGGTTGTCTTCATAATCATCATTCAACAAGATTTTTTCCAACTATTCATCATTCTCAAATACTTGTAAATACTCCAGGTTATCAGGTACAGAAGGTAGGCATACCCTTTCTACTTGAAAAGATGTTTTTCTTTGAATATCATCAGGATTTGACAATGAGGCCGCCAAAGCCAATGAATCTTCCTTCTGATTCTTGTCCCTTGGAATGAAGGAAATGTTGAAAGAGTTGAAAGATTCCATCAATTCGTTAACTCTTTTGAAGTATAATTTGAGTCTTTCCTTATTGATTTTATACCTCTGGGTGACTTGGTTAATTACCAACTCGGAGTCACCAGTCACAATTAGATGTTCTATCTTCATTTCTTGTGCAAGAATAATTCCCTAGATCAAAGCTTCATATTTGAATGTCCCATACCACTCAAGAATCCTAGTCACTATGCGACACTAACATGAACTCATGAGTTGGGCATGACCATCAACCACTTGTATCACTAAAATATTCCTAACCGACATGCCCTGGTTAAACACAATCCATGCATCTTCAATYGTGAAAAATGTTAGCGTGATCRTTTCGCCATAGGTGACACTCCACCATCACCAACCAACCATAKGCAACTTACTATCGCCTCCCCCAAGCCAAGCATACTTGAAAAACCGACTGCCCAACATCCGATCATGCAATCATCCATCTAAGCCTACATGTGATAGTCATAGAAGATTATGTTCCTACTACGTAAGGAATTCATATATCTTCGATGCACATATCATTGTTGTCTCCTTGGCATGGACACCACACACAATCTACCACACTACCAAGTTGCATCGTCCCTCATTGAAACCTGCTATGGGGTACCTCACTGATTGATCGTCCATCCTACCTGACAAGACATCCGTAGTCCTCCTAGCCTTTATCACTAGTACATCACCCTAACCATCTCACAAATCACCTTGAGTTGGTCAATAGGGATGCCAAAGTATATGGACTCACCATGCAACTTCCCAAGTATGCCCCACACACCCTCCATCATGCCATTTCCAGTGGAATCTCAAGTTGGGTTCCTTACATTCACCCCCACTTAAAATTTCAACATCCTTATCAACATGGCCCTATCAACTCATCCAATGAATGAGGTGTTGGAGGTGAAGAGAGACTTCCACAATTTCCACATTTGAACACCATTGTGATACCAATTGTCATAGGTCTAGATTTATCATTTTTCTTGAGCGTCCATACCACTTAAGAATCCTATCCATTGCACGACACCATTGTGACCTCGTGAGTTAGGCATGAACATCAACCACTCATATCACCTAGAATACACCTGACTAACATGTCTCGACTAAACCCAAGCCAAGCATCTTCAACCGTGTGGAATTTTAAAGTAGGCCATAAGTGATGCTCCACCTTCACCACCCAACCATAGGCAACCTACTATTGCCTCCCTCGAGCTAAGCATACTTAAACAATTGATTGCGCAACGTCTGATCGTGCAATCATCCATCTAAGCCTACATGCGATAGTCACATAAGATCATGCTCCTACTCCATAAGTCATTCACATATCTTCGATGCACATATCACCATTGTCTCCTTGTCATGGACAATACACACAATCTACCATGCTGCCAAGTCACATCGTCCCTCATTGAATCCCGCTATGCGACACCTCACCGATCGATCGTGTGTCCTACTTGACAAGACATCCTTGTTCCTCCTAGCCTATGTGTTAGTACATCGTCCTAATCGTATCATGAATCACAATGAGTCAATCACCAAGTCTACCAGAGTATTTGAACTCATCATGCAACTTGCCAAATATGCTCAACCTGTCCTCCATCGTGACATTGCCAATGACATCTCAAGTCGAGGTCCTTGCAGGTTTTGAGCATGCAATGATATGTTATATTCATATCTAGATATTTTTACATTGAATTTAAGGTAGCACATGTTAAATAATCAAACAAATATTATAATGGATAACCATATAACAATTCATTTAATACAAAAAACATCTCCCCATAGCCCAAGTTTAATATTCTGAGACTAGGGTGATGCATAGAGAGACATTCTTCACCAATATGTCCCAACATCATTGACACCATGCAATTCCTCTAGGAAATCACCAATTAGTTTTGGTCTTATTGATAGGAGAGTAGTCGGGGCTTGACAGTGCAAACAAACAAAAAAACGGTTTATTATTCTTTGGTATATCTCAATTGATGTGTAGCGAAAGAGTAACAAAATTGCAAATTCACACTTAAAATAAAGTTGTTTCAATCAATTCCCATATAGACAACTCAAGGATTATAATAGAAAACATATTGACAAGATTCTACTCAGTTGTTAATGCCATTCTCACTTTTGTAAATAGACCAATTTAGAGTTGAGTTTCTATCTCTTTATAATTAAGTTTACAAGTATTCACAATACTAGAAATAGGAAAAAACTAAATCTGAGCTAAGAAATGTCCATATAATCAAGCTTGGACTTACAATACAAAGCATATTCATAAGGTTCTGGTTGAAACAACAAGTTTAATTCTTAATGACACTATTACTTTTGTAGATAGGTGTAAAATAAGTCAATTGAGTCTAGCTCAAGCGATTGGGAGGAATGATTGTTATCCATGCCACCCAAGTTCTATTCTCTCCAGTAACACGTTGATAAAGCCTCTATCTTTTGCAAAATTTGGTTTACCCTAGGTACCATCCTTAGAATGAGGGGAAGTTCTTGGTGGTCTCCTAGGATATATATTCCATTTATTTTTTTCAATTGGGTCTATCCCAAGCAGTTGAGAGAAGGAGTGTTATCTTCTCCACCTAGGTTTAGTTCCCACAAGTGACATGTTGAGCTCTTAATGAGTAAATTGTTGTAACAACCTTGAGCCCTGTGTTGAAAAAGCCTCAATCCCTATGTTGACAAAGCCTCAAGCTTTTGCAAAATCCAATTTACCCTAGGTACCATCCTTGGAATGAGGGTAAGTGCTTGATGGGTTTCCTCGAGAAGTGTATTTCACAAAAATTATAAAAAATAGAAAATAAAAGAATTGGGCTTAAAATAAACACAAAATTCCATGTCTTCAAAATTATAGAGATAGAACCAACATAAATCTTACACAAGCAATGGTGCTATATAGGTACACTAGACTGAAGGGATATTTGGACTACATTAAACTTAGATGGCAGACAAAACCATGAGAAAAACATATATATTTGAAGGCATCCCATAAGGAGAAGAGAGCACATTAATTTGAGTTTTTCAGTCTTCAGAATTTTAGGAGTAATCTTAAAATAAATACGAGACAAGTAATTTACATGCAAACAAGCTTGGACTTATAATAGAAAACATACCCACAAGCCCATTCTTACTTTTGTAATTGGACTTCAAACGGATTTGAGTTTTCAAGTCTTCGATATTTAGTCTCAAGGTTTGTATAATCCCAAAAATAGGCTTAAAATAAATATGGGTTAAGTAATGGGCATAGAAAGAAAAGACAAATGGTCTAACGACAAAAGATAATGGTTTCTACATGTCATCATATTTGTGAATGAAAAAAATCTAGAAAATACAATAGAAACCTTTTTTTCCAAGGAAAACCTTGTGGGATACCCCCCTCTTCCCAAAATATTTGGATTAAAGGCAATCAAATGTTGGCCACAATAGTGGCCAGTAACCCCAAGGGACTTGACCATATATAAACCTTGACTTATGGCCTTCCCATCAACAACATTCTTTGGGTAGATGGTTCAACCATTTAAGCTAACCATTGAGGCGATAATACAATTGAAACCTACAAATACACATGGTAACATCTAATCTAAGAGGAGAATATGTGTCACAATTGTTATGACAATTATGAATATTGCACAAACCATAGTCATGGTTTACATTTTATATAAGAGTACTAACATAAATAAAAACAATATTTCTTATGATGATGGTAAACCTTGTCCCACAAACAAGGGGGTCTCATATACCAATTTAGTGTCTGGTTTGACCATGACTTTAAAAATAGATTATTATTATTATTATGTTATATTATATTATTTTATTTGTTTTAAAAAATCAAATTGAAATCAAATAATTACAACACATAGTACATAAACAAAATGACTTGCAACACAAACAAACTCTAATACATGATGATGTGGAGGCTATAACTTATTACAATTTTTAAAGAATAAATATCTCATATGAAACCTTGGTACTTGTTGGTGTAAAGTGAACAAAGTATTTGTAGAACATCTTGAATTTTGATATGAACCAAAAGCAACAATAAATTACTTTGGTACAATCAAAGCTCTAAAATTGGACAAAGTCTTTTGTAGTTATTAATGCATACAAGCTTGGGATTGCATCATAAAACGTACCCATTCAACTGAATCATTTCAAATTGGATAATTGTTTGGCCTAAATAGGAAACCAAGAACCATTTTTGGGTGTAGACAATAAACAAAATAACAACATACTTAAATGCCAACATACGCAAGTAAATCCTCACCTAGGTTTCATTCCATGAATACATAAAGGGATCCTAAGTTGCTTGCCTAGCAAGGAGACAAGATGGATTTATTGCATAAAGTTTAAAATCCTTATTCAATATTCAATATATTAAAGTATCAATTAAGCATTCTTGGCATGACATTCTTCCAATGACATCTAAGAAAAACAGTAATAACATCTAAGAAAAGTAGTAATAACATACAAAGCTTAAGTTTCACCAATGTAACTATTGTCTTAGTAATAACATCTAAGAAAATCAGTAATAACATACAAAGCTTAAGTTTCACCAATGTAACTATTGTCTTGGCCATCAAAGTTGCGACAAGGTTATTTAATAACCCAGGGTTCTTAAATATGATTTTCTAGCTTTTCACAATTCTAGAAACAAGCTTGAAATAAATACTTGCAAGATACATGATGATGTTGAGGCTATAACTTAAATACAATTTTAAATTTTAAAAGAGTAAATTTTCTATATGAGTACTTAATATGTATTGGTCCAAAGTCCAGAAAGTGTTAGTAAAATATCTTGAATCTAGATAAATATTTGTACTGTATCAACCAAAGCCTATAACAAATTATTTTCGGGATGATTCAAGATCTAATTTTGGGCAAGTGTTTTTACATTTGACAATACAAACAAATTTGGATCATTGGAAACAAATGCAATAATAAACACAACAATGTTTATGTATGCTAGTCATTTTCAATCAAAGAGACCATATGAGATAACTTTATTAATGTTGTGAAAAAATGAAAGGGGTCAAAGCATACATATTGACTTAAATTTGGCACTTCACTAGGTTTTGTGTTTATTGCTACGGAAGCATCAACACAACAATGCTTACACATACTAGTCATTTTGGATGTTAGTGATAAGAAAATATAAGTTTATTAATGTTTTTGTAAAAACCTATATATTTATCTTAATTTGGTATTGCGCTATGTTTTCTATTTAGAAGTTAAGGACACATTAAATTTTCTTTCTTTAATTTGTCATACAAAATCAAATGCTCTCAAAGGTTCATCCAAACTAATGACTAAGTTCCAAGTGAATGGATATTTTTGGTGGAAATGTATGGATATATAATAAACTATTTGTGTTCAACTGTGTAGAATGAAGTATTTATGGTCAATTTAGAACAATTTTGCAACCACCTTTATGTCAAATTCTTAATGAGTTGGGAATTTTGGAGTACTTGTAGGTCAATCCTATAGTGTAATAAATGCTTCTAGCACATCTTTATTGTTATAAATCTTGGATGGTCTAAGCGTTAGATTGTCATAGTTATAAAGCCATTTCAAAAGCACTAAGCCAAATTAGTGTTAAATCATTGTCATTTAGAGTATATAAATCAACATCCATGGATGGAAAAGTCTTTACTTTGAAGACTTGATAATATTAAAAAGGGGTGTTGTGTTCCCTCTGTAATATCAATTTCAATCAACTACCAAATCCAACAACATTATGGGAGAAATGCATAATTAAAGCTAGAGAAAAAATCAAAGCCCATCTAGGGTAAAATTAACAATAGACCATTTTCACAACAAATCCAAATTGGAAATAAGAAGAGGTAGACCAAACCTTGTGTGTGAAGTTAGTGCATCATGTAAAAGGTTGTTAAAATCCTACAAATCTCAATAGATGGAACCACAATCTCCATTTTGGGTTTTTTAAGGCATCGACACACTCTGAAATATGAGATGTCCAATTCCTATGTTGGGAATTATGCGATTACCACATTGCATGTAAAAAATGGGTTGGGAATAGGCAAGGGAAATTTTCTAGCCTATAGAGGAAAATAGAAATAAGAACTACAAGCACTCATATCAAAACTGTCCATGGAACCTAAACATAATGAAAGAACAAACACATATGAAAAAAACATTCACAACCATTACCATCTCCATAACATGCATAACCATTACCATTTCATGCATTAGAACAAGCATGTGAAGGAAAAACATCCATAACTTCCAAGGAAAGCAAACATCCCCTACACCATGGATACATACTTTATTCTCCTAGAGTTTCAAATTGTTAAGTATGAAATAATACATGAAAGAAAAAACACATTAAGAAAAACCCATCATGTTTACACCCATTGCAAGGTGGAAAGTCAACAACAAACCTATGCATGAAACCCTTGCAAAGTGTAACCATGGGTCAACATCTAGTTACAAACCCATCCATAGAAGAAAAAAATCATCCTTTATTTCTCACAAATCCACTTACCGTCTTCTCACATAGTTTTCAAAGGCATCAAGTTGATGGACACCTTCAAAAAACCTAACATGATTTAGGCTTAGAAAATATCATTCAAAGTATCATGAACACTTCAATTTCACATGCATGAAAACTGCGATAGAGAACCATGTGCAAGCCCTCAAGTTGACAACAAGCCTATGTAAGAAATCTTTGTGCAGTGTAACCTAAGCAAACAACCACCCAAAACGTTCCAAAGTATCCATGATACCTTCTTCTCACAAAAGTTTTAAAGACATGGAGCTCACAACCACCCTTTAAAAAACACCACCACACTTATAGACTCAACGAATGTGATTCATAGTATCAAGACCAAACATAAGCTCTAAGGTCAACAAAGTTGAGACCATTATAACTGGGGAGGAAGGGAATATTAACTAACATTTCCAACAGTCTCATCTGACTGTAGTGAATGGAACACTATTGGCACAGGGGTAGACCCAGGGTTCAACATTTCAACAACACACCAACAAAACCCTAACTACCGACCCTTTCGGAAACACCTGTGAAGCAGATGAAGTCTCACCCGAGGTAGAGGCAAGGGTGGTTGCAGTACTCAGATGTCTGCAACCTAGCTGGGACACATATATGTGATTATAATACTTTAGTAGAGCACTTAACAGTTAACATTCATTAGCAATTATCTCTTATTCACATCACAAATTCAAGCCCTAATTATAGAATAATGCAATATTCAACCAGATCTAGCACTTCCAAGCACTTAGCACATAGAAACAGATTAGATCTAGCATTCTTTCACATTACTAAGCACTAAGATATTATATCAGATGCTTCTAACATACATAAATATAACAACACTAAGCATAAATCACATCAAATGCACAAAGCAACCATAACACAAGATATACGTGGTTCACCCCAGCGTGGGGTTACGTCCACCAACTCTTCTCTTCTTTATTATCTTCTCTCAATCTTCTACAAGCACAAAGCCATAGGAACCCACTCCGCATAGGACAGGAGATCTGTGTGCACCTTGCCAGATCCTCCTTCCCCAAGCTAGGTTTAAGCACAAAGCCTTCTTATAATCACTTGCACTTAGCTCTGCAAGTTCTTAACACACAGTAAGCACAAAGCCTCTAGCTCCGCACTAAGCTGATTCTATCAGGTATCTCTACTTACATCGCCTAGATTTCTTTTTATACATTACAAAATGGGCCTAAACATGGGTAAACCCATGGGTCGACATCCCATACCTGTTACATAAACCCTAAACCCATAAGTTCCCTAAAAAGGGGACGAGATCCAATGATCTTCGCTTCGCCTGGCGCTCCGTCTTCGACCAGCCTGTCGAAGTCCCCAAAATGGTCAAACGTGACCAAGGTTCTCCAAAACTTGGTTGAGGGCCAACATGCCCCCAACACTCACCTGTGACTTGTCCCGAGTCACTCTGCTCTGGGTAACTCTGCCTCAAACACCTCGAGCTTGACTCGAGCTGCTTCGACCTGCTGCTTCGCCAAGGCCTCCTGCTTGGCGAACTCCTGAATAAATTCCTTGGTCACAGGTCCTTCCAAGCGTTGTTCGACTGCAGTGACTTCTTGTTCTAGTTCTGCTCCTCATCCTTCAATATCCTCAAAAAGTAGGCAAGCTGTATCCTGGACTGGCTAGAGCTTTTGAGTCACTTCCATGACTTTGCTCTGTATGGCATGGACCTGTTGTTGAGTCGTGCGCTATTCTTGGGATCTTTTCATTCGCGTGACAGCTGACAAGGGCTTCAACTGCTCTTGTACTATTGTTTCTTRCTACTTTAATTCCCAGAGAGACAACTMTAGTGTCTTTAGTTCAGGGTCCTCGGTAAGGCACTCAYAATTTTGCGCACTTCGACTACTAAGATATTTACATCCCAAGGATAATGCCTTGATTCTCTGGACTGCGCTTCATGTGGTTTCTTCYTGCTGGTCTCGYACTTCCTGCRGGGTGCTTGGTACTGCTTGTAACTCCAATTATGCTACTCTCTATTGAAGTTGTTGGATGGCTGCAACAAGATTCACTACTTGAMTCTCCATTRGGTCTTCTTCTATCTGTTCTAAGCCTGTCACAAAGCGAAGTGCTCTGTTGACTACTTCTTTAACTCCAACCTGCTCTGTGAGCAACTGTTCTTTCTCTTTCTATATCTGCGTTTATCCTCTTCGAACTTTATTTGGAGGTCGTCCTTCTCTTGTTGCGCAACTCGATGTTGCTCTATGAATTCCTCTCGTGCTTACTTCAGGGCCACTATGGCCTGTTCTTTTTCTTTCTACACGCGACGAAGGTGAGCCTCGGTTGCATCAGCTATTCTGCGAATTTGGGCAGGCTCATCTCCCAACTATGTTTCTTCTGATGGTGGGGGCGCAGTAGAAACTGTGCAGCTAGAGTGAAGGGCTTGATGTACCCCTCTCAACTCTGCTTCAATTCTTTCATACATGGTTTCTTGTTTTGCTTCATTTCTCTACAAAATATCTTCTGAGGCGTCTGATACAACTGCGATAATGAAGTCGAAGTCAACGACCATGAGCACAGTTTGCAGCTTTGGATTACTAGCTTTGGGCTTCTTCCGCGATGTAGGTTTCATTGGGGAAACCTTTCTTTTCTTGGACGTCTCTTCCTCTTCAAGGTGGTTCCTAGGTGGTGTTACTTTGAACTTCTTCTACTTGTCTTCTTCCCCTTCTTTCTCTTCTTTGTCCACTTCGTCGTCTCCTCCTCCGCTAGGTGAATATGATGTTGTCTCTTCTGATGCGCTGTGTATTTCCTATACATCTTCCTTCTTTTACCTCCTGCTACTGCTAGGTGCATCATATTCTTCACGAGTAACCACCGGTCTTCCAATGAGGTCGGGGTCGGACAGTTCTGCGTGGTTAACTGGAACTAGGAGTTCTTCAGACCACTCCTTGGTGATTTACTCCATATCCTCCTCGGTGAGCTTGTAATAGGACTGAATCTATTCTTTATGTTCGTCTCTGCGCGCAATGATATATATAAAATGCCTATCTATGCAGAACTTCACAATTGGTATGAACCTGTCCAGGGCGTTCGACGTCATACAAGGGAAAGACTCAATAGCCCTCTTTAACTGCAGGTAGTAGGTATGGAACACCGCGTTCGACTGCCATTGTTTCCCCATATCGCTTGAATACCAGAGAGTGGTGAACTTCGCAACTAGTGGCTCAAACGGGTCAATGTCAGGGAAAGTTGCTCCTTCCGCCATCTCCCAAGAAATGAACGCGATGAGGATCAACAACCAACTAAAATGGAACTCATATCCCTGATCCTGAGCTTTGCGGCAGTCCTGTTCTAACTGATTGACGAGGTAACTCGCCCAGTTCATTTGTAATCCTTCCATGCATTTTCCTGCAAGGTCAACAACAAACTTCGTGACCTGTGTGGGTTTGTTCTTCCTTACTAGATTACCAACAATTAACTGGTAAGCTAGGCACACTACGCCATTCTGGACGGAGGCTACCTGTAGCCTCGCTTACCCTTCTCGACATCTCCATAGGTGTCTTTAATCTTCTGCGCCAAAACGCGGTCTGCAAAGTTCCCTGGATAAAATTCTTGTGGGTCTGGTCCTTGCATGCTTAATCTGGTGATCCTATGGATCAACGGTGATACGCCTGTCCAACCACAGATAACCACCGTGGAAGCATGACAACAGGAGCTTAACACACTTGTTAACCTCTTGATGTCTTCCGAAGTGTGGTATCTTCATCACGTTCAAGATAGTGGACCTCACGATGTCCATAGTCCACGGCTAGGGGATGATCCTTAACTTCTTCCCCTTGGTGTTGGTCAAATATTTGTGAAGTGGGAGCATGCCATATCTCTTGCGGTCTCCTAGTTTATAGTCACTGATCTTTAATGTCAGAATCCTCTCCAACTGCGGTCTGACTGCGCGTATTTCGTTCGGGAGGTATGCAGTGATGAATGTGTAGTCAAATTCTCTTGGGACACTGTCACGACTTACCACACTGGCGAGGAGTGGGATGTAGTTGGGCATGATGGATGGGATTAGCTTCGCATTCTCCAAGTCATCATGATGCTTCGTTCGTTTCTCAGTCGCAGCTCGGGATGTTCCAGAACCACAGGCATTCGACGGGGATGCTTTCACTCCTCTCGTCGATGAGTCTTGGATGCTGCGGACATCACCTTCTTGGCCATGAGGTCTATTAGGATCTCTTCGACGAATTTTTCTGCTGCGCTAATTTTTTCCGACATGCACACTCGAGATCTGATATATTAGGTCGGTGAACAAACACTCAATGTAACAGAACGGATGTCGAGGTCTCAATGATCACTTTGCGAAAGCAACTAGTTCTTTGTGGGCTCGGATAATCACAATTGGAAAAAGTGTTCTCGGTGAAACGCTCGACGGGATAAATAGATAACGTCATAACGGACTCTATCAACGAGTAGGAACGCCTCAATCAATGCTATTCCATCTGTTATGGCGCAGTCCCAACAGTCCAGTGGCAAACGTTCCGACAATAACTGCATGTCTAGTCGTTCTGGAGCGTCGTTCTAACAGTCCGGACGCCTCCAACGGTCATATTGCTTCTTCGTGGAAAAGTGCCAATCTTTGATGTTCTGATATCCCGACGGAGTTCCAGTTCTGCAAACCTTCTTTTTGTGGGGTCCTCTTTGGAACGTCCTATAACTTTTTAAACTTTGCTTTCTTCTTGCTGAGATTTCTAGCCTTCTTTCCTGTAATCTGAGTTACTGAGTTCCTCTTCCCATTTTGATTCTTACCTTCTCTTGGAAAAGTAACTTCGTGCTGTCAATGATATTTCATAGGGTTAAAGGGTGATACTTCTTCTCTGTCTGCGGTAGGTGCTCTACTCTCCTGGAAAGACAGGTGTTTCACATCTTCTTGTGTTCTTTCAACTTTGACATCCATATCTCTGGTCCTCAGTAGCTTCGACTGGTCTTCTTGTTCTTTTAGTAAGTGTGTTATTCTCCTAGCCATGAAATCTCTTAGTTCTTTCTTTTTCTGTTCTAGATCCTCCTCTTCTTGTTTCCTTTGTATCTGATCTTTCTCAATCCAGGTTTTTCCTAGCAAAATAACAAATGCGGTGTTGTTCTCAACAAACTTAACGATCTCAAATTCTTCTTCTGTTGAAGTGCCATGAGCACTCATAGATGTCTCGGTAAGTCTTCCACATAGGGTTATTAGCTTTCCTCTAAATAATCCCATTCCTCCTAATGAAGGAACCATAGCAGGCTTTCCCAAAATTTTGCAAGTTCTTTCTGTCATGAAATTCACCTGTGTTTCCTCATCCAAGACATAGTCTATGTCGAAGTCTCCTATTCTTGTTTCTATGTACTCTTTCTCTTTTAATATCTCTAATAAACTGGTGTCTCTGTGATCATTCAGGGTTTCCTTCATCTGCAATAATACAGTCTCTGATTCTTTCTAGTTCTTAGTCTCTTGATCTTCCTCAGGGTTTT
>SNQJ01S0012448.1:44895-62483 GCA_010110895.2 Picea sitchensis
CAAGAATAACTAATTAATAACAAATAATTAGTTAAGGTTATTTTAATAAATAAATATAGTTTAGCTAATCTTTTAGGATTATATTATTAAATTAATTATACTTAATAATCAAGGGTCGTTACACTTGACATCTTGAATGCTTTTAATATCTCTTTAGCCTCTTTAATCTATTATTACTTGTACTTCAACTACACATTATTTTCTCTTTCCTCTTCTTTTTGTTGTCTCTTGTAACCTATGGGTGTTTTGGTGGAGATGAAAGCCCCTTGTAGAGGAGTTGGTAGTGTTGCCGCTTCTTCAACTTCTATATTTTCTTATTGCAACAAAACTTGATATGCTTATAACTACATTGACTCATTTTTTCATAAAAAAAATGTTTCTATTAACAATAGTTTGTTTGCCTATAGGATCGTATAATTTATAGCCATTTGATGACTCAATATATCTGACAAAATTACACTTTTATCATTTATCTTCTAGACTATGTCTAGTTTTATCTAGGTATGCACAAATGTAATACAACCAAAAACCTCAAGTTATGTACTTGTGGTTCACAACCATGCCATGCTTCCTCAAGATTTGTTTCTCTTAGTGCCTTAGTGGGACCCTTTTTAGCAATAAAATCATCAAATGTGTCGCTTATACCTGAATTGTGTCCTAAGTTGCACGCTTTCAATATACGTTAGGACATTTCCATTATTATTTTGTTTTTTAATTAAGCTACATCGTTATGTTAATATGCAATGATTGTTTGTTTTTCCTCACAAAAATCAAGAAATTCAATATTTTGTCTTTTGTTTATCTGAAGATCCTTCACCTTCCTACCACTCTAGTTTTCAACTAAAGCTTTGAAATATTTTAAAGTTTCAAATACTTGGTGAATTGAATTTCAAGTACACTCGTGTTGTGACAAGACTAAGCTAGATCAGTAAATCTTGAAACCCTAGATAGAGTTGAGATGGAGATACACACAATAACACAATATTGTATTAAGGAAACATCACATGATTACAATGTGATTCACCTCTCTTATATAGAGTTCAAGATGTCATAATTGTCTGAAACCGTAAATGCTAATGATAATTGAAAACCCTCAAGTCACTAAGGTGACCTTATTACATATGTAAGCCTTATATTCTAACACCCTCTCTTAAGGCTTATAGTACAAAAAACAAAACTCATTGAAAGAAAAACAAACACAATTACTAAAAACTAAAACAATAGAGTAAAAAATGATGCATATGCTTCTTCTTCGAAAACATTGCTTGAACTAGTAAGACTCATTCAAGTTGCTCCCTATTCCTCCGAACGATATAATCTCCCAATTGAATTCCAAGTTTCCAACATCATTGAACACCATTTGCACATGAATTGCCTCATATCCCTCATAAAGATATGATATCAAACCTCCAAATCCTAGATCTCCTCTGAACTATTGAACAACAATCCCTCATGTGTGTCTCATAACCCCAATGAGATATTGTTTCTCTAATCCACAAGCATCATGGACCATTGAACATCCAATTATCCTCCCTACATTACTCCTTGTCTTTAAAGTGAGAACCTCTAGCCTCTTTAGTCTATTATTAATATCAAGTGGATCTCCAACAATGGATACATTTACTAATTCTTTACTAGCTTTCTTTTTAGAAGGTCATTGGCACAGGTTTTCCAATTAATCATTGTATGACCTATTTTTCCACAGTAGTAACAATCAATCCCACTCTTGCCTGACATTATTTTCCCATCCTTTTCTTTGAGTATAGTGTTGTCTTTGGCTAAGAATCTCTTTCTAAATCTATTTTAGCCGCTCTCTTTTCCTCAACTAAGACAGATGAAATCATGTCTTCTAGAGTGTGTGAAGACATTTGATTAAGAGTAAAGATGAAATTATTGTATTGAGAGACAAATTATTTAAAAATACGACTTTGGAAACATCTTCCTCTACCATAGCTTTGACTTCAGTTATTTCTCTAATGAGAGATCTCAAATTATTTATGTAGCTAGACATTGTGATTTTGGCAGACATTTTGAATCTGAATAACTATAGCTTTAAAGAAAACTTTGCATCACTACTTTTGCTCCAAATAGCTTATTTAAATTATCCCAAATTTCCTTGGATTATTTTTCCAGATCTACATGATGCAACTGAGTCGGAATCTTGAGAGAGAAAGGCCAATAATAGATTTGGCTTTATCATCCTTGCTTTGTTATTCCAATAATTTATTTGGATTTGTAAGTGATTACTCATTCCTTTTAACTATTCCCCATAAGTTTTTGTTCATCAATTGTAGCTACATTTTCACTTTCCAAGTATAGAAATTTTAGCTATTGAATTTTTATAGAGGAGTTTCCATTTTGAAAATTGTGTAAATTCTTCTAGGAGTTTCCATTCTGAAAATTGTAAAATTCCTTCTTGCAACTAACAAAAAAAATTGAGTAAACTCCACCATATAACTCTATAAATCTATATGTATATTAATGTAAACTAATTTGTACATTATTTAAAACTGATGTACCACAACTAGCAGAGGAAGTACAAATAATGGTGGTTGTAGGTTGTATAACCTTATATATATATATATATATATATATATATATATATATATATATATATATATATATATATTTGTAGCTAGCTCAATTATTTTTTTCTCTTTGACAATTGGCTTTCATAAAAAAAAATCTCTTTTTAGTGGCTAGCTTTCGTAAAAGGTTGTACGATAGTACAATTTTCCTTGGCAACTAGTCATTTTTTTCTTATTGGCAGTGGCTCACATAGACTAGTGGTTGCTTCTTAATTTTATTATTTGATATGTGTTTGCTTCAATTTGTACGATGGCTTCAACAATCTATGCTTCTATTCCCCCATGGGAGTCTCCCACACTTCCAAATCTCACCGCTCTAATACCATGTTATGAGACTAAGCTAGATCACTACATCTCAAAACCCTAAATATGGTTGAGACTAAGATACACATAATAACACAATATTATATTAAGGAAATATATCACACAATTACAATGAGATTCACTTCTCTTATATAGAGTTCAAGTGGCCATAATTGTCCAAAACCCCAAATGCTAATAATAACCAAAAACCCTAAAGTCACTAAAGTGACTTTATTACATATGCAAGCCTTATATTCTAACACGTGTTTCCCTTGAAAATTCACCAATAAATGTCAAAAAATACTTTGCAACACCTAAATATTATGTTCTTAACAAACTATGGACATTAGTGTGGATTAGATCCAACCTCCAATACATGTGATGCCCTTGTCTTATGATTCCATGCTTCTTGGAAAAGTCTCGAAATCCATTCGAGACAATACATCCTACTAGGATTATCCTAAGATCCTTGATTTTCCTACCATTCTCTTTTTTAACTAAATATTTGAAATCTTTAAAAGTTCCCAACACTTGATGATTTGAATTTCATAAAGTGTGCCCATGTTTTCCTTGAAAAATCATTGATAAATGTCAAAAATACTTTGCACCTCTAATGAGTGTGTTATCATTGGACCACAAACATCAATATGGATTAGCTTCAATACATGTGATACCCTTGCCTTATCGTGCTCAAACTTGGGTTAGTGTGTTTATATGCTATGCATGCCCCACGAACTCATTTTTCTTGAATAGTTGATAAACCACTCACCATGCTATGTTTGTTTAACAATACAAGGTAAAGGTAATTCATGTGCCCATGACATAATCAATTCACTGAGTTGGCACTCACCAAGATGATTATTACCTTTCCGCAATTCCTCCAAATCCATAAACATAAATTTTGTGTACTAATCTTGCCACAACATTGTAAGTTTCTTTATTTAGTCCAGCACACATTTTTATCAAAAACAATGACAAAGTTTTATTTTCGATTTTGCTTTTGGAAAACAAAGTTTGTTTCAAGCCAAGACATAAAGACCATTTTTCATGCCTTTACATTGCTACCTAACGTGTCATTGGCACTTTGCTTTTCTCTATGTCTTCATGTTTTATCATCGCAAAGAGCAACGGCTTTACTTTTGCAATTATAAAGTTTTTCTCGCATTGGTGTATTTGGTCGCCCCAACAAACTCAAGGCACCAACCATTATGAGGCTTCCTTGTGTATGGCCATGAGAAAACCATCATAGTTAGCCCCATTACTTTCAAAAGAGTTGCTTCTATGGTTATTTCTACCTCTATGATCGTCTCTACCTTTATCACTACCTCTACCATTACTAGAATTTGATCAACCTCTTTTCTTTATATAATCTCTTCTTCTATATGATTATTTTGCAATAATTATGATGTTTCGATTTTAGTGTACTAGATAGAGATCCACCTATATTGTTTTTATTGTTGATTATGTTGTAGGTGCATCTATTTCTTCCTCTTCCAAAACCTCTTTATCTACCATTGACATTGTATAAGGTTTCTTGACTTCTTTTTACTCATCTTAATTTCCTTATAAATGTATAGCAACCATTTCTTCAAATGGCAAAACAATGATCCTAATCACAACAAGGATGCAAATGTACCATACAATCTCTGCAAACTATTTAACAACATGGTTACAAATTTTTTATCAATAATCTTTTCACATTTGAGAGTTGTTTCGTTCTCTTGAAATATTTTATTATTGAATCATGTTCAAACATTTTTAGATTTAATTGTTGGTTCATTGGCAACAAAACTCAAAGTTCATTAGAGGTCACGTCTAATGTTGCACAAAGTTTTGGAGATGGGGGGGACGCAGGGAGAGGATGGGTTTGAGGGACCACTTTAAGTTACCCCCAAATTTGTCAAGGACGAGCAAACGAGAATAACAAAAAAAAAAATTAAAAAAATATATGAAAAAAATAAAAACAAAGATTCTAGAACATAAGACTATGATACAACTCGATAAAAGTAGCAATTCTTAAATAATAGATCCAAAAGAACTCATTTGTGTAGATATCAAAACCTTGGAAAAAAAGAGTAAATATAAGGTACAAATACCTACCAAACATGGGTGCCAAAGCTGTTGTTGAAATTATCTCCAATTACAAAAACATACTACATAATATCCCAACACACCACATAGAAAATAGAATTGGTGCCATGTGAGTATTAATGTGGATAGGGGGCATTCAAACATCCCCAAAACCATCACGAGACATCATCCAAACATCCTTGTTTTTCGAAAGAAATGTTTAAGGGATGTGGGGGGAATCCCCCATGTCCTCGAGGACATCCTCTTCCAAATGAGGACTTTCCCTTATAATTCTCGAAGACCAAGAAATGAAAAGGGCACAACCCCCAAGGCCAGGGATGAGTTTTTGGGCCTCATATAGTGATTTGAATTTGTTCTCAACTTCTTGTGCATATGCCTCTAATGTGTGGCAAAACTTTGTCTACACTAAAAATATTATGATTATGAATGTTTTTTTGTTCTTTTGATATTCTTGTCATCAATTTAGAGTTGGTTTCATAACCTGTAATGACATCCCACACAATATGACAAGATGGTTTCTGTTACCGGCCAATTTAGCGGTCTCCTCAAGGTCCGTTGAGACACTATGTCAACACCACGAGGATGAGTGTCCAATGTCACCACAACACTTATCCTTCCTTGTTTAAGCCAAACACCCACTCTCAAAAGGCTTTGAGAGGCTTCCCTAACACACACAACAACACCTCACCCAATTGATTAGTAGACTAGTACCTTAACTATTGGGCTATGGTGAAGGGGTAGGAGTTAATTATTTAAACTTTGTTGATATACAATTGATTTAACACAGAAAACAAGACTATAATAGAAACAAAATAGCATTCAAATCATGACAATATATAACTCTAATACACAAGATTGAATGTTGATAACACTTACCAATGTTTGAAGATTTATCTTGACAAAATGCCTTGGTAAAGTGGGTGAAAATGAGATGTAGGCTTCTTGTGAATGACTGCAGACCTATATCAAATCTTGACTTTCCCCCTTTAAAATGAGATGTAGGCTTCTTGTGAATGACTGCAGACCTATATCAAATCTTGACTTTCCCCCTTTAAAACATACAAACTAAGAGGAAACAATTACCATTGGGGAAAGGAACTCCAAGAAAAAATCCCAAAAATTCCTAGCTCATAAAATGTGAAATTGCAACAAGTTAGTATATGTATCTTTTTGTATGTTTAATATTTTTATAAAACACAATAATAAACAAATTTAGATTTTTTTGAAATGAGATTTTACGTCCCACCTTTATCCACGGATTACATGTTATCTCCACGTTGCCACACTCACTTTACGTTCACCTTTGACAAAGTCCGCCTCCTTATGAGGTTGGCGTGAATGAGGCCGATTTTGATTGGAGAGATGCCCACAGACTTATTTTTTTAGTCAACGCTGATATGGAAATACCAACGGCTGATGTGGGGTCGATCAATGTTGGCGGATTCCATAGTTTATGCCACGGCTCTTTCTTTTTAACGCACGGACCAGCGGCTCACTATTATTCATGGCTAATCAACTTCATTATAAACTTTATGATAAGGGGGTCTTCTTATAAAAATATTTTCGTTCCTCTTTATCACTTTAGCATACATTAAAAAGGGATGGCCCTTATGAAACATAAAGTAATTTTCCTTTTTAAACACTTAAAATAAAAATATTAATGTGCGTTTTAATTTTTCTCCATAGCTAAGTTTACTAAATCTATGTAAAAAATTTCGGACTGAAAAATTATGTAACATGGGTTTTGTTTGGAACGAGCTTCACTTCACCTTTGCCACTAGGTTTATCCTTGCATGTTGATGAATGGCCTTCTTTTTCTATGTTTCCTTAAAAAATGTGTCTGCATAACCCTTCGACAATAGATTTTTGCTTACAACCCGACCCTTTTTTCAAATTTTTGACGCGGCAGGTCGAGTATGCATGAAGGCAGTCAATCTGAGCCCCTATTGTATTTTTAGGCATGTTATCGCACAGACTATAGGTTGGGAAAACCTGGAACGAATCCACTGGATGGAGATAACGGTGGGAGAGTTTACCCACTGTCACCTCAGATAAACCGTCCCCGCGTTTTAGTGAAGGAAGGATCCAACACAAGGGGGGAGTCTCGAGTGCCCTAGGGGGGATGTGAGATGGAAAGTGATACTTATGAAGAGATGCCCCTATAGGTCAAGTTGTTATGTGGAGTGGCTTGACAACGAGCTTTCAGAGATGGTTTATGGTTGCCAAGAGTTTGGGTACCTGCGGAAGATGGTTATACCTGCCCGAGACACAGGGAAAGACAAGATACAAGTTAAACAATCCAATGGACAAGCAAGTTAAGCTTGTTGTCCCTATTTGCATCAGTCAACAGAAATATATTATAGCAAGCAAATGATAGTTTAAAGTTGCCAACGAGATGTTAAAAGTCAAGTAAATAATGCAAGAAATAATCTAGCAATCACTAGTATAACTCAAGGATGAAATCATAAGACTTTAGCAACAAAACAAGTATTGCAGAGATATATTATCAATCTTATGGTTGTAGCAAACTATTGCTATAACAAATACTTTCAACCCACAAAAAGTGCAAGTAAACTACCCAAAAAGTGCATTGAGACTAGTGGATTGTTATGGAAACTTGCTAGCAAATTTTGACAGTTAAAATGCAAGCTATGAATAGAAAAGAGAGTGACTTGTTGCAGCCCTAATGGTTGTAGCTTTTGTTTAGCTATAGCTCCAAGAAAACTAAGTAGACCAAGAAGCCCTAGAGGCTTTAGCAACCTCAAAGCATTAAAAATAAACGACAACTTGAACAATATCAATATCTCACTAAATCATGTTTACCAAAGTAAATAATTTATTTCTCTAATGCAAACTTCAAATTAGTGCCTTTAAAATTTGGGTGAATGGAGTCTTGAATGCATGAGTTAGATCAACAAAATCCCTCGGGATATAAACCCTCTTACTCCCTGGGGCATGCAAATCAAACTAAGGTAAATCAAGGAGGGTGTACACCCTTGTACTCCTCCTAGCAACCTTGCAATAAAAGACTTGTAAACTAACAAATGAGATGAAGCTCAATGGAGGGTGTATGCACTTATACTCCTAGGATTTCAATCAACAATAACCATGAAACAAGCAATAAGAATTAACAAATGCAGATTTTCTTTACCAATTCCAAGAGAGATGCAATAATAAGCCCTAATTCACCAAGCAATTACCATTTAGAAGCAAGAGAAGAAGTCTCCAAGAGGTGCACACCACCTTAGCTCAATCATTTACCAAAAATCATTTGCATAAGAGAAAGATACCAAAATGCCCAAGTAGGGCGCAAATTTCAGCCACTAGTCTTCTCACAATGGGAAAGCTATGATGTAAAAATGAAATGAAATGATCTCTATTTATACAAATCCTACTACAAGTGTTTGTCCACTTAATTTTAGGGTAAACCACAAAATAAGGGGACAACAACCATTACTTTGCCCCTTTACAATATAAAATTCAAATTTAACCCTAAAATGCACATAAGAAACCCTAAAGAAGCATGATGTCACCCTTTTAGGGCAATGTTTTGGCACCTTCAGCAAATCGTTGATCTTGGAGATGAAACGTTGGGACTCCAAAGGACTCCCTCTGAAGCGCTAGGGTCCTTAAGGTGCCCCTCTCCATCCAAAGATTCCAAGTGTCAGGCAACAACACCACCACCACAAGCCCTATCCCTAGGGTAACGTCAACCTCCTCAAAAGTGACGTTTTAGCCTCAAGAGAAAATCGTTGGGCTGGCTAAAGGCTGGGTTATGTCCTCCATGGTATCTCCTCGAGCCTCAAAGGCTAGCATAGTCGTCCGGTGTGCAGGCCATGGTATCCAACATGTGGGCTTCAAGCCCCAAGGAAGCCCAAACTAGGCTTGTTCTTCCAAATCTATCCACCAACTAGGTCCTGCAAAGACAATGAATGCACCCTCCGAAGATCTCAAGTCAAATGCATCATGATAAGTAAATCAAATCAATAAAAAAGCCATCTAAGCATGTACATCCAAACTACCTCATCAAAATAAACAAGTGCTCAAAGACCCTATGCAATTTGCCAAGTTTAGGTATGGGAGGGTCGACAAAGCGATCTATTAGGGGAATCATACCTCAAGTTTAGGAGTGTTTCCCAAGTGGACCCGTCTCTAAGACATGTGGACAAAGTGACATGGATGGGGGCAAGACTCTTGGGCATGGGGTTCGTGATTTTTTTAGGTTTAAGACATGCATATAGACACTCTAGTTATCAAACATCTATGTGTGTTCAACATCTCCCTCAAAGGCACCAAATTCAAGAATTTAGTCACTAAAAATTTGAAATTTTATTATTTCTTTGTATGTTTGTTTTATTATTACTTCTTATGTTATGGTTTTTTTGTTTTAGACAAACCTCTTGATCCCACCTCCAACATTCTATAGTCTTCGCATGCCCTAGCATCTATATATCTAGTGGGGCATCTTCATGCCCTTGCATCTAGACATCTAGTAGGTCATCTCCATGTGTGCTTAACAACTTACACAACTTTGTATGTTTGTATAAATCTAGACTTTACATCTCAAGGTATCATTTTTTGTCTTATGGATAGGTTGTTATACTAGTACTACCATGTCACATTGCATGCATTGCTCATGTCTAGATGTCTTCCATGCAATCTAATTCAATAAGTGTAGGTGTTTGATGTACCCTAGTTTGGTGCCATGTCATTTCGTTATTGTCATGCCATAGGTTAGGTAGCCATTGGCTAATAATGTGGCAACTCCATACAATCTCTTAGATCTTTCTAGACGTCATTCATCATTTATTTGGTTTATTTGCATCACATTATCTCAAAAAAACACATCATAAGTGTAGATGACTCATTGTTAATCTTATATGTGTAGGGTCTTGATTTGCAAAACGATGTCTCTAGTGTCATCTATGAGGTAATTTTTTGTTGTCTTTATTAACAATCACACAAGCTTGATAGTGTTTGCTTATGTGCACAATGGTGTTGTTGCAAATTGTCTTCCATGTTGGGTCCCATTCATTGTTGTAAGGTTTGACATTGTAAATGCTAAAATTTCATTAACAACATGGATGGTGATGTTGAAGTTGCAATTATGGATTATATAGCTCTTGTGTAGTTGTCTTGATCATCAACCATGGATACTCAAGTCGACATTACTTTGTTCAACTCCAACTTATAATATGTAAAAAAACTCAAATTTTGAAAAACCAAAATATTTAAGGGTGCTTTTAGTCCATTTTTTCACATAAAAATAACTCATCTTCTTTCAATGTTATCATGCATAATATACTTTTCACTTAGACACAAACTTTGATGCACATCATCTCAAACTCTTTCCATGTAAGTCAAACTTTAAATAACCTCACAAAACCGTTCTCTGGTGTTCGACCCTAGTCACAAGCTCAAGACCATATTGCTTTAATATTATTGTTAGTCAAAAGAATAATACTAGGAATAATACTACTGAAAGATGCATAATATACTTTTCACTTAGACACAAACTTTGATGCACATCATCTCAAACTCTTTCCATGTAAGTCAAACTTTAAATAACCTCACAAAACCGTTCTCTGGTGTTCGACCCTAGTCACAAGCTCAAGACCATATTGCTTTAATATTATTGTTAGTCAAAAGAATAATACTACTGAAAGGAATAAGAGAGAATATTTGATATTTGAATGTGTATTGATTCACATATCTCACATGAGTAGAATATAAATTTAAGTACATAGTGAACACATGAGTTGACACCTAATTGATGTACAATTTAGTTTGACTTAACATAAATGTCTTATTACCTTAGTGCTCACATTTATGATTAAACGTGAGTAGACACCTAATTGATGTACGATTTAGTTTGACTTTACATAAACAGGTCTTATTACCTTAGTGCTCACACTTATGACTAAAACATTAACATTTATTATAAATATACAAAATAAACATTATACAATATCCTAACCGCGTAGTTTAAACATTTGACTTTTTGGAGTTTTTACAAGCATATTTTCAAATGAATTTTTACTGTAATCCGGCCAAAAATCATTGAAACTCCAAATTTGAGTGGTTGAGTCTGTATAATTCGAGAGCCCTAAAGGTTTTTCAAGGTCCTAAATCCATTTATGCATTCAAAAATGCAATTTAAACAACACAAAATGGAGATTTCACCAAAATCTGTTTCGCTGGATTCCGATGAAAAAGTTCGAAAATTGAATGTTTAGACAATGCCTATCCTAACACCTAACAATATCAATTGCAAACAAAAATGTCAATAAATGCTTGGAAAGGTGGGACGATTTAATGCCCCAAATATGGCACACTATCACTTCATCTATTTGTATTAAAATGCTTCCTTTCAAAGTACTACATGGTTGTGAATTATTACATATCACTTTTTGAGAATCACAACATATCAAAAACTGGCATAAATAAAATGCCATGTCACAGCTATCACAAACTGCTTCTAAGAGGAAGATAGGCACTAAGGATACACGATTGGGTTTAATTTTAATAGTGAGAAAGAGGAGCATTCAAGGACGTCATGTCACAACCCATACAATCTACACCTTAGATGAGCCAAAGGAACTGAATGAAACCTTTTCCAAGCACTATATTAATAAATCAAATATACTTTCAATAAATCTGAATAAATCCTTTCAAAATTCCCCTTGGCAAACCTTAACGTCTTATTTTTTCCATTAAGCATGTATCGCACTCAAAGGTATTTGGTTCATGTGCAGCACCGATGCCTTCGTTGTCTTCAATTATAGAACAAATTTTCCTAAACCAAACATTTCTTCTTTTCAGCGTTATTTATACTCGTAATAGTTCACTGACACTGAGACATACTTTAAATTTAAAATGTCCTATGATCCTTTTAGTGTTGCTGAATTACTTCATTTGATGTCATCTCCACTCTCTAGGACATTCTGGCAAACAATACCTGATCACATTTGTATTCTTGGACTTTCCACATTCATAGAAACGTATTTGCATTCTTGGACTTTCCACATTATCTCCATCGAGGCTTACAAGTTTCCTCCATGACAATTCAATTCCATTGGAACTATTAATAAGGTTTTATACAAACCATAAAATGTCACTCTTCCAAAGTATTGGTCTGTTATGGTGTCCGTACACTAGAAAGAGAGGCATTTGCCACACATGAAATTGTCCTACTAGCCAATGTTGAAGCAATTTAAGAACGGGAGGCTGCAGCAGGCTTGAGCACTATAGGCGAAGAATTCCTTTTGCTGGATATTCAACAAAGAAGTGTAGCACATATATTGTGCAAGTCGTAGGGATTGAAGCCATGACAAGTGATAATTTGCAAACACTCTAGTGACTAGCCCAAATCTGCTTCATCATAAGAGGTGATTCCAACAATATCTGTTTCAGGGGAAGTTCTTTAGGTGTCATCTTAATAACTTTGATGTATGCTCACTGGAATATGGAAACCAAGATTCCCACAAAGCTTTAGCCACCCCTCAAAGCTGGGTCCTTTCATACACTGGCTACGCACCATCAAAACTTCTTCATGAATTTCAAACTTGTGACTAGAGCTACACCATTGTGATTCAGCAATTCAGTAAACTAGCATTGGTTTCTACTTTCTAGTATAGTATTTGGCTTTTCAATTGACTGCCGTATTAGATTTTAGTAAAGAAATGAACAAAAGGTTCCTTGGTTTTCATATAGTAGTGAGTGCTATACTTAAACATCGCATCAATGATCATATTGTGAATTATTTCATCCCAGACTATTTTAGACCAATGCATTCTAATCAAGACAATCCACCATATTTGTGCTGCAGTAAAACCACGATTCAACTGATGAATTTCTTTACTAATAATCTGAACTCTAAAATCTTAGTCGACTCCTAGAAATTTCAGCTTCCTCAAAGTTCCAGCTATGAGAGGACAGAACCTGTCATTTAGCCTGTAGGAATATAACTTGCAAAGAGACACAGTAGCCATAAAAGCTAATGCCTGGATTACAACATCTATGTTCTTAAGAACAGCATTTTACTTCCATACACATAACTTGTTCAGCCTAGTCCAGAATCTATCCCCACCATCCATTTTGGACCAAATGCTAAATTTGTACATGGTAGCAAGTACCAAACGTTGAAGCCTCTAGTGACATTTTATGTATGATTTATGTCAGTTTCAAAAATACACAAAACCTTTGCCACCTCTATTTAGTCTACAGTTACAAGTCAGGTACAATCATTATTTTCCCTAAAATCATAGTAACTAATTTGTACCTCTCAAGGAAGCACACTTCTAATTCTTTAGCCAAACTGTGAATTTCTTCTGCAGCCTGCTAGAAGTGTTTCTGATTCATGATGATCCTGTTGATAGAAGTTTAGGAATCATTTGTTTCTTCGTCATCTTCTTCCGGTTTCATAAAAAATTCAATGTAAGAAATACGATTCTGTGGTTGTTTATTGCCACTAGGATCTACAGGCTGCTGCTGACCAGGTGCAGGTCGAACAGAAACCAAATGTTGAATCTTCAACAACCCACCTCTCCCAATTGTTAACTTGCTCCCTCTGTTATCTTTTAAAACACCACTTGGAATATTTGCAGTAGTTGCATGGAGAAACTTATATTTATACCTGCAAATGTAAAATTGTTGAAACTGTTCTGAGAACTGTTCTATCTTAGTTTCCTGGGTTGAAACTTGAAACTTGACAATGAAGAAAGCACATTGACAATGATGTTTAAGCCTTAAGGGAATGAACAATAATGGTGTCACAATATCAAAAAGCAAGGATTCAAGTCACTTAGAATATTCTGTTTAAGTGAATATCTCATCAAATTAGGCAATTACCTGTAAGAAACATAGTGATCGCACTGGAATGCAATGAAGAGATCGGATTCAGCATTATAAAAGAAGTCAATCTGTAAAATAGAAAGCCAACCAAATATGCTCAGCACATGGATCTGGAAACAATAATGAAATTATGAATTTAACCATTGTTCCTAATGCTAATAACTCAAACATTATATGAGGTACCTGCAAATCACCATGACCCTCACCCCTAAAAGTAACAACAGGAGGATCTGGATTTAAAGATAGCTGGATGCTGGAACCTGGCCATTCAAGGTCCTCTATTGCTTCTTTCAATGCGGTAGACTGGGGCGCAACAACTCATCAGAAATAATAAAAAACTGAAACAGCATGTGTTCTTTCTTCTCTTAAATGAGAGATCAAATCTCATATTTTTCCATATTCAGTCTTTTCTAAACCAACGCCATACAGGTAATCTATTTCAAATGAACTACCCTATGTTGAAGTGGATCTCATATGATTTTTGAAAGACTCGGATGGCGGATTTCTTTAATCAATTACATAAGTTGCCTATACCTAAAAGTTTAGTATTTTCAAGGCTTATATTCTTATCTAGCTCACTAGAATCCTGAAAAATACTTTACCTTAACTGCAAAACTTACTGGCATCCTACCAGTATTCTCAACATTGTAATCCCAAGGAATTGTTTCTGGAATCCTGGTCCTTATTTCAGCATACATACAAGCATTGTGCGCATCAATTAACCTGGAAAGACACATGATTGTAAGATCACTTTTTAATTTAATTTAAGTCTTTGAAAATAGTAATATCAGTTCTGGTTTTCTGTGATGATCAATTGAAACAACAAAAAATGTTAAAGATTCGTCATGGAAGTGCTTAGTTTCTATAGGAATGATCAAATCTTGTAATCCGTACAATAAGGAATCTGCATATCTCTCATAAAGAAAAGATTCATTTAAGGCACTTATTTTGCATATAAGATTGACAGCAAGAAAGTCTGGAGCCAACATAAGCATTAGTACTATTATACTATCTATAAGTCCTCTTAATACTACCAAATCTCAGATATTATGTGGCCCATTGTTATTTCCTTTAGCATGTTATGATGTTTCCCAAGCATTCATAAAGATAATCCTAACCAAAGAAAGCTTAGTCCCTGCATTAAACTAATCGCTTAGCATAACAAGAAGTCTACCAAGTGTCCTTAAAGTCACGCCTATCAAAGGAACATTTGAGTCTGCAATCATCAAGTGCACTAAAAGCAGTGCTATGTGAATGTAGAATGTAAGGCATTTCTGCAGAAGTTGTGGACCTCTTCAGCTGGAAAGAGATGCCAATTCGCTATATGCATTGAGATGATAACCTTAAACACATTCCAATCATCGACATCCAGAACCTAAATCTAGGAGATGTGAATTGGAAATTCAGCGTCAGGTTTATCATAGCAAATTACGGATTACTTCACACATCTGAAACATATGGAACATGACAAATAACTCTTAGTGGATGTGAAAAATGGACATATTTAAGCATTCATGGTTTTTATAATATACATAGCTTAGATGATAAATGCAACAGACTTGAAAACTTCTATCATGATGGCCTTGTCAGTCTACCTTCCTAATGCCAACTCCTATGTTTACACTGGTCAAACAATGTGATCAAAACCATGATCCACTGGCCAGATATGTAATAAATTACGTACAACAAAAAGGAAAGTTTCATGCATATTTGTGAAGAATTTTATTCTCAATATTATCTTTATAGATACAATAATTTATGGACAGATCTAGACAAAGATCATCCATCAATTTGTAGAACCACTCAATTATTTTTGTTTTCATAATTTGTGAATTTGTTGTATATTTCAGCACAGTTATGACCCATATTCAAAATTCATTGCAATAATCATCTTCTTTATATCCAAATAAGATCTTATATGTAACCATTTTGCAACTTTGAATTGATGTATTCATGAATCCTATTATGGGCATCTGTAAAGAACTATACTTTTGATACGGAATGGAGCAGTATGGTAGCTGAACAATAAATGTTATTATTCCATCTTGTCCAAATATGATATATTACTCCAATGTCCAAAATATGATATATTATTATGTTGTCCAAATATATGATATATTATTCTATTCTTTGAAAATATGATCTCTTTTACATAGCAGGGCCTTCTTTGTATAGGGATGCAGGGACATCACATTCAACCATGTCTCTCCCTTCTTATTTTAATATTTATATTTACTATTTACTATACTCTTTAATATTTACTATTTACTATACTCTTTAATATTTACTATTTACTATACTCTTTACTATCCTCTGGGCTCCCGTACCATTTCCTCCCGGTTTAGATGGAAAGCATCCCCGCTTTCCTCCCAGTTTAGGAAGGAAGTTAGATAATGTGAAATTCATATTTACAATATCATTGCCACAGAGTCCGTTCAGTGTTTACACAATAAGGGTTTTTCTGGAAATGCTGAGCTAGTGTGCATTGCTTAAAATGACCCCATCATCAAAAGGAAGAACGTCGTGGGATCCTTGAAATAATGATTCTGTTGGAGCTGAAAACAATAACCAGATCTGAGAGTGCCTTCTTGCACAGAGAAAGGCTTCTACTTTGAGTGATTCTGCTTGTTTTGCTTTCTACCCAAGATGACACTCAGTGGGAGCATCCTCTGCCGCAACTTTTGAATATTCACTTTGATACCTCTTCATGAGCTTGACTTGGTAATCTATTAAGCATTCATCCTCTCTGCACTTTGTATTGTCATTTTGGGGCCATCTGTTGCTTTCTCATCTTTTAAATATCCACCTGGATACACTTGCCTTCCCTTGCATGTCTTCCCTTCTCTTCTGCAACTGTTGACCAAAAAAGGAGCTTCATAATGCCCTGTCCACCTATACCTGGTTACTCCACAATATATTGAAGTCCGCTGTCCAAAGGTGTCAATGGATTTTCTTATAGCGGGCTCTGAAGTAGTTGGTTTCTATGGGATAAAATGCTTCTTGCCATCAAGCAAATGTTGAATTTTAATGCTTAGTTCATGCACATGTGTTTATTTCAATTTAGCATTAACTGAACCATAACCATTTGCAGCAACAATACAAGGCTGCAGTAAACCAAGATCACAAGAAGAATAACCATGCACAAGAACACAAGAAGTATCCTGGGAAAACCCTTCTCAACCAAGGGAAAAACCCAGCAATCCCATTACTATATTGCCAAGAGAAGATCCACCATCCATCACCAAAACCTAGCACACAATAGGGTGCTGCTATGACTGAGAAACCTAGCTCCTAGAGAAGTGTGAATTGCAGTCCTCATAATTTCAGACCAAGTGTTGAACATATGAGAGATATGATCCACAATGGGGATCTATCTCTTATTTATACAAGAATTAACTCAACCAAAAGACATGACACTTGGCACAATAGCACCGACCTGTACAACTTAATAATATAATTAATAATTACACAATATTAATTATCTTTCACATGGTGGGGCTGACTTGTACCCTTTACAACATAAATTAGGGTTTTACCAAAGTCTCACTCTCTGACAATATAGCAAGGGATCTCTCACATCCTCTAGTGCTCAGCCACTAGGGACACGTCCACCTGTGCTCACCAGATCACAGGTGATCACTCAACTGAGTCCACAGGTGACAGGAGTACCATCTGGAGAGCCATCTCAAGCCAACTCAACTAAGTCCATAGGAGTGCAAGGAAGGAGACCATCTCAAGCCAACTCAACTCAGT
>SNQJ01S0012448.1:67482-86879 GCA_010110895.2 Picea sitchensis
CGACATGCAACCACAATAACCAACATGCAAACACAATAACCGAAGAACATCTCAATCACACAGCTAAAACGCATCCAGAAACCCCCAGTGTATCAGATCTGCACGTCAGAGCATTAGAACAGTAGCGAATATCTTGATCAGCCAGATCAGGAATATTTCAGGGACGTTACAGAATGGTATCAGAGCATTTTGTAGTAGCATGTTGTAAGTGTTGGTAACGGGAAACGTTACAAGGTGGTAACGGGACTTAGTTGGGAGATTGGGTACGTTACAGGTACCCCGTACCCCTAATTCTTGTAAACTTGCACAAGCACTTAGGAGCCATCGATCTAATTCAATGGAGAGGATCCTAACCGTTTGCAACAACTTGGGAAAATTTACATCTTTGTTTCCCCAACTCCCCACCAATGGATGTAAGCCATCGATCCAAATATGCAAGGACGATCTCAATCGTCCATAGAAGTATATGAGTTTTAAATCCCGTTCAAGTTGGGGCCATAGGCCACTTAGCACCACCAATCTCTTCTCGTCACCACCGTTGATCTATCTACAACTTAAAAACCACCCGACCTTTACCTAAGGCTTTCGAAAACCTCCTTTCTCTTGTGATCTTACAAGAATTACACAATTGCTTAAGGTAAGATACCCCACAAAGAGGTTATGGGAGCCTCTACTACTTAGGTGTCTTCTTAGAGGGTCCATAAGCGAACAAACATGAAATACTAGGTAGAAAAATAGTATTTTCTTGGTCAAGTGGTCAAGAAAGCATCTCTCAAGTATCATTAATGGGTTTAAGGGGACCCCAAAGGATAAACATTTTGGGGTGGGTGTCCCCATGGGACAACATCGAATCCTACTGCAAGATGGCTCCTCCTTGTGAGGTGCCAAGAACCACACCCTAAGAGAGAAAACTAATGCCTTATCCATTGGGCTATGGAGTCAAAATGTCAACCATGGATATTTTCAACTAGCTCCAAGGTATGAATAACTAGAAAACAACGAAAAGGTAAAAACTATAAAAGGATCAGAAATCTAATCTACTATGGTATAGGGTGATATTTCTCTTCAAGTTTCTCTTGTCAAGCATTGAAATGCTGGAGATGCCTGTCGTTGACAAGAAAATCCAATAGTTCTCCATCCAAGTTTACCAAATCCATTACATAAGGTCACTCACAAATAAAATCCATTACATAAGGTCCCAACCATAAACTGTCAATTTTCTCATACTTGTTAAGGTCTTCATGCCTCTTATCCCAAAGCATAACCAAGTCTCATGTCTGAAAATTCTTGATTCTTGGGCTTGGCCCTTTTATCAAATATTTTCTTCATCCTTTGGTGGTACTCCTTGACCCTATCATATACTTTATTTCTTTTCTCTTGCACCTCAACAAGTTGATTTATCCTCCTCCTAACCTTGTCTAGATCTAGCACTATATCTTCCAAGACTTTCATGTCAGGGAATTCCCATTGAATAGGTAAAACCATTTCTAGCCCATAAACCAACTAGAAGGGTGATGTCCCTATTGCCCTCCTTGTATTGATCTTGTTTACCCATAGTGCATACCCGAGATGTGAATCTCGTGCCTTGTTGTTTCCTGTGAGTGCCTTCTTGATGACTCTCATGAGATTTTTATTAGAAAACTCAACTTGACCATTTCCCTAGGGGTAGTACTTGGAAGAAGACCCTAAGATGATAAAATATTTTTGGTAGAAGGTTACAAGTATTAAGGAGCTAAAAGCCTAGCATTGTCCGATTACAATCTTCTATGGTTAGCCAAACCAAGACAAGATATTCTCCTCAAGGAACATGATAACAACCTGGTCAATGGCTTGCTTGGTGGGAATGGCTTCTACCTATTTAGAAAAGTAATCAGTGGCCTTTAGGATTGATCTGTGCAAGCCACTACAAGGCAGATGAACATCCCCTATGAAATCAAGACCCCATTGACGAAATGGTGCTTCTACTTGAACAAGCTTCAAGGGTGAGGCAAGGATTTTTTGCCTTCCAACAAAAATTTGGCACTCATGGCAAGACCTAACAAACTTGTGAACATCAACGAAGAGGGTAGGCTAGTAGTACCCAAATCTTAAGATCTTATGAGTTGTTGCTCTCACTGCATAATGTCCTGCACAGATTCATTGATGCATGTCTTTGACAAGGTAGTCCACTTCTTCTTCTAGCATATACTTGAGTAATAGGCCATCAAGGTTCTTCCAATGTAATTATGCATTTACTACACAATATTTGACTGCCTTGAGTTGCAGTGATCCTCTCTATAACTTATCCATTCCTTTTGGGTACTCGACATTGGTTAGCAAGAGAGCTATGGCCTAGTACCAAGGAGATTGATGGTAGCAGAGTTTGATCTAAGGCCCTTGGTCAACAATGAACAATTGGGGTGTAAATTTCCTCATCCACTTCTTGGGTAACTACCATGTAGCCTTCAATTATGTTAATGCCTGCTACCTGCAGGTTTGCTTCTGCCATCAATCTTGCCAATCCTTGTCCCTTTATCAGCTTGGTTGGCTTGACAACCATGTCATATTCTTGAACTTTGATGATCAATTTTCCCCTTGTGCCATCTGCATCTAGTTGGCATGGCATGTGTTTCATTGAGATATGGGGTACATAAGCAATTATTTGGGTCAATGGACATATTACTTGGAAAAACCTCTTAGTGTAATAGCTCATCGGAATCGGGAGGAAGAGCATTACAGGATAAGATGATGAAAAGTGACTTTCAGTGGTCGGAGAAGCCATCAGGATGGATAAATCACTTTTTAGAGGTAAAATGGTTAATTAATTAAGTGATTTAATCAAGGAATAATAAAATAAAGTAAAAGTCACTTGGAGGGAAAAGGTCAACAATGAATTAGGGTTTCGAGAAGCTATAAAGGAAGGTTAAAGCAACATAATTCATTATTATGTTATGATTTGATGTTGAGATATTTGCAGAGGAGGAAATCGACCCCCTTGTTGTTTTGTGGATTTCTGGAGGAAACCACCACCATTGATCGGTTTCGGTGTTGAGAGACACCCTCGCCTATCGGAGATACCATCCATGTATTTCACCGTGCACTACAGTATCCAGTTCAGTGATTGCGCAGCTCAGCCAGTGGGGCGCAAGCGTTAGAGAGAGGGTTTGTGCGATCGCTTGATACAGTTCAGTATTTGGCTGATTCCTTCCGACCCATTAGAGAGCTAGCCAGGGCGCACCTATTGAGCCACCTGTCGTCAGTTTCGCATGCATTGCCTTATACTGCTAAAACACCTAATAAATTGGAACACACATGCGAAAATCACCAAGCATGTTCACACAATAACTCAAACGCATTCAGAAACCCCCAGAGTATCAAATTCAGTGGCCAAAAACCATAGTTCAGCAGTAGATATCCAGATCAGCTGGATCAGGGATATTTCAAAGTACACATCCCCTCCTTCCGTGGAGGCTTTTGCTTCTATAGAAGGAGCATCATCAAACCCCTTCCCTCTCTCAACACTTTTGGATCTACATTGCTTCTTGTAGTGCCCTTCTTTTCCACATCTCCAGCATACCTTTACAAACTTTCTGGGAGATTTAGATCTACCCTTAGATTTAGATCTCCCACTTGAGGACTTATATCTATTTCTTTCCTGGGAACGTCCTCTTGCAAATAATGCTTTTGTGCTCTGTCCTTCCATGTTCTTCCGCCTCATCTCCTCCGACAATAAGGATGAGACCACATCCTCGAAACTTAAAGTAGTTGTATTACTACCTATGGCCACAACGAGACTATCCCACGAGTCTGGTAAAGAGCACAATAAACTGATACATTTGTCTTCATCATAAATCTTAATATCAACAGATAATAATTGACTTACCGTTGTATTGAAGGCGTTCAGATGCTCTGTCACCGAGTATCCATCTTTCATCCTCGAGTTATACAGCTTTTTCTGTAGGAACGGTTTGTTTACCAGGGACCTAGACTAATACAAAGTCCCCAACTTATTCCATAAAGCCTTGGTCGTAGCTTCCCCTAACACATTCAATAATACTGAATCTAAGAGACACAATCGGATTGTGCTCTTCGCCTTCCGATCCAACTTTGCCCAGTCTTCTGCTAACATTCATGTAGGTGCAATACTGGATCGATAGCGATCCACTGATCTTTGTCCACCAACAGATCTTCCATCTTGAGCTTCCACAACTAAAAACTTTGCCCATTAAATTTCTCGATCTCTATTTTCGAACTACTCGCCATTTCTTTTCACCTGAAGAATCAATATCGTAGAACTCCCACTGTAACAAGGCCTATCACAGACTCAAGCCAAACCCTTAACCACAACGACGTCCCCCTGAAGCCAATAATTGCTCTGATACCAAATGTAGATTTTAACCTAGTACAATTAAAATCTACATTAATTTGTTTACAGTAATTGTACAAGGTTAAAATCTACACTTTCATCAAAGTTAAAGTTTTACTTTTGTTTTGATCTACATCATCAGAGAAAAGCTTTCACTTTCGCTTCCACGATGCTCTCACAGGTTCTTTTCACTTTCACCAAAAATGAAAGTATGAACCTCTCTCCAATGACTCAAAACTATCATAGTACACACGCAACTTTCATCGGAATTGAAAGTGGAGTTTCAACTCCGATTAAAGTATAACTCTTTTTCGGAAAACATTAAGAAGTTGTTTTTTGACATTTTAACTTTGAATTTTTTTGAATTTTTTTATGATCAAAACCCAAGCAAGAGAAAGAACTTGTTTTTAGAACAAATTTTCATCAAACTTTGAAAATGTATGGATTTCATAATGGAATAACCAAATATCAAAGAAGAGAAAGAAAAGTGGTACCCAAAAAAATTCCTGAATTTTTAGGGTGTTGAGGTCTCGACAGAGTACAAAGAGAGAAACTAGTGTGTTGTGCTCTCACATCTCTAATACAAGTGTGTGATGAATGAATAAATGAAAGGACTCTCTCCTTCCTTTATTTATATAAGAGGTAAGGGCAGGCAACAATATAAAGTGGACCTAGTGCACTACAAGCAACCTAACTTTATATAAATAGGCTCGCATGTGGAGCACTCTCACTCCAAGTGACACATGTCAAGATCCAACGTGAAGATGTCCAACAAGCAAAGATTTAAGGCATGAACACTCCTCGAGAAGAGTCCAATGCTCTACCTTCAAAAGCCTCCAAAGCTCCAACAATCCTATGCCATGTGATCCTTCGAGTCCACGCAACCTACATGATCACTCCCTCAACCCAAGTGTCCTCAAGTCAAATACAAGCATCCAAGTGTGCCCATGTCATCTAGGCCTCAATGACCTCCTCCAAAGCAAGTTGTCCTCACAAGCAACCAACCAACCTCCATGTGGCCATCATGATGAAGTCACCAAGCTCCATAAGTCTCCAACACTCCAAGAAAAAAGCCACAGAACCACCGAGATGAGGTCTAGCAATCAACAAGCAAGTCAACTCCAATATGTATAGCCACCATGGAACAACCAAGGGTCGTCCATAGACCCAAGGTTGTTGGGAGCGAGGAGCGAAATCGGGAAGCGGGAGCGGGGAGCGAAATCGGGAAGCGGGAGCGAGGAGCGAAATCGGGAAGCGGGAGCGGGAGTGTCAATTTTCAAAAATTTCCGGGAGCGGGAGCGTTTTTGGAGCGTTTTTTATATAATAGATAAAAAATATATATTTTGATGCATATATATAAAAAAAGCATGCAGAATGTCGAATCAATTGCAAAAAATATGAAAACATAGATATAAGATCATTTAACTAATTGATTAGTGATGATCATTAAAGCATCAACCATTTAGTACACATATAACATCAATCATAAACATTTGTCATCAATAAATTGTAAAAGACATCAACCACAAAATGAAATAGAATCTAGACTCTAGAGCATCATATTCATTGCCAAAGAGTTGTAAGATTCAGTGAATAGTTCAAAACTTCAAAATTCAAATTTCAAACTTCAAACTTGAAAGGTAAACTGTCATATAATGTTCATAAGTTCATAAATTCATTGTTTACAGAATAAGCCATAATAAAAGTCCAAACTCAAGACAAAGTACTAAGTTCTAGAATCTAGAGACTACTTCTAAACAAGAAACAAAAAAAGAGATCTAGTATATAGTAGCAAGTACTAAGTACTATGCTCTAAGTGTTCCTCTTGCCACAAGAAACTTCTAGTTTCTTCTCCTGTGATCTTTGAAGAAGAGTAGGAGCAAGTGGAAGTGATCGTGGAACACGACCAACAGCTGAATGGACCCCACGTGACAATGGACGCTATGAAGATAAAGGTAAAATTGATGAATGTGGAACACCGCTAGTGGATGGGGGTGGCATGTCTCCTCCAGGAATATGATCACCCAAAAGTTTCTCTTCCAAGTGATCTAAAACAATGGCTCCATCCTCCATATTAGTCTCCTCTGGATTGTTGTCCCAAGTCATATCTCTTTTACTGTTGCATAAAGCACTCCCCCCTACATCACAATAATGCGATAACAACCTCAAGTTGTAATGCACATAAACCAAGCTTTATGCCCGGTCTGCATTCAAGTTGTTTCTCTTTACACTATGGATGAAGCTATAGGTGCTCCAACACCTCTCTGCAGAAGAGGTGTTAACAACCTAAGAAAGCACCTTCAGCGCCAATTTATGCAAATTTTTGGCAGAGGAGCCATGCATGTTCCACCATTTGATAGAACCCAACCTGTCTCGATCTTTAGTTGCATGCAAGTTACCAAAGACTCCATGCTCATTGATGTATTTGCTCAATTCGCTTCGTACTTGAGCACACTCCTCTTCATCAAGTACCAACTTGTCCAATGCAAGCATATATCCATTTTGCACCTCTGGATCTGTGTGTGGTTTTCTCCTTTCCCCACCCCCAGGTGTTGGTTGGGCCAACCAAGATGAAGAATAATATTTTGGGGTAAGGACATATGCCAGGGAATGGAGTGGAACATTCAAATTATCCCACCTTTTGACCACAAGTTTATGGATATGATCATACAAGATCGCATCCCTCGGTTGAACAATGTCCTTGATTTCGCCAAGCATGGTGTCCATCTGCTCATACACCTCTCCAATCACTGGATGATCTGTATCTGCAAACCGAATCATACTATAAATGGGTTTGGTGAATGGCAGAATATATCGAACCTGTTGCCAAAAATGGCCATCAAGAACTGTGTCCTCCACCTCCTGAAAGTCACTTCTCTCAAATGCGGATGTAGCCCTGATGCAGATGTAGCCCTGTCTTTTAGATCCTACAATGAATCACTCGAGGCCATACTAGCCAATGCCTCTCTTACCTTCAACAGGCGCCTGAAGGTGAGGTAATAGCTAGCAAATCTAGTCTTTGCAATCTTTAGTAACTCCAACTTGGAGTGATTGCGAAAAATGAAGTGGGCCATGCTATGATTGGTAATATATCTTATCATCTTCTTCCCTCTCTTGTATAAAGCACCAATCCATCTATAATCATGGTCCTTCATTTTAATGATATCATGCATCAAAACGTTCATTGTGTGAATTGTTAGACTGTGAGTCCCTGGACAATCACAAAGTCCGAGACACATTGACATGAGTTGTAAACCTCATCTATTCATGAGGTGTTGTCATGATCCATTGATGAGTTGTCAATGAGATCCAGATCTAGATATGGTCTATCCATGTACTATATATTCATATCTTGAGATCAATACAATGTGCATCAGAATGGCTTAAAGCCTTTTCCGCCAATTTCTTGTCTCGTTATGCTTGTGCTCAATTATTAACATGGTATCAGAGCCATGGTGAAGAGAGATCGATATGGTGAAGAGAGATTGATATGGTGAAGAGAGGTTGATAATATCAGAGCGCCTTTAGTCTTAAGAGCCTGATAGCTCCTCCATGGTAGTGGTCCATGAGAGACTTTTTATGAGAAGCCGGATCTACATCAATCTGTTTGGGCAATGGCAAAGATGAGATAGCTCTTTGTGGTAGTTTTTCCATGTAAGTTTGATAAAGATCTACTGTATAATGGCAATGATTTAGACAAGGGAACGAGCTAGATCCAGAAAGTAGAGTAAAAAAAGAGTATCACACAGGCAAATGCAATCTCTCTCATCAAGGTCATAAAGCTCACACTTCTTGTCATTATAATTTGTAGTTTTTTTTATTTTTTGTGTCTGTTATCTACTATCTATCCAATGGTTTCAAATCGATCTCTTTTTTAAAAGAGAAAATGTACAGATCTGTTCTATTTTGTGGCATGGCAATCTTTTGATCTCAAAGAAGAGAACAAGGCCATGTAGTAAAAGCCACCTATCTGATCTTCTTGAATGGCATTGAAATTTGTGTTACACCTTTCTGTTATGTGATGAGAGCATGGTGAAAATCATGGTGAAAGATCTATTCCTTATGCTACCTATGCTTCGGATCGAGGGTTTTCAGAATTTAGATATGTTTACTTGATAGTTCCTCGCTCAAAGAATCAAATTGCAGATGTGATTTTCTTATGCAAGATTTGGGTGCGTCATTGCTGAATGAAACAACCACCAGATACTATCCATGAGAAAGAAGTCAACCGGTGTTGTTCATGGTGTTATTTTCATCCTGAACCTCCAGTAAACTCGCGGTTGTCGTGGTGTCTAGCTCCAGCAAATTCAATCACTGGGAATGTCATATCTTGCAGAGTCTCCAAATCTGGTTCGATAGGGTTTTATATGCAGAAACAATGATCTCAACAGTGATTCTGTTGTTTGAAAGATTTTTACTGTTGAAATTTTCCGCCAAATCGAATCATAGTGGTGTCCGTATTGAAGGCACAGGTGTAATTTGTGCTCTATTTCTTAACCCTGGGGTAATTCAAGCAGAAGAAACTATAGACGGGCGGCTCCATTGTGAACATCAGATCTGCCAATAATCACCACCTGTGATCTACCTTCCAGAGCTTTTAAGAAAGAAAGAGCAGGTTTGAAGCACTGCCGACCAGACTGCTTCCATTAGAGTTGCTACAACGATCTACGTCATCAACAATATACATTGCCACTCAGCCGATCCCATCATTGATTTGCAGTGTTATCTGGTCAGATTTGCTGTGTGTTGTCACAGATTAAGGAACTGTGAGAAATCTTCCTGCAAAGACTGCTCTATTTCTCATGATATGAATTTCAGTGCTGGTATTGTATGCATAGATTACATTTTTTTATGAATATGGGGTGAAATAATTCGCAGATATATAAATCTAGAAGCAAAGACTGCTCTATTTCTCATGATATGAATTTCAGTGCTGGTATTGTATGCATAGATTACATTTTTTTATGAATATGGGGTGAACTCGTTCACAGATATATAAATCTAGAAGCCGAGATTCCTGGTAATGTGTAAATCCGGGAAGATTATGGAACCAGAAAGGAGAATGTAGGCTTGATCTGTAAAGATCCGCAAATACCATGTTAATAATTGAGCACAAGCATAACGAGACAAGAAATTGGCAGAAAAGGCTTTAAGCCATTCTGATGCATATTTTATTGATCTCAAGATATGAATATATAATACATGGATAGACCAGATCTAGATCTAGATCTCATTGACAACTCATCAATGAATCATGAAAACACCTCATGAATAGATGAGGTTTACAACTCATATCAATGTGTCTCAGACTTTGTGATTGTCCAGGGACTCACAGTCTAACATCCCCCCCCCCTCAATCACAAGTCTGAATAATTGTACCAGTAACAAAACAATAACTGGTATCATCTTCAATCTGAAACTGCTGAACTGAGCTTCGTTGAAGATATGCCTGAAAAAACGCCAATATTTGAATCTGGAAGTGAACAGCTGCCATGTCTGAACATTCCCATTCTGTTGATTTGATTGATTTGATTTGAGGAGACCAGTTGCTATGCTGGAATTCCCAAATGTTGATTGATTGTGATAGGACTTCGAATCTTGAAGCCTGACCATCATTATTGATATCTGATATTCCCCCGTCAGGTTCAAGGTGAGAAGGTTGTTGAAGTTTATTGAGAGGATCCAAGCTTAAGCTTTGGATTCTTTATGTTCTTCAATAATTCATGGTTGAATGGATCCAAGCTTAAGCATTGGATTCTTCAAGTGGTGGTTTTGGATTACCACTAACCATTTTCACTGATATTTGAACACTGTGGTGATTTTGGATTACCACTAACCATCTTCACTCCCCCTTGAATGCGTTGGAGAGTATCTTTTTTATTAATGTGATCCCCCTCTTGAATTGTAGCTTCTTTAATTGTTGATTCCATTTCCATGAATTTATCCATCCATAATTAACTATTTGCTTGGCATTCTTCTTTCGACACTTTTCAGATAGGTGATTTGTCTTCCCACAATGAAGACAAGGATGGAGATCAAAACACTGTGACTCCAAGTGACCAACTCTATGACAATGTTGGCACTTATTATCATGATGTTTAACTTCTTCAAGAAATCCTGCACTCACAAACTGAATTGGTTTGGAGTAGTCTGGAATATGAAAGTTATGGTCTTTTCCATATCCTAAGCCATGTCGATCTTTGTTGAATCATAATTCTTCCCAAGGTCTAACAAACATCTTGGAACGATCAATTTGACTTTGTGGTTTTACTTCTTCACATTTGTTGTTGCTTCCGTTATCATATTGTGCTTCTTCTTCTTACTTTTCTTTGGCAAATATTTCCTCAATTAATTGAATGGAAGATTCCATATCTTTTGTGTCTTGTGCATCATCTATCAAGTCTTTTGTGTCACAAGTAGCATCAACTTGTTGTATGAACTCATTTGTATCACATGCCATATCAACCATTTAGATGAACTCTTGTGTAGAACATGTTGCATCAACCTTTTGGATAAGATCCTTGGTATCACATGTTGTATTAATCTTTTCTATTAGATTCCCTGTGTCACAACTTGCCATGTCATCAATTTGATTTTGTTTTTCTCTTAACTTTATTTGAAGTGCATCAATCAATTGATCCTTCATTTCTATTTCATCTCGAAGATCATTTACTGAATGTATTGTATAAACCATGTGAATAATCATGTTTTGATTTTGACTTAACTTCCACTCAAGGTTTTTAATCAATTTATCTTTCATATCAATTTCTTTCTTCAATTCATGGTTGTCTTCTTGCAATTCCTTGATTTCTTGAGAGGCGTTTTGTAAACGCTTTCCTCCTTTACCCATTTTTTATTATTCTCGCTCACTTGTCACGCTCGCTTGTACTCGCTAGCTTGCACTTGTTTCTTTTATATCAAGCTCGCTTGATTTGATGTTGCACTTAGGGTGTCGGGTACTACCGATCATGCACCCTAAAGTGTGATTACAAAGACTTCACTCACTTGACCTCCTTATTCAAATTCCAGGCAGGTCTTCTTTTTGACAATTCAATGCCTTAGATCAAAAGATATGTCCTTAAAATTTTTACAATTTAAGTTGTGAATGAAGGATTGTTGCTCTTGATTTACAATTTGGTGCAAAACATTTTACTAAAGATGGACAATCTTTAAGAGGACTTCAATACATTTAATTTTTGCGATAAGCATTGTGTGCTTGATTTTGTTTGCGAGTATTTAGTATGTGTCACACTAGACAACATAAGCATAAATAACTACCATCCAGAAGCACAATCACACACAAACACACCTTGTTCCTTAGACCCCCTTATTCCAATTTCAGGACAGGTCTAGGATAAGAAGCAAAGTAAAATTTTATTATGAGTATCCACAATGATTTCTCAATAATGTGGCCAAATACAATTTGAAATCTTCAACCAGCTTTGTCCTTCACAATCACAATCTTTTGACAAAGACTTCTATGTTTGGGAAAAATATTCAATCAGATCAACCAGCGTCCTTTTGCAAAGAGAAACCAATGCCAATTATTCAGACTTGTCATTGAGTGGGGGAATGTTAAACTGTGAGTCCCTGGACAATCACAAAGTCTGAGACACATTGATTTGAATTGTAAACCTCATTTATTCATAAGGTGTTGTCATGATCCATTGATGAGTTTTCAATGAGATCTAGATCTAGTCTATCCATGTACTATATATTCATATCTTGAGATGAATACAATGTGCATCAGAATGGCTTAAAGCCTTTTCCGCCAATTTCTTGTCTCGTTATGCTTGTGCTCAATTATTAACATGAACCAAACACCCCGACCAAAATATATTGGGGTACCTATCTTCAATGATTGTTCTTGTTGCCTTACAATTAGCAACATTATCAGTGATGACTTGAATGACATTGTAGGGCCCAATCTCTTGAATGGTTTTAAGCAAGGCATCTACAATATTAATACATGTCTTGTAGCGATATGAGTCGTCATGCGCTGAAAGGAAGACCGCACCACTAACAAGCACACCAAGAATATTTATCAATGGCCTGCCTTTCACATTTGTCCAACCATCAGATACAATTGATACCCCATGTTGGTTCCAATCATTTGTAAATTTTCCTAGAGCACCTTGGATTTTGGCTCTTTCCTTGTCAAGTCCCAAGGTTCTAGCTTTGTCATACCCAAGGCTCCTATATACTTTAGGGGCACCATTGATGGCTTGGACCATTTCATGCCAATATGGTGAGCGAAGAACATTGAATGGTATACCACATGCATAGAGAAACCTGAAAATTTTTACATCCACATCATCTCTACAACCTTGGTAAAGGAAATCTGATAGTGTTCTACATGAAGACAAAGGCGAGAGAATGCACTACCATGGGCGGATGTGACTCGACCAGTGAACATTCTTTGTGCATTCTCAGGTTCAACCTTCGGTTTTTTGGCTTTGTTTTGTGCTACCTCCTCTTCCCTTTGCTATTTGAGTCTATCTTCAAGATCCATTTTCACACAGGCTTTGATTCCTATATTCTTACATTCATCCCAATACATAGTCCCACATAGATGCTTTCTCACACGGGTATAGGAACCTATGTATTTTGTATGACAATGGTGGCATATAAATTTTCATGTTCCACCCCCCTTCCCTCCACTAAGCTTTGTGACATATGTCCACAGAGGTGTGTACCTCTCTTTGCCTTTTTGGGGATCATAATCATCACTGTCATTTTCATTGTCTTCATCCCCTTCCATTCCTTCCTCCTCTCCTTGGTATGTGTTGTCCACTTCTATTTCTTCCTCACTATCATGGGTATTTCAACATGAATTTCCCACCACCATCATTATAATAAAAAATGAAACCAAAATGGCATACCACATTGACATCAACATCATGAATGTTGAACCTTGATAATAACTTGCTACCTACAATAGAATGATGGAGGAGAAATGGGAAAGAGTAGGAGAAGAAAACATTCAAATATTCAACATAGCATAATATACTAGTTTACAACACATGCATTTTTTTTTTAAAACAAAACAACAAAGAAAAATGGGTTTAAGAGCCTACCTCTTTAGCTCTCCAATGGTGGTTGAATATGGCTATGGTAGCCTTCAATCTCCATTCCAAGCTCTCACAAATGGCAGCCTTCAAAGTTCAATCTCCCTTGCAAGCTCCCCGATCTCTCTTCCAAGTTCTCCAATCTCCCTATGGGAGCCTTCAATATCCCTTCCAAGCTCTTCAATCTCCCTTCAATCTCCTCAAGAACTAGCAAGAACCCTCTCAAAACCCTCTTGGCAAAGATGAGTGAAGTGAATGAAACGAGAAATAAAATGAGAGAAAAAGGAGTGAATGAGTGTTTTAACCTCTTACCTAACCCTGGGCTACCTTTCCTTTGCTTCATTTCTCTCAAAAACCAAAAAAAAATCACTAAAACCTCCTCACGCGCACGGGCCCACGGGTGCTTTTTCAGGGAGCGTTTTTATCCATGGATGCTCCCTGAGCACTCCTTAAAAAACCAAGGAGCGCAGATTTGGTAAAGGGAGCACGCTCCCAAATTTCACTCTCGAACGGGAGTGTTCAAGGAGCGCACTCAGGAGCATTACATTACATTTGGGTTATTAAATTCAAAGCTTGTATTAGTATAACTACATATATCATATGAGCATACATCAAAATTGCCATGGACCATAGCATGAAGATGTGTACCAAAATGAACAAATTGTCCAATATCAAATCTGCAATCATATTTCATAATACATGAGACATATATCAACGTAGGATCGAGGGCCAATCATAGGTCTCTGTCTCACTATGCCTGAAAACCCTTGGTAATCTAGTGCATAAACCTATTAAAAGAAACCAAGGAGAAACAAGCGAAAAATGAAACTAAAATGGCCTCAGTAGCCTTTTATAAACAAGTCCTGGGAGTTCACATATCAAACCTCGTCAAGTTTGGCCAAGTTTTTCTATAACCAATAGGATCAACCCGAGTCAAACCCAAGTTTAACAAATTTGACTAAACCTGGCTAGGTTTGGCTAGTTCTTGACCAAACCAATTCAATTTAGGGGTCTATTCAGGTCATATTGGCAATTCCTAATTAGCCCAGTCGATTCTTGTTACTATGACTTAGAATTGATTTAATATGGAAATCCCTTTAGCTAGCAAGCTTATGATGCTTTAACAAATTCCAGCTGCTAGGCATATCAATTTTTCTTGTTGTTGGTTCCCCAATTATTCCAACAATTAGAAATGTTATAGAATTCTTCAAAATTTTATTTGAGACAATTACAAACCAAATACTTAAAATAGCATGATAAAACAACATACACACAATGTGCACCAAATATGAGTGTGAAGTACAGTGCCCAAAGTGATAATAGAGATGAGTTACACAATAACTCCTTATTCATTAAGAGAACCTCCTCCAAATAACCCAAGTACATCCATATATCAAAATCATAAGTTCATGTATAACATGACTATATTGACCTCTCTCTCTCTCTCTCTCTATATATATATATATATACATATTCACTCATTGCACATGTGGGCCCCTCGTTAGACCAACACCTATTACATATACAATTAATTCTATTACATAGACATGTAACCCCATATATACCCTTAGTAGGGTCATAACATAGTAACCCCCTTCAAATAACTTTGAAGGGTTGGAAAGATGAAATAGCATACAAACAATGTACACTAAATATGAGAGTGAAGCACAACTCTCAAAGTGATAATAGAGATGAGTTACACAATAACTCATTCATTAGGACAACCTCCTCCAAATAACCCAACTACATCTATATATCCAAATCAGAACTCTATGTATAAAATAATGTCCATGTTGACCTCTATATATACATATTCTCATTCATTGCACGTGGGCCCCCTATTAGGTTGACCCTATTACATGTATATTTAATCCCGTTACATATACATTTAACCACATATATACCCTTAGTAGGGTCATAACAACCTTATGGAAGTTGTGTGGCAAAAACAATCTTACAAAGAGGTTACTCGTAGATGGTTAATTCAAAAACCAGTGATAGAGTTGTTGGCCAGCTAATGACACAAGTCATTACCAGGTTTTTCTCAGTCTTGGATGGTAGAAGAGCACATGATTAATGTTGAATCCAATGGAAATTCCAGAGATATAATTGTCGCAAGGACTTCCGCCATGGTGCTTTTATCCTTTAATCAAGTTAATTTCACTCCCATCCCCTCCTTGACCTCTACTCTTCTTTCAATTTTTATAATGCATTTATAATATCTTTTTGTACTAGACATTCATTAGGCACTTCTCCTGTCTTTCTTTCTACATGTATTGTTTATACATCCAAATGACCGTTTTTGGTCCATCAAGAACATTGATATTAATTTTGTTACATTTCATTTCATTGTTGAATAAAGGAAAGGAAGTGACAATGGACTTTAATATTGCTATTGCAAAAAATCAAAATTGTTACAGCCTGGAAATGCATGGGTCATTTTGCATTTTCAGAGGCATCATTTTCTCAGCAACACAGTGCTAGGAGATGTGTACTTACTACTCATGAAGAATCAATCACATTTACAGGTTGTGATCATTGTCTTGAAACCATTTCCTTGTCCTATCTTACCCAAACATTACTTGGTTCATCATTCATGCCTAGATCAAGTACTTGGTGGAGTGGTGGAGATCTATTGGTCCATGTTATATTTTCATGTTTGAATGATGTCTACATATTTGGAGCAAGTGGATACATATTTGGAGGAGTGTTTGCTTATGTGGCTGAGTTCCATGTATTTTGATGTATATATCAACGTTTGGGTACCTTTCCACATATTCGAAGACGATTTGCATATTTTGATGCATGTTTTACCATTGAAGATGTCATTTCACACTATCCAAGGCACATCTTACATATTTCTGCATTGAAATGGTTTTTCACATTCTCCGAGGTAATCTCTACATGTTTGGAGGCTCGACTCATCATTCATGGGCTCTTAGCTTTTTCTACAAGGCATGATGGAAGTTTATAGAAGAGCACTCTTCCCTAGAGGTTTCTAGGGTTTTCTTCATATTGTTATTGATACTTCTAGTATTTTCTAGATATATTTTATTGAGAGGTGGTTGGAGATTGAAAGCTATAAAAAAAGAACTCTCGTTAGCAAGATAGAAGTTCAACAGGATGAAAATCCTCCTAAGGCCAAAGGCTTTGTAATTGCAGGTGAAGGGAGGAAGGGCTTGATGACCTGGAGCTTCCATATTTTTCTTTCTCACAGATCTTATGTGTATGTGAGGCTGCCAGTTATGTATCGATGCCATATCTTTGTGTAAAGGATTTTTTCTTATCATAGTGGGTTGTTTTTGCTTATTCTAGTGGGTTGTTCTTTGCTAGAAGAGGAGGCTGGAGGGAGGTCTCTATTATCTAAACCCACTTCACCTTTGATATCAAATTTGAAATACAATATATTAAGGAATTGCTCAAACTTCATTCAATAGAAAACTGTCCCTTTCACTCTAATCTCATATTTGATATCTTATGTCGCTGCAAGAAGTTTATGGAAGTGTTGTTGTGTCTTTTTTGAGCATTTCACATGGCTATTACATAAATATCAGATCTGTCCTTGACTGATAATACTTGTTGTTTAATGGTTTTATCATGTCTTCTTCAGCCACTTTCAAGTTCCATTTGTTGCCTAGACTCCATAGCCCAAGGAAAAGGCCCTAGGTCTTGCTTGGCTTCTCACTTTATATCTTAAAAGACTAAAACATTATCATCCTGCGGATCTGGTTATTATTTCAGCATTTAAAGGACAGATCTGTAGTCTTCTTAGGGATTCCCCCTTGTGCCGGTGGAGAACCAGCCTAAAGTGATGAGGACGATAACCAAGGTGACAATGAGTGATGTCCTCAAGTTGCCCTAGGGTTTGTTCTTTGAAATGCAGATTTTGGAGGTAAAAGAAACCATCCTCATTGTACCGTGCCAATCACCCAAAAGTCAGCTACAACAACGCATTCCTAGTTGGGAGGGCTAATTTGCCAAATTGCAGCCAAATCTTCAAGAAACAAAAACTAGAATCAAATTTTGGCCATGACAGCCCTTAAATTAGACAAAAGGTAGATTTAAGAGAATCTTATTTCCTTTCCTATTTCCTTTTCTAGATCTATTATTTACAATATTATCATTTACAAAATGATTTATTGAGATACCAATTCAACAAATAATTATGCCACAACACGCATTTTACAGTGTGGATAAGGTGGCGATAGTCAATGCTTCATGTGTATATAAAACCACTCAACCTCAATATATATATACTAGCATAGATCTAGCCCAAGGGGTTAGCTCAATCAGTTGTTGCCAATGTTGCTGGGCATTTGGCTAGTTCTGTGCAAGCAAGTGCTCAGTTCGAATCCCCTTGGGTGAGGTGCACTGGTGTGCGCCAATGGGTTTACTAGAGATGCCATCCATGAAAATGGAGATGCATCCCTTGGGTTTCTCCACAAGAGTTTCCTCGACAAAAAAATTATACTAGCTTAGATCCATCTTAACCCCTAATCTATTAACATCAAGCAAGATCAAAAAACACGGCATGCAAATCTCATTTGCACCCTCAAAAACTACTTAACCACATTGAGGTTGGCACCTTGAGTTTTTTTAATCCCTCTCAACACTTACTAGATCTAAAGTTAAGATGGATCTATGCTAATAGTATCATCAGTGGTTACTTGAGATCTATGATTGCAGAGTTATAAATATTGAATAACTCTGAAACTGTTTCCATAATAGTATGTAGCATGAGTAAATCCAAAACCAGCCAAACAGATTTCTTGGGGAATGCAAACTACCAATTCAACTTCTTCAAGCCACAACAACACAAAAATAAAATCCTTGAGCCAGAGACACTGAAGCAATCCAAACCAGAACCTCCATCTATAAGATATAGGTGTTCTACTCACATACCTAAGAAGGAGTTGCATATCAGGTCCGGGATAACGAAGCTCAAGAGCTGTAGTCCCACCAGATAATGTAAAAGTATTGAGGCAGTCAACAAAAAGGCCCAAGCTTACTCCAAACCTTGGTCGCACTTCAGCATTGTAAGCATAACTACGGAAAAGCTGCAAGATGTCAAATCCACAAAATTACCTACTCGAAGTAAGGTTCTTATTCAAGGGGTGATGCATATCATTGAATAGCAAACATCGAAAGCCCATTAATTTATTCCCGTCAACCAATATTCTTACAGTTAAGACTTAAGTTTCATTTTACTTTACAGTCTAGACTCTACTCCCGACTCCTGATATGGATGTAGTCGCAATCATTATTCTCCGGAGAAACATGTGGATTGGTAGAGCTGAGTGGGACATGACTGCGGCAAAAATATTTGAATTGGTAGAGCAGACTGGGACATGACTGCAGCAAACATGTTACATTTTGTACTAATAATACCTTGCTAAACATTCCGAGAAACATTTTGCCCTTCCAAAAGAATATAATTCAAGCCCCTGGCATTTGAAAATTGATAAATAAACTGTGCAAACTTTTGAGGAAAAAGGTTAAAATTACTCAGAAAAATGATGTAGCACCTCTTTCCTGAAATAAGCCCGTGCTTGAAGGCATCCCCGTTCTTCTACAATTATCACAAGTCCATGCTCTGACAACTCAACAAGTGCATCCTGCAAGGGAAATAGGTATGTCACGGCTCACAAACTTCAAGTTGTTCATTTTAAAGATCATGCATTATTATAGATATCGTAAAGTTTGATAGGCGTTATGAGTAAAAATACGGTCCACTTTATTAGATTCCAGAAAGAAGGCCATTTCCTACTGAATGATTATTTGGAATATGTTCAATCATGATTTAGTAATCAGGGTCAGGTCAATCATCGTTTACTGATTTTCTGTTAGATTTTAGGGTAAAAATAGCAGAATAATAGTTTCTTTTAAATTTTCTAATAATTAGATAGACTCCAGTTAAAGCAACTTAATAACGGAGTTCTGATCACAAATGCATATCAACCCAGATTTAAGAGACAGATCTAAAT
>SNQJ01S0012448.1:88885-100009 GCA_010110895.2 Picea sitchensis
CCCAGACCAAGACTCTCATGCCCCAGGCATGGTTACCCTGGTTACAAACCAGGGGCCCTAGACATATCTAGGGTCTTTATCAATTTGGTCCTAGACCACATACCCCAGGAGTTCACTGGGGGCCCTAGATCTCGTCTAGGGTCTTAGCCAACATTTGTCCCAGACCACATACCCCAGAAGTTCACTGGGGGCCCTAGATCTCGTCTTGGGTCTTAGCCATCTTCCAGGAGAATGGCTCTCGCTGTTGCATGTAAATTTAACACCCTTGCACCTGAACGTTGGCCTTGGGAGGCCTAGGACGTCATACCCGAGCCCTTGACGTCACCTTAGATGATGGGGTTTGATGGTTATAGTGGTGATGTGATGTGATTTGATGGAGAGAGATGCATTCCTTGTCACTCTAGCACATGATGAGGTGACGCATGGCCTTTGGAGGCCAAACGATCTTCACTTGGAGGCTCAACATCTCATTTTGAGACCTAACATCACCCTGTAGGGCATGACATCACCTGTCTAAGGGATTTAACTTATGTAATTGTATATTTTTAAGTTGTAAAAGGAAAATAGAGGAGGTCAGAGTCTGGACTCCTTCTATTTTGTTGTTGACATTTTAAAGTGGACAAATTGGTTTTAGGTGACCTCACATAAATAGAGGTCACCTTACTTTCATTGTATCATCATGTTGTGAGAATTACATAACATTCTTGGCTGAAATTTTCGCCCTACTTGGGCAATTCTATCTCTCTCCTCTTTGGTGCATTTTGGATGGAATACTTCTCTATTGGAGGAAAAATGCTAGCACTATCTCTTGGATGCTTGTTTCTTGGCAATTATGGTGGAATATTCTTGATAAGTAAGGGTTTTTCATGCTATCTCTTGGATTAGGTAAGAAATTTCTGCTATTGTATGTTTTCTTCTTGATTTCAAGGTTAATTTGTCAAAACCCTTTGAGGAGTATAAGGGCATACACCCTCCATCAAGATCTATCTTTGTTGTCATTGAAAAGGCTACATTTGCAAAGGTTGCTACAAGGAGTAAAAGGGCTGACACCCTTGTAGATTTACCTTGCTAAGGTTTGTAACTTGTTTGCTCTAGGGAGTAAAAGGGCTTACACCCCTAGAGAAGAAATAAACCCTAACTCATAAGCAAGAGACTCCATAACCCAATAGATAAGGCACTAATATTGTTGCATTGGAAATTGAATATTATGCATTGGTAAACGTGATATCAAGGAGATTGAATTGTTTAAGTTTGGAATTTGATTTTACATGCTTTAAATTACATTGTGCCCTAAAAGCATCTTGATTAGCCAAGAGATCTAATTGTTGTAATAAACTTTATGCTACAGCCAATAGGGCTGCAGCAAACTCATCCTCTTTTCATTCTTTACTCACTCTTTTAATGCTGAAATTCACTTGTAAGCCTTGGTAATTGTTCTTCTGATTATAAGCTATCTTTTGAGTGGTTTACTTGCTGATTTTAGTGGCTAGAATTTGTTGTTGTAGCAAAAGTTTGCTACAGCCATAAGGCTGTTACATATCTTGTTGATAACACATAGTAGTAGCCCTTTAAATGCTATCAAAGTCTTTCTCTAATCATTGGAAATTTATCTACTTGTTGCTAGCTTTATTTCCAACATCTTGTACTTGATTTTGATGGTTAATTTTGCAGCTGCCGTAACTTATTTACTGTTGATATATATTTCCATACTGCTACAATTTAGGGACAGCAAGGTTTCTTGCTGATTTCCCTTTGGTTTTGTGGCTTGTATTATCATATTTTGTCTTGTTCTAGGCAGGTTTGACATTGTTTTGCAGATACACTACCTTAGCAATCAATTACCATCTCACGAGACTCATTCTTAAGCCTCATTCCACTCTTGCCCTTGACCTATAGGGGCATTCTCCATCTCTTTTCACTTTCCATTGCAATCCCCCTAGGGTCACTCGAGAAGCCTCCCTTGTGTTGGAATTATCGTTCACTAAAACAAGGGGGGCATCTATTGAGGTGACAGTGATAGTTGTTCCTAGTTGTGTCACACATCCGTGGATTAGATTGGACTTTGCCCAAACTACAGATTGTGCGATAACAATATGTAGTAATTTGTTGTAGCATGATTTTTTTTGGACACTAGAGGGAATTTAGAGCCTCTTTGTTGATGTGTTTTGGTTTAGAAATGGATTGCACTCGGTGCTATTTTGGTTATATGCACTCTTACTTGCTATATAAATGAGAAACTTTGCATATTTGTGTATCAAAGGTTTGGATTCATATGGATGCACATGAATATATATATGTGTGTGTGTGTGTGTGTTTTTCAAAATTTGAATATTTTATGTAGTTTTTGGTCGACTGGTTTTTTTTTGGTCCGGTCCAATGTCACATTTTTGGGATCGACCGGTTCGGTCACCAAACCAGTTCTGATAACATTTCTTTATAGCCCTAGCAATCCTACCTTTTAGGGAAGACCCCCTTGACTTGGAGAAAATCCAACCAAAAGTGAGAAGAGACACTGTGGTGACAATGGGTACTCTTCCTGAGTTGCACAAGACTAGCCCCTTGATGCTTGGAACTTTACATCATTTGAGGGCGCTAGATTTTGTTGCACCTTGGACGATGAATGGTACTCAGGCAAGATAAAACAAGGTGCATGGACTCCAGAGTCCAAGGTTCTCCCCAAAACCTGTAATAATCACTGAGCTCCATGGGCTTCCACAGTGCTGGTGAGAGAAAGATGCCAAAGAAAATGTGAAATAACCATGAATTGTCAAGGGGTAACAAGCAAAATAAAACGAAATGGAAAATCTGTTGGACAAGAAATAAGATCCCACAAGGATATCCCAAACATCTCTATGAATTATAATTTATAAGCCAAGCATTTTAAGGGAGGACTTCTTTTCCAAATGCCACCATCTGAATAACATAACTGCCAATAGTTCTAAGCAAGTTCCTAGGAGGCTATATGTCTAATTTCAGGCTCCAGTTGAAATTGATGAAATACCATACCAGGAAATTTTATTATGTAATCATGATCGGTTTTGGTTAGATTCATTACATTATAGAGAATTCTATCGCAAGTTCAGAAGCATACTTACTAGAAGAAGGCTTTGAAATTAAAATTTAGAAACCACAGCTGTACTAAATTCGATATACTTGGATTTGGAAGCAAGTTACAATTTGACTTTATGGAAATGAAGCAGCTGTCATGCTGTACTCAGTGCATACTAGTAGCATGAAATACCATTTTTTGACAAGAAACGTAAATTTCAAGCAGGAGAAACCATTTTATACTGTATCGTAATTTGTCTCACTGAAAGGTATGCCCTTTTGCTAATATTTGTCAGATCCAAGAAGAAGAGAAATGAACATAGAGAAGGAACTTGCAATTTCTTTTCAGTGAACATAATACATGTGTCCAATCATATGTGATGGAAATAAAGCCAGGCGATATAGGTGTAAACACAGCAGAGATGAAAAGGCGTGATTCAAGACTTTTACGAACTTTTGGACAAAGAACATTATTCATAAAAGCAATACAGATAAAGGAAAACAAAATCAAAGGACCATACTTTCTTCATGTAACACAGAATGAAACCATCAACAAATGTACCACATCAGGAACACATCCTAATATTTTTAATCAGTAGAGCTTAGTGTTAATACAACCTTCTATTCTATTAATGTCTGATGGGTTGATGGGAGCTGCAAGCATTTTTACACAAACGTCGTTTTCCTTGAGATCAACTGGAGGGAGGTCGACAAGCCTGCAATCATTGAAATGAAATTGGGTCTTGTTATTAAAGCAAAAACAGGGAGCTAGTGATTTGCAACAAATATCATAGCATTCCTCTGGATTTCTTTTCATGTTTCACACTTCCATGGTAGATAACAAACTATGGTTTTTGAAAGAGGAAGAATTTACAGACTTTCTATTGAGTTTCAAAGTCATGACCAAAAACCTAAATGTGAGGCACAGTCAAAGCATTTTCAACCAGGCTCTATGTTTAAAAACGCCAGTACTTGGTGACCAGCATAAAGCAGCTCTTCAACTCTAATGAACAAACATTTTCCTGTAGTTGCAATTTAGATAGAGATACATCGACACAGATTATGCGGGTCCACATGGTCACAGAAGTAAAACAAGCCAGAGATCACATACAGCATGATCTATAAAAGCACATAAAGTAACATTCTTCTTAATGCCATATACAATTAAGTAAGAGTCCAGGGTGATCACAAGAATACGAGGTATAAAAACTTAAAAGTAACATTCTTCTTAATGTCATACACAATTAGGGGAGAGCCCAGGGTGATCACAAGAATGAGAGGAATAATGCCCCACACCTGTGATGAAACCCCAATTTGAAAAGGGGGACCTATTTATAATCTCGATAAGTCACCAATTTATAATCTCCAGAGGTTTACCAATACTTAGTGGTTGGAAACAACTTCCAACCAATTAATTATGACCCCATCCTAATCTACTATCACACATGTTTAGACTTTAAGTATAATGCCAAAAACCAAAAGGTACCAATACTTAGTGGTTGGAAACAACTTCCAACCAATTAATTATGACCCCATCCTAATCTACTATCACACATCTTTGGACTTTAAGTATAATGCCAAAAACCAAAAGGTACTCGATGACAATGTCCAAAAAGTATCGCCAAAAACTTGGGCTAACATCTACTTCCTACTCAAGTTCTAAATGTGGGATCTTCTATTGGCCCTTAGGATATGTTACCGCAAAATCTGTCATCATGAACATGCAAAAGTCCCAAGCATCTAGATGATAGATTTGTGTAACTAGGGGGTTGGCCACTGTCACCTCACCAACTCCCCTCTGCTCTTTAGGCCGGCTCTCCTCCGGCTCAAGAGAGGCTTTCCTAATTAGGGTTACTAGAATTCTAAGGCAATGGAGTGCAAAGGTGGTTTATAGAGAAAATTCCAGAAACAAAAGGTGGATGGTGGACCGGAAACTAGTGCCTTATCATTGGGTAAATGGGGTCATAACAAGGCTCAAATGGGAGGCTGTCATAAAGGAGAAAAGAGGACAATATGGCTGAAAAATATAAGCTGTATGAACTACTTCCTTGCTGCCCTTAATTGCAGAGATATGGCTAAGGAAGTTACATATGTAGACAACATCATGTTATCGCACAGTTTGTAGCTAGGTCAAATGGCTAAGATAGAAGGGCAAACTGGCCTAACAAGAACCTATCCCACCCAATGTCACCACGATGGGGAGGTTCTTTCTCTTTAGGGAGGTTAGGCCCAGAGGAGACGTCCCCGGTAACCTGGAGTTTTGAAGAGGCAAAAGTTAAAAGGACAAAGGTAAAGTTCCCCCTTCACAGGTCACCACCAAAACAGAGAATCCCGGCTAAACAGCCAATAATGAAGTGAAGCCCCAAAGAAGAACACCTGCCCGGAACAAAGCAACAGCAAACCAATATATGCAAGCTANCTCATGCCCCAGGCATGGTTACCCTGGTTACAAACCAGGGGCCCTAGAGATATCTAGGGTCTTCAAATGCTTGGTCCCAGACCAAGACTCCCATGCCCCAGGCATGGTTACCCTGGACCCAGTCCAAGGGCCCTAGACATATGTCTAGGGTCTTTATCAATTTGGTCCCAGACCACATACCCCAGGAGTGCACTGGGGGCCCTAGATCTTGGTCCAGGGTCTTAGCCATCCTCCAGGAGAATGGCTCTCGCTGCTGCAAGTAAATTTAACATTTTCCCTGCACGATCAAACTAAAGCTTTGTAAAGAATACACTTGTGACCAATATACTTGCACGAGCTGACTACATGTGATAAAATTCACAGATATATCTAGTTAAGAGGTTTGCATTACATCTGTTAGACTTATGCAGACTGACTTTTTTTTTAAATGACAGCTAAGGTTAACATACCCGGATGCCTTCCGGGCGTGACCTTTAGATAATTGGAGATAAAATACAAGATGCAGAAAGAAATAACTAAACTATTCTTCAGTATGATTTTTATCTTGAGTCGTTTAAACTATGTCAATCAATAAACTGGAAAAATTTAAAATACTCTTAATATTTTCACAGATTGAGTAATTGTCTTTCTTCTTAGTTATCATTATCAACTCTGTCAAGCTTTGCAGCACGACCTTAACTCTGATTCTATTTCATTGACTTTTTGTATTTTAATTCCCTCTTTGAAGAATCAAACAAGATAAATTTAAGGCATGCAGGTGCATACAAATACATGTCAGATACTTGTATTCTTGTCTCATAAAGTTGCATCTATCATACTCTCAGTTTTCCTGACACTATAAAACATATCTACTCAGCTCTTCTCTATTTCTACTTGACAGAAATTAATCTATCTGGCCCACTGTTACATAACCGTATGCACAGGGAACTGGAGCCTTGATTCAGTGGTGAGATCAAGTATTAAGCCATCCAACAAGGTTCCATTCTCTTTGTGGTCTGCCCACCCCTAAGTTACCAGAAACGTCTAGGAAAAGGTGGAATATGCCATTCCCCGTTCCGAAACTGAAACAGAGGCGATACAGCTTGGAAACGGCACTGAAACGATTCCAAGCCGTATCCAAAAAATTGAAACATTTCCAAGCCATTTCAGCATAATCCTTAAACATTTCCTGATTTTCTGAAAGTTTCAGGTACTGCAGAGCGAGTTTCCAACAATAAAAAGTGATTTTTTGACGTGAAAAAAAACATGTAAATAGCCCTAAAGGCAAACTGTGAAACCGTAACCTTAAATTGAGCCTCAAAGCTTAGAAATAAAGCTTCAAAGATTATAAATCAAGACCAAAACCCTAACCCTAAATGGATGAATGGTAATTTGAATTTTTATCATTTTATGTCTCATGGTAATTAATTGTATTTTTCCAAAAATGATCAAAGCTTATTTTTGGTTTAAAAAACAGTAATCTTTGAGCATTTTACTACATCAAATGCTTGTCTACTTTAGTATTAGTGTCATAGCCTAGTGGAAAAGTACAATGACTGTATTTTATTATCTTCTTTCTCAACTTTTGCGCCAATTCCTCAGCTTTGTTGCAATAAACCAGCTTTGTTACAATAAACCCTAATGACTTGCATATTTGATAAAACAACTTGCATATCAAAATTGATTAGTGACAGTTTCAGCCCTGCATAACAGCAGACTGCATTTATGAAGGTTACATGGACCAGCACTTATTTTGAATAATCTTCCAGCAGGCTTCAATGTTTTGCTTTTCCATTTTTGAACCAATATGAACTCGACCTATGATCCAATTTACTCCATTGCTAGTACATTCTCATGCTCGCCCCTGTCCTTATGTAGTGGAGGAAATTATGAGGATGCCATGGTTAGCAAATTCTCCATATAATAATAATTAACAAGTAAACAACATATCCAAGAGAAGTCAGTGGTGTCTAGAGAACAACATATGAGCTCACTTATTTATACTCGAGTGCTGGACCAATCCCCTTAAAACATGGCTCACTAAGTCAACTTTGATCATCGAAGTCGGTCCCAAACAGGTAGACAACCCCATGAATTTAGGCCCTTTATGCACCAGTTAAGTAATCGACCAACCCTCACAGCACCCAGTCGATTGTCCAGTCAGTGAGTGGACCAACACAAAAACACCTCTGTTGAGTCACCAACTGAGACCTCCAACGTTGGATGTAATCACAAATTCCAACACTTCGGATGTAATCACAGATTCCAACACTTCTTCTGGAGGTGCAATTGGTGTATTCTTTTGTTAGATGCTAACAATTGGACTCAGCCTTTGAGTAATTTTTGGATTTAGATGTCAATATTTAGAAGCAGTTGACATTGTTCTTGATTAAGTCTTTAACAGCGGTTGGCTTATCTATGGCACTTGAGATATAAGAATATTGTTTATGGCAATATTCAAGTTTGCTAATTTCAATTGTTATAAATGACATGAATGCTTTTAGAGCTAATTGATGAATGCATGTGCACGTCGTTTCCCTGACCAATCCCCCTAAAACATGGCTCACTAAGTCAACTTTGATCATCGAAGTCGGTCCCAAACGGGTAGACAACCCCATGAATTTAGGCCCTTTATGCACCAGTTAAGTAATCGACCAACCCTCACAGCACCCAGTCGATTGTCCAGTCGGTGAGTGGACCAACCCAAAAACACCTCTGTCAAGTCACCAACTGAGACCTCCAACGTTGGATGTAATCACAAATTCCAACACTTTGGATGTAATCACAGATTCCAACACTTCTTCTGGAGGTGCAATTGGTGTATTGTTAGATGCTAACAATTGGACTCAGCCTTTGAGTAATTTTTGGATTTAGAGGGCAATATTTAGAAGTAGTTGACATTGTTCTTGATTAAGTCTTTAACAGGGATTGGCTTATCTATGGCACTTGAGATAGAAGAATATTGTTTATGGCAATATTCAAGTTTGCTAATTTCAATTGTTATAAATGACATGAATGTTTTTAGAGCCAATTGATGAATGCATGTGCACGTTGTTTCCCTGCCATATCATATGCAACTTTTCTAAAAATTTGTTGTATCCATTCCCCCAATATCTGTATCAGTTCCCGTATCCGTTTCAGTGCAACTTAGGCCCACCCGCATGGTATGAGTTTCAAATAAATGAGACCTTGTGCATGTCCTGGAAACTTTCACAGAATATATACCCCTCACACCTCACACCTAAGCCAAAGGCCGTCTGCAGTAGACAGTACAGCCCTCAACCTCAAGGCGTGTTTCTCAACCTGCCCAAAGCTACCCTAAGTGGAATTGGAAAAATGGTTAAGAATTCAGGCTCGCAAATGCAAGCCTTATTCAGGACTTGAATTCCTGTAAATTGATATTACTTGCACACACAACATAGGTTTTAATGCAATGGGTGTTATCCCCATTTCCTAGGGATAACTAAGGAGATGATGCCTCGAGGCCCTCAGGTTGTAGACATGGAGTACTGAGAGACATATGGCTGACAGCGTCCACTTGCATAAATAGAGGCCTGCCTCACCACCACAGATCTCAGATTCATCACGATGGTATCTGCCACACCAACTTGCTTCTGGAAGACATTGGGTCTTGCTCCATGAGGTACAAGCCAGGTATTATGGTGAGTGTCATTTCAATATTTGAGGCATTTGAATCTATTGCATTTAAAAGTTGTTTTTTATTATGTAACGCCTGCTTGGAAATTATTCTCTTTGCCCTGTTTCACCTTGGTGGTTGACATTGCGCCCTAGTAGGTGGTCACCCTTAGGGATGGGTTTGCTACTAGAAGATCCCCTTGACAAGTCATTGTGCCATTCCCGATCATACTTACCACTTTCCACACTTCACCCCCTCGCCTCCCTATCTTTTGGGATTTTCGGGTGTACTAACCCAAGAAGAGATTGTCCCTCATTTCATGGGAAGAAGGGGCTGAAGGCCCAGAGGGAATGTAGCTGGAAAAAGATAAAATTCAAATCATAACCTTCCAGAGGCTCACCCAAAAAGCTCTTGAGAACAATGAAATGTTTCTCCTAAAAATTCAAAGACCTGCAAAAGCAAACACATATATATAAATGTCCCACTTGTTGAGGGATCTACACAAGTGCGTTACAAGCTAGACTTTACCCCCATGGCACTATGTGTACCTCTCCCTTCAAGTGACACTGTGGTACTGCCCCCCAAGCTATATGTTACCCCATAGGGAGTACCCAGTTGTTTTGGACCTTAATTAATTAATGGCATTAAATGGGCTTGGAAAAATGATGCATTGAAAACAAAAGTGCAGCACACCCTCTAAAAAGGCACCCATAAATGAGACACTACGATCCCTTGTATGTCATGAACCCCATACCCAAAAGTCTTGCCCCCATCCACTTCATCTTCTCCGCATGGCTTAGAGGGGGGTCCACCTGGGAAACACTCCTTGACTTAGGGAATGATTCACACAATAGGTCACTTCGTCAACCCTCCCATACCTAAACTTGGCAAGTTGCATAGGGTCTTTGAGCACTTGTTTAATTTGATGAGGTGGTTTTTTATGTACATGCTTAGGTGACTCTTTTATTGATTTGATTTACTTATCATGATACGTTTGACTTGAGATCCTTGGAGGGCGTATTCATTGTCTTTGCAAGACCTTGCTTGGTGGACAGTTTTGGAGGAACAAGCCTAGCTTGGGCTTCCTTGGGGCATGAAGCCCACAGATTGGATACCATGGCCCGCACACCGAATGATGATGGTAGCTTTTGGAGGCTTGAGAGACACCTTGGATGACCTCACCTAGCCCCTACAAGCCCAACGTTTTGCCTTTGGAGGTCAAAACGTCACATAGAGAGGGCTTGACGTCACCCTAGGGTTGGGGTTTGGAGTGGTGGTGTGGTTGACTTGACACTTGGCACCTTTTGATGGAGAGAGGCCTTGGCTTGATGGAGGAAACCCTAGCGCATGGGAGGGAGGCCTTTGGAGGTCCAACATTTCACCTCCAAGCTCAAACGATTTGCTAGAAGTGCCAAAACGTCACCCTAGAGAGGGTTGACGTCATCTTTAGGGTTTCTTATGTGCAATTTTTAAGTTAAATTTGAATTTAATATTGTAAAGGGGCAAAATAAAGGAAAATGTCTCCCTTATTTTGTGGTTTACCCTAAGTTAAGTGGACAAACACTTTTTAGGAGAATTGTATAAATAAGGATCATTTCTATTTCATTTTTATCATAACTCTCCTTTGAAAGAGAAACTACTTGGCTGAGATTTTCGGCCCACTTGGGCAAATCGCATGACTCTATTTCTTGGTGTTTATCTATGGTCTATCTCTCTCTTGCTGAATGGATGCTATGCGCTATCTCTTGGAGGTACTTCTTTGCTATTTTTGGTGACTTATCTTGTGAAAACTAGGGTTTATGCATGCTATCTTTGTGAATTATTAAGATTTTCTGCAATTTGTATGTGATCTTGTTAATTTCATGGTTAATTTGTCTAAACCCTTGGAGGAGTATAAGGTGTTAAATTTACATGCAGCAGCGAGAGCCATTCTCCTGGAGGATGGCTAAGACCCTAGACGAGATCTAGGGCCCCCAGTGCACTCCTGGGGTATGTGGTCTGGGACCAATATTGATAAAGACCCTAGGTTTGTAACCAGGGC
>SNQJ01S0012448.1:102257-117658 GCA_010110895.2 Picea sitchensis
ACCCTCCATCAAGATACTTTACCTCTTGTCATTGAATTCTCATTTTAAATGATTGCTACCAGAAGTAAAAGGGCTTACACCCCGGTAGAGTTTTATCCTTGTTAGGGTTTACTTGCTCAAGGGAGTAAAAAGGCTTACACCCCTAGAGAAATAGTAGAACCTAACCAGTAACAAGAGGACTCCATCACCCAATGGAAAGACACTAATCTAATTTGCACCGGAGATAGAATATTAATGCATTGGTAAACGTGAAAACTTGTAATTTGATTTGTTCAAGTGGCTAATAATTTTTTGCATGCTATAAGCTATCCAAGGCCTCTAGGGCGTCTCGTTTTAGCCTAAGATTGTTACTGCTGTAATAGAATTTAAGCTACAGCCATTAGGGCTGCAGCAAATTTACTTAATCCCTCTCATTTACTCTCTAATCTACCATTGAAATTTACAAGTAAATAGTGCTAATTACTCATTGTGTCAAGGGCTTTCATTTGGGCATTTAACTTGTGATTTTCTATGGTTAGATCTCGCTGCTGTCATAAGGCTGCCCTGGTTTACTGCTGATAACATCTTTTTGCAGCCCTAATATACCATCAAAACTCGTGCTTGAGTATTGGATTAATATCTACTTGTTTGGTTCCTAATTGTCCAATAATCATTTATTGTTTTTATGGTCATTTCTGCAGCTGCTATACTTTATTCATTGCTGTTATAACTCTGCATATCACTGCGGTTTAGGGACAGCAAGCTTAACTTGCTGATCCCCCATTGGTTTCGAGGCTAACCTTGCTATTTTTGGTCTTGTACAAATTGCACTAATATTGTTTTGCGGGGATCAATCATTGGCAACCTCTTATCATTTCCCAAGACCTCATTTTCAGCCTCTTACCTCCTTCATCATTGACCATAGGGGTGGTTTACATCACATCTTCCTTTACCTCTTCTCAATCCCCATAGGGTCACCCGGGATTCCCCCTTGTGTTGGATTTCTCCTTCACTAAAGCGAGAGGAGGGTTTATATAAGGTGACGATGGGTAGACTCTCCCACAGTGATCGCCATCTTGTGGATTGGGTCGGGCTTTGCCCAACCTACAGTTTGTACGATAACAATGGGTTACACGTCGAAATGAAAAAATACCATTAAAACTGTGGTGAGGTGATGCATTCAGCTGACAATGTTGGAGCCACTTTCCATTAGTTCGGTACATGCGGAGTAATAGATTACCTAACTATTACTGAAAATTACCTGACATAAATATCTGTGGTGTGTTTACCAATGGGACGTTGGTTCATCGGTGAGGTGGAAGGAGTGTTGATGGAGGTGTCCATCAGGTCTGCCCCTCCCGCACAGCATGAGTTTCAAAGCGATGAGGCCTGGTGCAAGTCCCAAGCAATTTTGGCAAAACAGATACCCCCACACTTCGCACCTATACCGAATTCCTTGCAGTGAAGCCCCTCTCCCGGCTTGTTTACTGAAGTTATTTAGATTTTTTTTTAAGTTCTACGGGAATTGACCCAAAAATAGCCTGGCCTTGACAAAACCAACTATGTGAAACAGCCTTACAGCTGATCTTCCCATAAACATTTGTATTAAGTATCCCTGCAAATTTAACTTTAAGAAATCATTTGGAAAATGGGCCTTGCGAACTTTGACAGTGAACTTGATTTTTTTGAGTAGTGTGTGGAATAAGGACAACCATTATGTAATCCATAGGAACGTGTTCTGAAAGAAAAAAACAGGCCTGAGACAGAACCTGTTGCTTTTTCCATCTAACAGAAGACAGGGCATCCACAAGACCTTGAACACTCTCCAGCACACACACCAACTCTGCACCATCTCCTCCTCCTCCTCCTCCTCCTCCTCTGTCTTCTGCGGGTGATGCCAAACTTACCCTCTCGATATTCACCGTACCTGCCATAAAACTAAAAGATATGTATCTATGTGTTTTCAATGCCCACAAAGAAATTGGTTCTGAAATCGTGATTATGGAGCAGACATGTAGATGCAGGCCACCCTCATCTGCAAATCTGTCTTGCTTTCTCTCTTTTAAACGGATTCACAAATTCACATATTGATGTAAATTTGGCTAAGATTGGAACGCATAGTCCATATGATGCGCCAATTTGGTTTCGGTTCCCGCTCAATACGTGAATGCCCTCGTCCTCAGTTGTCGACGGGGATGACCAGGTTTAAGAAGACCTACACAATGATTAATAGAAGAGATGGAAATTCCTTCAGAATATGGTGATCTAATTTAGTAATCGCGATGAGATTTTACATTACATGTTTTAAATACTTTAAATGATGTTTAGTTAGTTAGTTTTGTCACTAGAGTTTTTAATTCAGCTGTGGATTCTGTAAAGTCCGCGGTAAATTTGACGAGGTAAATTGCTATGAAACTCGTAACTTTTAAAAAAAAAAAAAAAAAATTATATAACAAATGAAATTAGCAATTATCATCTAAGATGTTAATAATTGTTTTTTAATATATGTTTAAAGATATTTTAATGTAATATGTTTTTTACAAATAAATATTTGTTTAAAGATATTTTAATGTAATAGTTGTATGTAATTGAAAGTGAAAAAAGTAAAGTAATTATGAAACACTTGAAAACTTATAATAATGTAGGATCTCTTGTCTCATAAACAAGGGGGTCTCATACATTAATTTGGGGTGGCTTGGTCGTGACCTTAAAATTAGATTATTAGTATTAGTATTAGTATTTGTGCATAACTAAAAGTAAAAGAGAAGTGTGTTAGGGATAGTAGGTTCAAGTGGGAATCTTTACGATCTCACGGGAAATCCAATCGCTTCTTATGCTTGGGGATTGGGTAATGTCTCAATTAACATCGATGAGGCATATATGCACTTTGGGAAGAAATCAAAATTGCGAGAGACATGAGAATTAACAAGCTCATTATCCTTGGTGATTCTACGATGGTGACCAAGGCAATTATCAAAATATGTGATGTCAGGAATAATCTATTCAATAGTATATTGTCTCGCTCCATCACTCTTCTAGTTGAATTCAAAGAGATTTCCATACACCATATCAAGCGAGAACTTAACACTTATGTTGATCAAGTGGCTAAGGTCGGATCTAGGCTCAATGAGGGTGAATTTATATTAGACGGGGTTATGGGGGTGCTCCCCATACCATAAATTCACTTGCTTGAGATTAATTATTTGGGACATGTGGTGTTGGAAAGGCCTGGGAGGCGATGTGCCCAGGTGGTTTGCACACTTAAAAGGGATTGTAATTGATGGTAGCATTCACTCCATCTTGTGTGAAAGGGATATTATTTATGACATGATTTGGGATATGATTTTCATTCATCTCTCATGTAATTTGGTTTGTCGATGCTCTATTCTGTGGTTTTTCTCTCGAGTACCAGCTGCTTGGGGACAAGTGTTTGTTGGTGTAGGCTCAAGTTTGGTGTTGGATTCGTCTCAACCTCTGTCCAGGCCCATCCTAGCCTCCAAGCTTTTCCCCTTTGCTTTTGTTAGTGTAAGATTTTGTGTTTCTGTTATTCTGGTTTTAAAAATTGAAGACCTCTTTCTTGCCTCTACCATTGCCAAAACTGGAACCAAGGTTGTTTGTTGGGCATTTGGAAGCCCTGGTTGTCTATGATGGGTCAGGATGGACCCCTCTTGGAGAGAAATCAAGCACATTCTCTAAAGACACGTATAAATTGCAAAAGCAAATAGAGATGCCCTCCTATAGGTTTCAGCCAATTTGAAGGAAGTTGAATAGACTATGGTGAATTTGACAAGCATGGTTGGGACTCAAGGCCAAAAACTTGACACTCCGGAGAATGAATGCCACCACCTGTGGTCTTTGGTACACCCACGATGCTCTATCTCAACTTCTATCAACTGGGGCTCAATGGTGTCCCGTCGAGGAGGGATTTCAGAGGACGGAGTGGGGGGTCGTGCTGCAATCCCTATGGAGGTGGATGGAAATTCTCCTCTCAGTGGAGAACACAGTGTCCAATACACTGAATCTATGTAGAACTAAATGTACATAGATATATCAGATATCCAATAATATAACAAAGATTTATCAAAGATATAACCATAGACACAGAAATACAGTAATACACAATTTCTATTAATGAGAGAAATGTACAAAATTGTAGAAATACAGAGTGAAAGACTCACTAGAATGGTGGTAGCTTATATCTGAGAAGAGATGTGATGGCTACTCACATTCGCAAGAAGATGATTATTACAATTAGGCTCCAAAGGCCTTTTTAACATAAAGAAAATCCAAAACCCTAACCCCGGAAGATGAAAAACCAACAGTTTTGTGGACCCCATTTTGGTAGTTTGGTGTATCAACTTCCTGGGGGCGTAACTTTGGCATACAATCTTCGTTTCAGGTGCACGATAGTTCGTTGGAAAGACAGATTCATTTTGGGGTTCAATTAGAACCTTTGACTATTCTTGAGTTGCTCGATCGCCAAAAAACTTCATTTAGGCCCTCAAAATGGCCCCGGAAGTTTGGGAACCAAAAAACTACTAAAAATAGTAAGTTGTCAACAAACTGTTTTGAGCCAGTTGGAATACGTTGGTGGCCACCGATATCCACCTGGATCAAGTGTTTTTTGCTCAGCCAATATATTAAATAAATGTGGAGTCAATCTGTATGGAAATTTCATAAAAAGGTGTATGTGTCTTATTTTCTACTAACAATAGGCAAATCTATTGACCTCGAGCCATTTTTTGTATTAATTTTTTACTTTGTTGTTCACTATAGCATAGCCCTCTTATATTAATACAATATTCAATTTTAATTAAAAAAATAAAAATAAAAGAGAAGTGTGAGGTAACTGTGAGTTTGGAAGGTTCCACTTTAAATATATAGACTTGGTTTAAGGTTCACAACAAACCCTTGCATCGTTAAATGTAATTACATGTTTCCTATCATCAACCATATTATCATTCACACATATTTGTTCACAACAAACCCTTGCATCGTTAAATGTAATTACATGTTTCCTATCATCAACCATATTATCATTCACATTTTGTGTTGTATAAATTGTTTTGGTTCATAACATTTATCAACGTATATTTTACATTTATGTCATCTTTTGTAAAATGTTTTGTACGAAGGATACAATTTATATCAAGTTTTTAAACCAATGTTTTAAGGTGCTTGTTTTTCTCTTGTTATAATTGACCAATCATATAGTTCAATAAATATGATTGGTGTTAATTGACTTATTATGGATTTTCAATAATTTTAATCAATATCAATGCAAAAGTTCTCTTTGGGCTTTTATCACAACATGAATTACCCATTTAAATTGTATGCACTAATAATGCTCGTGTTTATATTTCTAGGTATTTTCACATGTATTACTAAGTAAAATGTAAATGTATTTATTTATCCATCTCTATATTTTAGCTTTGTATTTTTGCAATAAACTAATTTAATCAGTTAATATCTTGCACCCATAATACTAATGTTTATGTGTTGCATGTTTTCGTCTCATTTGTCAAATATTAGTGCGATGTACTTGGTGCCTACCTTATGGAGCTCTTTGCCAGTCAAATCGTGGAAATCATATTTGTATGCCTCATTTTATCTTCTATAATCAATATTTTATTGTTTGCGGACAATGGAGACAAAATTTACAAAGTAATAGTTTCTTAGCAACATGGAAAAAATGTGGTAAAGATGAATTTGGGCTTTTGTTAACATTGATGGACTAAAAATGACAAATGTTTTCATAGTGGCTACATCGTACATATAGGAAAATTGGCCCACATATCTATGTCATTTCCAAGTAACAACTACACAATTGAGTCCACTGCAGGTTCACTTGTGTTGTTATCATTGCCTACTGAAATCATACGAAAAAAATAAATATTATGTTGTAAATCCATTCATGAAGCTTATACATATGTAGGGTGTATCACTCATGGGTATTTCGGTTTCTTTATGCCCTTAAGAATGATACTCTAAAAAAATATCAGTGGATCTTTGTCAAACATGTCAACGAGGTATTCTAATCAAAATCTTTATATATAATAGCATTCATCATGAGCGGAGGCTAACATGTGTTCCTGATGGTGATTCCACACCTCCAAGAGATGTTGTTTTCCATAATGGGAAAATGTATTGGTTACATGATCATAAAATTCAAACTCCTTGTCCTATGTATGCATACATACTATATTGGTTAGGTATAGAAAATAATAAATGGGTTCTCAATTTCATTCACAAAACATGGATTCAAAGGTCCATGTGTCTGATGCTACATTGCAATCAACTAATTTGTTTGACAAATGATGATGCAATGAAAGTATGGGCATTAGAGGAAACATGCACTAACAATGATACCCAATTCACTCCTCACACATTCAACCACAATTATTGTGATGGCATTGGGTTGCCCTGAAGTTTAATATCTACTATAACATCAAATGTAAATAAGAAAAGCCCATATTTTTCATGATTCATGTGATTGGGAGGATTGTGCTTATGTGCAAATCCAATCGAGCATGGTTCCTCTTTGTGATTTGACCTCTAGTATGTGTGGTCGTGTAGGCATCGATACAATGTTCCCCTCGAGTGATTATCAAATGAGCATTCCATCGACTCATAATGTTATGATATTTTTTAAAGCATAATTTTCTATCCACTTTCACTCAACATAGATTCAATTAATGATGTACCGATGTGAATTACATCAATGATTATTGATTATGTCCCTACAAGGATGTTAATTTGATTGGTCGATGGCCAAAGCGTTGGACACATAATTGTTAATTGAAAACACAATTTTGAATATATTGTCCACAACATTATGGTGTTGTATTTTTTATTAAAGTTTGGATTATATAGTTTATTGTGTCCACAAACATTATGGCACCATACTATTTACTAGTAAATAGGATGATTTCTTATTTGGTTCCTCCATTGGTTAAGTCTTCTAATCCTATTCCTCTTCCGACCTCTTTGGGAAATCTTTCGGTGGTTAGTCAATCAACTCAAGGGATTTCCAGGGATACACTTGGGGGTGGGGATATTTTTGTTTCCGATCATGCGTGGTCTCGGGGCCTAGGGTTTGAAGTCTCGCCTATAAAAACTAGAAGTGCTCGTTGGAAGGTAGGGGCTAGCAGTTCTCATTTAGGCACTTTACCTGCTACTATTACTTATTTAGGGGCGCTTAGAGGCATGAAAGCCCTGGAAAGGGCTAAATCATGATCCTTCTCTCCCTAAACATTAGAGGGGTAGGAGGACCCCTGAAACTGGCCTCCCTTCATAAACTTTTGAGCAAAACGAATCCAAACATTATCTTCCTTCAAGAAATGTTGGTAGCGACAGAAAAGAAAAGATTATTTTTGAATAAGATAAGACCTGATTGGATGGTCTGTGTTGTTAGTGTCGTGGGTACTTCTGATGGACTTGTAGCTTCTTGGGATCTGAACTTTTTTACTCTTGATCCTTTTCATACCAGTGGTGGTATTTTTTTTGTCAGGCATTTCTCTTTTGGACAACAGAAAGATAACTCTTCTAACTGTTTACAGGCCCTGTCAGGATCGCAAAGCTTTTTGGGATTCTTTGGATGGTTCTAGTTTATTAGCTCATAAAGGCTTAATTATTGTTGGTGAATTGAATTTCACGACCTCTTCTGAAGAGATTTGGGGACTTTCAACACACATTGACTCTCTGGCCGGGTATTTTAAATCTCTTTTTATAAAGAACAACTTAGTGTATATAGTTTCGGCTGAGGTTGTGCCTACGTGACAGAATGGTAGATCTGGTGATGACAGTATAGCAAAAAGAATTGATCCATTTTATGTTGCGGAGGACCTCATTACATCCACTCTGAGGTATAGAACCTAGGTTGAATTTCCTTTTTTGGCTGATCATGCTCCAATCTTCCTAGAGTTTGGAGCCGGGATTTCGGCGGTTGCATACCCGTTTAAATTAAATCTGGATTGGATGAGCGATGACTCCTTTGCTGGGATGGTATGAGATGTTTAGAGTGATTTGTGTATTCTTCTAATTATAGGAACACAAAGGACACTGGTTGGGAAGCTTTATCTTTTAAAAGCTCGAGTAAAACAGTGGGCTAAGGAGAAGCGGTTGTGAGATCAGTTAGAATTGGCTAAGATTGAAGAGGCAATTGATATCATTTATAAACAGTCGGTGCAGGGATCTTATTATGATGTTTCGGCTCATACTCTGTGCACTCTTGAAGCAGAGAGGAGGAAATTATTATTGGCGGAGGAAGAAAGGTGGCAGCAAAAGAGTAGGGCGATATGGATTAAAAGTGGTGATAAGAATACTAAGTTTTTTCACCGTTTCACAAGCTATAAAAGAAACAAAAAATACATATGGGAGGTTAAGGATGAAACTGGGGGCACCCATTCGGGACAACATGCCATCAAGGATGAAGCTATTAAATATTTCAAGTCTTTCTTTAGTGAAACAGGTCAGAATGTTATCGAAGATCAGATCAACTATGTTAGGCTATTCACAAACTTTGTGACTGAGGATGATGTTCATACCCTAGAAAAGGCGGTCTCGAAGGAGGAAATCTATGAGATTCTAAGGGGTTTTTCCAGAGACAAAAGCCCCGGCTCTGATGGATGGACAGTTGAATTTTTATTTAATTTTTTTGAGCTGGTTGGACATGATTTGATAGAAATGGTCGAGGATACAAGAGTGAGAGGGGAGGTCATCAACTTGATTAACTCAACTTTTCTGGCTTTGAACTCGGAACCTCACAAAACTTCATTTTAACGACACTTTCCAATTGAGTTGTCCCCTGGGGGCTGGATTTTGATCATTCTGAAGGATCACATCCAATACATATTTAATTTCTTCTAATAAGGGAAATTGTGTGCACGATTTCATTGTAAGGCCTACAACGTATCTTCTTTTTATCATGCAAAAATGTCAAATATTTATTTTTCAAATTGAAAGTGAATGTCTAATCTAAAATGGCATTGATGTTTTCACACATAGAATACATGTCAAAGAAGGATTTGAACACATAGACAACAATAGAAAATGACAGGTTATTTTACTTCAAATCGTTTTTTGTTAAAAATTAACTTCTCGATTACATTTTGTGTGGAAATTTGCAATTGATTGGCTAACTCTACATTAATGTATTGTTTTTTTTCTTTTTCTTTTCTTTAGGTTAATAGTGATAACAATGTTTTTTCCTTCGATAGTCTCTTTTATAATATAATGGTAAGACATAATTTAAAATGCGTAAGAATAAATATTCTTCCTTTTTCATTGTCACATTCCACTTTTTATTTTTTTTCAAAAAAACAAATACTAAAAATACCAACATCGTTACAACTCTTGTTTTCCTTGAGATTGGTATTAATTAAACCAGTGAAAGTGTAAGGATTCCACAAAGAAATACAAATAATCACCTCTTACTCAGACATGTAAATAATTACCCTTCTTCTTGTAATTAATATAAACTAAAGTGTCAAATGAAGTACATGGTTCTTTGATAATTTGGTCACTTCATATACGTTCTATTGAGTTGGCCTTGGAACATGTATATTTCACTTATAATTCTTTTGAATGCCTTGTCTTTTACTTCTAACTTAAACTTTCATGATTATGGTGATCGTTAACGTCCAAGGAGACCAACTTTGGTTTATTAGACCTTAAGAAAAATTGGTAAGGAATTATTTGGTTTGCTTTAAAATTTTATTTCTATACTCGAAAAGATCAAAGAGAAGCTTTCATAAATTTCCATAGTTTTGACGAGTTAAAAAGTCAAGAAGGTCGATATTGTAACACATATTTTTTAAATTGAGATCTAATGTAGACATACATAAGGCATTCTAAGAGAATGTGTTTTTATCCTCCACCTTTTTAGTATTACAAAGAAGAAAAATTATTTCATCCCATTATGTCTCGGAGATTATCCAATGCCCTATTTCACAATGAAGGTCACAAGAGTTCATTCTTATTTTAGCAATGTTGTTTCTCTTTTTTATGCTAGTTATAACATAAATGTATTTATGATCTTCTAGATTAGGGTTAATGACCTATTTATAGTATCTTAATTTTCTCTTATCCTCTAATTATTTATCACACCACAATTTCTCCTTACATTTTGATGTAATAACACTTTTAATAGTATCAATATTTTGTAGAGTGATCTCCTCCTTTATTCCCTAATGATTTGGCTAAGACTTAACATATTTGTGCCAACACCTGTTAGGCCATAGGTGGCTTTGATTGGAGTTTGAAGCAATATTAGGAAGCCTCTTATCTTTCATGTTAATTATCTTGTGTTTGTACATTAGGCACCTAGTCATAGTTATACTCTCAGCTCTAGTTGCAATTGTTTAAGATGGATTTGAATATATGATGTTTTTTTGCACTATTATGTGTGTTGTTTAGAATTTAATTCAATAACCATATCTATCCTTTGTTTAAATGGAAATCGTTTTAATTATGGACAACGATTGTGTATTTAACATTAACAACAAGGATTTTTGAAAGCCGAACAACAACAAATGTACTGATATGAGTCTCACCTGTAGCAACCTAGACTCTCTCTCTCTCTCTCTCTCTCTCTCTCTCTCTCTCTCTCGTGCCTCATTTTTCATGTTTATGGAGGCAGTGTTGCGTTGTATACTTGTTGTATTTTCAATATCAAGTGGCATTCTTTCTACTATTCTTAGGTGTGGAACCTCCCCTTTTATGTTGGTGTTTACTGTTTTCCACAAATAATATATGGTAACAAACTGGAAGATTGTTTCCATGACCAATTATTTTTTGGCCACCATTAGCAAGATGGTATCACAATATCAATTCAAGTTAGGCTTCATTTTCACTTGTTTTTTTTAATATATTAAAAAAAAGTTAGAATAGTTTCAAGTTGCAGAGATCTACTTGGGAGGGTAATATAAGAGTTCTATCATTAATAAATTGTATAAACCTCGGTCATTATTAATGGATACTTTGTAGTGAGACATATTATTGGTCTCTAAAGATGTCCTAAAAACTGTTGAAATAATGTAACTGCAAAGAGTATTCTTATTATTATTGATATTTTATTGATAGGATCAATCCCCATTGTGGATTGATCATGTCGGATATTGTAATAGGACCAAATCCCCTTTTGCGGATTGGTCAACAAACAATTATAATAGGCAGAATAAGAAGTCGGCCCCATCAGTTAATAAGAAGACCCATAAATATAATAAAGGTGGGTTTACCCACCCAGATTGAGAAGTCGGCCCTGCCAGTGAAGAGACACTTCACACGTGCCAGAACTTGTATAAATAAAGAAGGCTAGTGCCTCATTTGATCACAACTCACTTACTCAGTTTGAGAGACAAGTTCTGATCTATTACTGGCAAAGGAGAGAGAGAGTGGCACATATCTTGGAGAGGACTTTCTGTTTTATCATAGAGATCTCTTGGCATTGTATTGGCTATCTATATTAAGGAAGTTTTGCTGGGTTTTCTTCCCCTAGAGGGTTTCCCAGGATAAATGTTGTGTCTCTTATGAATGTGTATTTCTCAGTGATCTTGTTCTTATGTTGCTATTATCTATTGAAATGCAAAGAACTATAATAATGGCATAAACTTTAACAAAAACAACCTTAGTCTGACATTAATTTATCAACCGAGGATTGTCTTCTCTTTCAAGAATGTCAACAAAGTCTATGCATATAGTCGTAGAGGTTTAAATCATGTAGATAATTCAATTAAAGAAAATCTGAGTCTATCTAGATTACTTCAATAATCAAGTTCTTCACACATTCATTAAAACTCTAAAACTAATAACTCACTTAACAGAATTGTAATCTGATCAATAACACACCATGAATCAAAGCATTGATCAATTTACTGAATTCATTTATCTAAGGAACAATAATTTAATCTACGAAAACACTTAATGAATCAGTCTTTCAATGATTAATTAACATGCTGGAAAAGAAAAACGATCTACTGCATATTTAAAAAGGAACAACAAATGCGAATTAAGCGAAAGGAACAACAAATGTGAATTTGATAAAAGGAACAACATATGCGAAAATGAAAAGAATTATTAAGCGATAAACTAATAGCAATTGGAAATGGAACAACAATCGATAATCTTCAAATGAAACATCTATTCTCTGCAAATGAACAACATAACCAATTTATAAAAGAATCAAAACACTCACGAATTTATCTTAATTGTTGCAAGGAAATTCAAATCACAGACCTAAAACATAATTGATGCGATTACAGATGAGACAGTAACTCCTTCTGATTGGGCCCACAGTCTTCAGAAGGTACTGCTACGAAAAAATCAGTACGCAAAGATGCTCAAAATGCTTGAATCTTTCATTAATTCCATAACTGGTAAATAATTTACAATGGGATTGCTTGTACAAAATGTCAACAATTAAGAGATCCGAATGCTTGGATAAATTTCTTGGGTTCTCTCTATTGTTCACTATCTTTTATATACTACAATGAAATAAGTAAATTAAGCTATCCTAAGGATCAAGAGATCCTCATGATTGTTTTTACTATTTACAAAGATTGCAAAATAAAATTCAATCTTCCTTTCAACCATTTTATGCCTGATTCCTTCGATCTTTAATGGCCTATGCATCTTCATGATCTTCTTAGCTGTCTTGAGTTAACAACAATCGTCCATTTCTGTAATAAAATCAAAACAATTCAAACCAAAGTTCAAAAAATATCTAATATCACTCAATAATATTTCCTAAAGAATTTGTAATCATTTTCTTTCCTAATTACTTCGAATTAATAGAAAAGACAATCAAGAATGTATCATAAACCATAGTAATAAGGAGAATATTTATACATTTTTCTCAACTCAACATACCCCCCAACTTACCTTTTTGCATGTCCTCATGCAACAAGAGAGTTTACATGTAAAGAAACGATACTGAAGGGATGAGAGGTCTCTTCTCCAGGTCTTCGAAACCCATGCTTACCTTTAACCTCTTCGAAAACAACATCCTCCCTTTTCTTATGAATTTCATAATCACTCTGATAACCCTCTGGAGGATACCAAATAATGGGAGGATTGTACCTGCATCCAATCCAGGTAGGCCCTTCATCCAGGATCATTCTGGCATACCTCTCTAACCTGAAAGTAGTTGCATGAAAATTTCTGAAACTAAATGGTTACCTGCTCTTGACTTTATTTGAAGAGACATCCCATCTTAATTTTGCAGCAAAAAGAGATTCTTATTTAAGCTCTCTAAAATACTGTGGACGTGAATGTACAACATGTCTATGGATGGGAGCCAAAGATTCCACAACCCTTGCCCTCTTCATGAATGTTCTATGGTGCATAATGGTAGCCAAGGATTTAGGAGGTTCCCCTCTGATCCATAGGTCTAGTCCATTCTCTCTTTTCATGAAAACCTTATGTGCTTTAGCCCACCTGCTTGGTTTTTGGCAAAAGACAAGAATGTCTGAAACTGTATGTCCCCAGTGAAAGGATTGGGGTTCTCTTTTATGTTTTCTCCTAAGATGAAGTTGTGAAGGTATAGTTCATGTTATCCCGACTTTTTAGGGATAACTAGGAGATCATGTCTCGAGGCCCACAGGTCCTAAACATGGAGTACCGAGAGCAAGATTGACCTGAGCATAGCCCTGGAGGGCCCATCTTTTCTCCCATCATCATTTGTCTTGACAGCAGTAGCAACATCCATCACCATCGGATTGGTCCTGTAGTAGAAGAGGTTCTTGCTCCATGAGGTATTTGGTCCAGGTATCATGGTATGTGTCACCTTTGATCATTGAAACCTCTAAATATATGCATATGGTTCCTCTTATCTCTAACGACTGCTTGGATCTTACATTTGCTCACTTGACCATGTTTGGGGGGATTGACAGGGTGCCCTAGCAAGCCTGTGTCTGTACGTTTTGGTTTGCCACTGGGGAGATTTCTGAAAAGCCATCATCCGCTCCCATCATAGCACCACTCTTACATCTTGTTTCTCGCTCACCTATCCCATTCCCCTTGTCCAGGCATTGGGTTGACCTATTTAAGGATTGCACCTTACCTCGTGGAAAGAAGGGGCTAAAGGCCCAGAAGGTAAAAACAAGTTGGTAAAAGATAAAAGCCTAAAAATGAACCTCGAGATGCTTCGCCCAGGGATCCCCGAGAAATCAATAAAAAGCTTCTCATCAAGAAACAAGAGGGACCCGAAGAAATAATAAAACAAGACCTAATCAGAGGATAGGGGGTCTCATCACGAGCCAACCTATTAGGTCCATGGGTACCTAGCAGTATGACATTGCCACCAGTTGGTTACCACGCCAGGGCAGTGACTCTTGGTTGCATGGCCAAGGGAAAGGGGGTCTCATCACAAGCCAACCTTCTCATCTCTGCGAAAGTACTTGTGGGTAATGCTGTCAGCTCTGGTCACCATGCCAAGGTAGTGTCCCCTGATTAGCTTTCGAACAAAAAAATGCAGATAAAAGAATAAAAAGAATAAAAAGGATAAAGGCAAGAATGGGCTTGGAAAAAATGCATCCATGACAGGGACAACTCACCTTCTACAAAGGCACCCATAGGTAACACGTTGCATCCTTGACCCTTACTGCACACACATGCTTGGACATCCCTTGACCACATCATCCACTTACATGGCTCGGATGAGATCTCTCTGGGAACTTTCCTTTTTATGTGGACACTAGCCCAATAGGAAGCCTTGTCCTTTTCCCCAGACATGTATTGCAGGCTTGTGTAACGTCTTTGAGCTATTGATTGATGTATTAGGGATTTTATGCATGTGTTTAATAATATAAATGATGAAATGTGATTGACATTGTTGTGATCCCTGTGACTGATGAGCCCATGGAGGGCGTAGCCTTTGATGTGCAGGACCATACCCGACGGACAGGTACCATTTGGACCGGTACACATGGGGAGATGATCAGTTCAGACCTCCATGGGGCTGAACAGCCCACCAGATGGATGCTGAGACCCCAGATGGGGCAAAGACAGGACAAAGGTTGATCAGAGTCTTTGCACTGGAGAAGAAGAGGACGTTCCACCAGAGACACCCCGACAGAACTTGACCTAGGGGGATTTGCCCTTTTTCAGTGGAACGTTGGCCTTGGAAGGCCTAGGACGTCACCCATCATAGCCATGATGTCATCCAGTAGTATGGACATTTTGGGAGGCAGACTGGGCAGTATTGGCACTTGTGGCAGTTTAGAGAAGCCCAAGGAGGGCTAACGTTTTGCTCCAGGATGCCCCATTTTCCCTAGAAGGGGATAACGCCTCCCTTAGAGGGGCTTCTTATCTCTTTATAGCTCAATTAGGGTTTTAATTTGACAATTTAATGTAAAACAATATGATTTTGATAATTTGGCCTTGTCGGCCTTTTACCTGACCTAAAATGTAAAATTAGGTCAAGG
>SNQJ01S0012448.1:127084-145232 GCA_010110895.2 Picea sitchensis
CTCTAGACTCTAGAGTTATTTTTGGCCATTTAGAGCCCTTTTGATGATGTATTTTGATTCGGCTATTCATATGGACTCATGGAGTGCACTTACTCTTAGTGCTATTTTGGTTTTATACACTATTACTTGTTATATATATATATATATAAGAAACTTTGCAAATTTGTGTATAATGGTTTGGAATCTGGATTCACATGGATGCACATGCATATATATGCGAAACTTTGCAAATTTGTGTATAATGGTTTGGAATCTGGATTCTGGATTCTGGAATTGGATTCACATGGATGCACATGAATATATATGAGAAACTTTGCAAATTTGTGTATAATGGTTTGGATTCACATGGATGCACATGAATATGTATTTGTTTTTCAAAAATTTGAATATTTTTATGTATTTTTAGTGACCGGTTTTTTGATCCAGTTTTTTTCCGGTTCCGGTTCGGTTCCGGTTCTTGGGGTTGACCGGTTCAATGACCGGCTCGGTTCTGGTAACATTGGGCCTACCCCCAGGAATGTGACAGAACTGAAGAGCTTCCTGGGCCTTTGCACTTATTATAGGAAATTTGTTAAGGGGTTCTCACAGCTAACAACACCTCTTACAGATCTCACTAAGAAAGGGGCTTTCAGTTGGTCAGATGAGGCACATGTGACATTCGAGATGATGAAACAGGTGATGAGCTCTTGTCCTGTACTACCCTTACTAGATTTCACTCAGCCATTCGTGCTCGAGTGTGATGCTTCTGGGATTGGGATAGGAGTTGTGTTAATGCAAAACAACCATCCCATTGCTTTTGAGAGCCACAAACTTAAGGAGTATGAGCAACATTTTTTGATATGACAAGGAAATGTTGGCCATTATGCATGCATTGGCCAAATTCAGACAATACTTGGCAGGGAACAGGTTTAAGGTGAAGACATATCACAATAGCCTAAGGTTCCTCATGGAGCAGAAAGAATTGAGTGAGCGGCAGCAGAAGTGGATCAAATCTGCCTTCTGCATGTTCTCTGGGAACAGCAACATTGCTCTGTAAATCCTCACGGTTTATTTTTTTATCAAGAGACTTCAAACAGATATCATTCGGGCCTTGATGACTGTCAATTTCTCCATTCACATCCTTCCAGGACTAAAACTCCTCCTTCAGCAGATTGGGTGCTGTGTATAACAAAATTTCTGGCTGCAAACTTCGACATAACTGGACAACCCATTATATTTGCACCTCCTACTGTCAAGGCAGTTTTCACAACCTTTTCACTCACCTTCTTCATGCCATCAAGCATATTTACTCCAGGAGGTGGCCAACCAGGGAGATCATTCTGTTTTGCGGAAATAATGCCACTCTCAGTGCTTCCCACATTTCCAGAACTCGGAATAAAGAGAGGTAAGTGGGAAACTGGTTGAAACTTTCTCACAAGCAACTGCAGTTTTGTTTGCCCTGGGTTCCACTGAACATTGCTAACCAACAGAAAGCTGCTTATTCCCACTAAGCTAGCCTCCCTACTCTTATGATTGTCAATATTAAAAGTCACATTTCTCAAAATGGACAGATTTAGCAAATTGTAAATGTCACTATCTTCAACATCCAGTGCAATCCATCTCCCCAACATGACCATATCCGACTTGCACTCTCTGCTGTTTTTAATTATGTCCTTATTAACCTGAACCGATGCCTGGGGGTGACATATATCAATAGTGAAAAACTGGTAATCAGAATCCCCCTTGTCCTGGGCTGCATTCATGGCTTTATCAAGCTTGGGAGTTTGTTGTTCTTCATACTCATTGTTCTTGCTACCTGAGTTTTCTCCTACAAGGACAACCATGTTGTGTTCAGAGTGATGGTTTTCCAGATAATACTTCTCTCTCCACACCTTAACAGGGAACTCTTCAATTTCATCAATACCCAGGAAACCATTATCAGTGTACTGTTCATCAGTGTACTGTTCTTCCAGTGCAGCAAGGTCCTGGGCTGATCCTGGCTCACTTTCCTCATGAAAGATCAGTGCAAAAGTCATATGTTGACAGGACGTTAAGGGTTCTGTCATACCTATCTCCTGCCTTTACTTTACCACGGAAATCTTCATTCCATTTGTCATCATCAGAAGGATCATGTACCATCCAGGCTTCATAATTGTTTATACTAGTCTGCCCATTCAAATCAGGGTTGTAAGCAGCACTATTAATTTCATCTTTTGAGGACACCAGGGCTGCTACCAGATTGATCTCCTGTTGAAGCAAATCCATCAAAAAATGTCTTTTTGACAAATGTTTCAATCCTGAGCTTCATACCCGTTCTGCAATCATCAGGGCTGCTGTTGTATTGATTTTCTGCAAAAGGAAAATGATCAAAACATCTCCATCCCAAAAGACATTCAGCCACCAGATCACTTGTCTTATTTCCACATGGTTTTCTCTGACCACATCACACCAAGGGTCACCATCAAAAACCGGTGGCTCATCAAAACACAGCATATACAATCTACCCCTGTTCTGCTTCAGATATGAGGCTTGATCCATGTCAAATTCTGATTGCCAATTCTGTGTCAATAGTTGTGAAAAAACTGTGCTGTTAGGGGTATTAGCATTCATAGGGCAGCCAACTTCTTCAACTCCAAGAGAAATCACATGCCCATAAAGATGGCAATCGTTCTCACTGTCTTTAGAGAATTCATTTGTAACTTGATCATCCTAATGATATCTGTAACCATTTTGCCCAAACCCGGCATGCAATCCTAGGCTGTCTTCGTCATCTTCTGAATCTGCAATTTTCATGCTATCTTCTGTCTGGCTAGCAGTTCTAATCCCCTTAAATTCTGGGCAGAAACCTTCTTGTGGAACAGACTCATCACCATAATCTGAAGCAGCAGCGTGAGGATCCCTGGAGTCTTCCATGATATCAGCACCATCATTTCCATAGGTTTCTTTATAATGCTGTTCCATGGTGTCTTCGTCACTTTCAATAGGGTTCAAGGAAAATCGCTCTTCTAAAAGGGCTTCCTCAAGATCCTGAAGAGTGTCTTCAAATCTTCTGAAATCTGTTAGCTTTTAGCTCGGGAGGTACTCCGCATGTTTTGTCTTGCATGCGGATGTTACCTTATGTTGACACTACTAGGCACTTAACTTTGTAATGGTTTTTTATAAAGTTGTAAAGTGGTTCTTTTATTAAAGTGACTTTTTAATAAAGTGTACCTTCTAATATTAAAGTGACTTTATTTCATAAAGTGCACTTATATAATAAAGTGAAATGTACTTTAATATTTTAAGTGATTTATTTTGGAGGGAATGAATCATGGCCCTTGATCTTGAAAAGGCAAGATAAGACTCAAGGTTCCAGGTTTGAATGATTAAATTAATAAGTTTCCAATTTGCACATATCAAGTTTGATAATTGCTACATTACTAGTTGTGAAAGCAATCCTTGAAAGGTTCTATTATTGCTAGATACAATGAATACTTGGCAACATGTGAGTACCATTATGCTTGCAAGATGAACTAACATCTCCTCTAGGAGATACTTCTTGTTTTGCTTCCAGGCAGGTCACCTTGGTAATAATATGATGATTACCATGAGATTGTCTTTTATTCTTGTTGACATAGATATGTTCTTATGAAAATGCTATTATACTTTTTTCTCTTGTTGCTCTTGTTTCGGGCAGGTTATTTTATAAATCCCATGGAGGAATGATTGATCACAACACTAGATGAGTGTTGTTCTTATTTCCTATTATTGTATTTTTATTTTGGCTCTTGTTCCAGGCAGGTCACAAGCAATAGCTTTGAGAAGGAGCTACTATGATTATTGTTCTCGTTCTTGTTTTTATTATTATAAGAGTATTATTCTTGTCTATTGTTTTTCCCTTTGTTGTCCTTGTTCCAGGCATGTCACAAGTGATAACTCTGAGGGAAGCTATAATGACGGTTGCAGGAAACAACATATTAGATGGTCTCTAGCTTGAGACATGGAGCAGACTATCCAGATAAGAAGTTGTATACACGATCGTATACATCCATGTACGAGAGAAGAAGAAGACAAAGAAGGGTACTTTTGCGAGATACATAGTATCCCATATGGAGATTGATTGTAAAGCGCAAAAGGCTCCAAAGACGACTGAACAAATCCCTCTAGTACAGTTAATCACTCTTCAGATCATCAAGAAGAGTTAGTAGAGCCAGAAGAGCCTACCCAGAATCGTTGCAGTAACCATGAAGAGACCAGCATGGTCCCATTAAACTTTGCAGGATGCAACATTGATGAGCCATATCATGAGGAGCAGATGGCTCCGAAGATTATACAGACTCAGAGGGAGTCAAGCTTCAGAGGGAGAATGGAGACTCAGAGACTTTCAGATTCATATGAAAGAGAGAGACATCTTTCAAAACTGACAGACAGATGCCATGGATTGAGATGGCTAGATCGAAGCTTCAGAGGCTTCGAGGAGATATGAGATCTTATGGGAAGATTCCCTTGCTTCAGTAGACCTTGCTACAGTGATCGAGGAGGAAGCCAGTCAAAAGGACTGGGATATATATATATTTTCCTTGGTTCTGAGACCATAAGGGAAGTGAGTGGTGACTTCCAAGTTGATCTACAAGATCAAGCATGTTGCAGATAAATAGCCTAGAGATGTACAAAGCCTAATTTGTGTCCAGAGGATTCTCCTAGCAAGAGGGAGAAGACTATGATGAGACACTTGCTCCAGTATATTGCTACCAACGAACAGGTAGCAGATATGATTGACCAAGCCTCTGTCAGAGACAATCTTGGAGTGGTCCAAATGTTTTTCTCCAGTAGTGAGGAGTGATGTGTTCCCCAATTGCGGGAAGTGATGTGTTCCCCAGTAGAGGGAAGTGATGAGATCACTAGTAGTGAGAGCTACCCCAGCGCAGGTTGGTACTCCAACGCAGGCTGGTATGCTACCCCAACGCAGGTTGGTACTCCAACGCAGGCTGGTATGCTACCGTTGCGCAGGTTGGTACTCCAACGCAAGTTGGTATGCTACCCCTGCACAGTTTGGTACTCCAACGCAGGCTGGTATGCTACCCCAGCGTAGGTTGGTACTCCAACGCAGGCCGGTATGCTACCCCAACGCAGGTTGGTACTCCAACGCAGGCTGGTATATTACCCCAACACAGGTTGGTATGCTACTCCAACAAATGCTAGTACAATATTTCAATGAAAGTGCAGAACTTCTTATGATGTATGGATTCATGAAATTCAACAAGACAATGGCCGAGGTGTGCAAAAGCGCAGAAGCAGAGATGATGATCGTGCCAAGAGGAAGACCTTCCTCGTTAAGAGGGAGTGTTAAATTTTTGAGTCAGATTCTGTGTGAACTGACGAGTTACTAGTTCTGTATGAACTAGATGCCGACCTGAAGTGTCAAAAATGATTCCCAGTTAGAGTGTCGATCAATAGCATCGAAGGTTGCTAGTTGAAGGGCCAACCAGTAGTGTTGGAGGTGTTTTCCAGCTAGATGGCTAATGTGTGGCTACGATGGTGATACTTGATCTATCTGATCATATGATAGCCTATGTGGCTATGGTGATGCTATCTATAGACTAGTTTGCAAGACCATATGAGTCGTGCCCATGCCATGTGAGATGGATGGATGTGTTTGAGACCACTACATGAAGAACATCTTAGTTAAAACTTAATACCTCCCTAGCTAAGAGGGAGTGTTGACGTTTTGGTAGTTGCAGGAGGTATTAGCCTCCACGTGTAACCTATGACTTAGAATAGAATATTCAGAAAGCAAATGAACCATTAAACAAATGTGTGGAAACCCTAGAAGATAAGTCGGCCTAGCAAAATAAATAATATTAGAATATTATCTTCCAGAAATACAAGTCGGCTCCACAAGAAAAAGATAAACAAAAAATATAATTACCAGAAAGTCAGGTCGGCCTAGCCAGAAAAGTCACTGGACAGTTGTGTTTTAGGGGTACATGCTCAACTACATACTTAGTGACATACTCATTCTTTCCATTTTTCCTACTATTTAGGAGGATTTCTATTTATAGCGGGGTCTATTTTTAGTTGTTGGATTCCGATATGTATTACCATGGGTTTCCAAAACCATGGACTCATAAACCACCATTAGGCAAATTCCTATTTTTTAGGAGACAATTCCTATTTCCTTAATTTTAGGAGATATTTCCAATTTCATGGCTATAGAGTGCACTTTAGTAAGAATATTAGCCTCCTAGGGAAGTGTGCATTACCCATCTAATACTTGGAGTTAACTCACTTAACTTATTTAGTGACTTTCCATAATTATCAAATTCTCACTCAGTTAGGATTTTAGTTCCATTCTTGGACTCTAGTCTTATTCTAGGAGATTTTTTCTATTATGGAATGCATGTTGACTTCATGTAGAGTTCTCACTAAGTTTGCACCTATACTTTTGACCTTTTCTTATTATTAGCAACTTTTGACTTTAGTTAATTGTTTCTATTGGGAGAAGTTACTTTTTTTACTTGAGCATGCACATGGAAATCCCAATCTAGTGTGCATTACTCCTCATGTGGAGAGTCCTATACATTGTACGCATTATCAAGGCTTAATACATTGTGATTAGAGTTGGTTTCTTAGTCTCTTATGTGTGAAGATTGATTCTATTTTTCTCTCTCCTCTCTCTCTTTTGCAATTAGCTAATGTAGTATTTCCTTCTCACAATTAGGTCTTGGATTGTGGTTTAATCCTACAATCTCGACCTCATGTAGCTGCCATATGTTTAAAAGAAACTCTGTATCGTTTTGGTTATACCTTCTGCCTGAGTTGGGGTTTACTAGCTTACTTTGGGCCTCTGTTTGATTTCCACTTTCATATTCTTCTCCCTGAAAGATTTTGGTCTCTGGTCAAGGTTGATTCATTTGAAAAATGTGCTCAGTCTAGCTTTGAACCAATGCAAAAAAAAAAGAACTGGGTTATTCTCCATACATAATCCTAGTCTCTGCATTTCCTTGTAATGAAGATTTGTTCTCAAACTGACAATGGGTTTTGGATTGCAACCTTGATACTCTTTGAAATTGACCTTCTTAATAAAAGATTTAAATGGCTAATGTACAGTCCGATTTCTGATTAGAATTGGAGATAAATGAAGAGTCTGTTCGATCAACAAATGTGGTATGGTTGTTTGTATAATACATTCCATATGTTAGATGTATTGTTGGTTGAACATGGATGTGGTATTGCACACAGAAGTATGATGATTGACTCTGTTTACAAATAATGATGTTTGTTGAGAAGTGATGTCTGATAATAAAATGTTTGGAACATTTCGGTCATGCCTGTGNATATGTTAGATGTATTGTTGGTTGAACATGGATGTGGTATTGCACACAGAAGTATGATGATTGACTCTGTTTACAAATAATGATGTTTGTTGAGAAGTGATGTCTGATAATAAAATGTTTGGAACATTTCGGTCATGCCTGTGAGTTTTGTCTGCACACAGAAATTGTTGGAATTACTTCAGTTTGAACTCCAATACTTTTAAGATTTTTATTAAGTTACAGGATTATGGTGGGGTTCCGAATTTGAAAAGGATATGTGAATAATTTACTCAGTCTTGACCCTCACTGTACATTTGGTAGTGACTTGTTGGTTATTAAATCTGTCAATTCATTGGTTGTTGGCATGCTGAGTTAAAGACACCTGCATTTTATGATTGTGGCTAGTCTGGCCATTGCATTTCACTATTTGATTTTTTTTAAAGCAATTCAGATATAGTATTGGAAGAAAATCAAATGATTTTTGGGAAACGAGATGATTTGGGATTTTAAAATAATGTCCTGATTTTAAAAGGCTACATGTTTGATTTTATATCTACAGGACCAAGCCCCTCATACTAGCATTTTTCATTAATTATTCCCTCATTCCCAACTCCATTCATCATTTATTTCCCCCCAGTGATATTTAAAGATTGGAAGTTTCCTCTGTCAGATTGTGATATTAATATTAAAAGGAAAGAGTTTTAAGGGTTGATATATGATGAGGCATGATCAGAATGATGTTGTATGATTATAAAGTGCAGTTTTTCTCAGGGCCAAATCCCTCCATATTTTCACTTTCCATGAGTCATTCCTAGCTCCCAGTTCAATTTTCATTTTAAGTCATATATTTTCCCCCTGATGCATATTTGATGATAAAATCAGCAAAGATAGATATTTGACGAGGCATAGATGAAGACATTGTGAGAGGATAACCAGGCTTCACAAACAATTAATGTAAATTATTTATGAACATGTACCATTATATTTCCCTACCATTATGACATATCTTGCACATTACAAACCCTACCATATTCTCAAATTCATTTACATTCCTATGTTCTTAAATAATAATTGTTGTGTGAAATGAAGAAGAGTTAAAGGGAAGAACTAATATTTTGGTTGTTTCCCTGTATGTCCATGGCTGCTTGCATGTTTGTTTGCTATTGAACAGAGCTATTCTAAGTTATATTATGCAAATGGTGTTTGATGAATATTAGCTATGGTATATATGCTCTAACTTTACTTGTATTTATAGATGAGTTTCTTCAGCAGCAAGAGTTAAAACACCAATGGATGAAGGTATAGAAGTCATGAAGGTAACAAAGCCACAGGGAAGTGAGAAGAGGCAAGCTGCCTCACACAAAAAATATGACTTCTAATTTTACAATGTTGTTATCATGTTTTTACTGTTGAGGACAGTTCCGGTTATATTTTTGGACAGTGGTATGTTTGATCAGGCTGATTATTCATCATTTTAGTTATTTTCACAGCAGTATTTGTTTTGAGACAGATTGATGATATATTATTTTTGAAATACTATGACATCTTTGACTAAGGCAACAAACTGATATATTTATTTTGATAAATATATTTATAATTCGGGAGTCACAAGGATGTTTACAAGGTGTTTCATATGGGCAGATTTGAATATGGGTTATGTTGATATTTAAATGGATGTTTGAAAGCATTAACTTGTATCTATTTTAAAAGGGGCAAAAGGGAGAAAATTATTGAAAATTAAAAGAGTAATTAGGGGGTCCACACCTATTAGTTAGTATTTATTTATCCTTATCATTAAATATTATTATTAATTTATAAAGCTATCCCTATTAACTAAAATTAGTTAATGACATACCTAAAAGTAGTTGAACTTCTGATATTGATTTTCTCTGATAGTCTGTGGATTCTTGTTAGATTGATGGATTAGTTTTCAGTACTAATTGAGGTTTTTGTGCAGAGTCAAGGCAGTGACATTTGTGGCCTGTCAATCAGCTTTGTTTCAGTCTTGGTTTCACTTGATGATACCAGTGGTCTTTGTATGATGCAATATACCATCTTTGACTGCTAAGTCTCATTCTAGTCCTTACCCCTTAGGGTATGAAAAACGTTCCTGGCTGTATTTCAAACTTGAATAAATAAAATCTTTGGATGGTTTTGAGTCTCATTTGAGCTTTCTGTGTTACCTTCATCAGATCTTTTATTTCTAAAGCTACTCAGAAATTATTCAAAAATACTTTCTGTTATGAATATTTTCTTTTCATTTTGACATACTTAAATTATAAAAGACAGCATTAATTCTAAGGACATATTTCTTGAGAATTAGTTGAATTTTTTGTAAAAGAGGCTATAAACACAGGGTGATAATCCTGATTATTTTGCTCTAGCCAAGCAAAATCTGAAAATGTCGGTATTAAGATAGAATCATTCTTTTTCATCAAAAGCAGGGAGCGACTTTTCATGGAAGGGAGCATGCACTCAAATTTTGCTCACAAAAGGGAGAGTTCAAAATGTGCACTCCCAAGGGAGCTTCCTGAATGTTCCCTCTAGTAGCACGCTTCAAGGGAGAAACACTGAGAGGGTCTGCTCCCCTACAACATAGAACCTACCAGCTAACGAGCACCTCCAAATGTTTCCAGATTCAATCAATGTTCAGAAATGAGCACATTCCTTAGGCAGATATCATTCTTTGATACTGAAATCCAATAAGTGTATCTATGATATACACCTATGTTTTACGCTCATGGTCAACAAGGACAGTGATCCAACCACAAAGAAGTGATTAGATTGACACTGAAGACATGCTTCGTGCTTGTAGATGGCATTTTCCTCGCTCTACTTTATGTAACTGCTTCACTAAAATAAATCTTTTTGATAAAAAAATTCACAATCCACATTCTAGCTACTAACATCATTTTAATAAATAGGAGACCTCCTGCAACTCTATCCTAACACAACAATTTAGTAGCAAGTTCCAATGTTGGAAATATCATTTCAGGCAATATATCACGGAAGGTCCAAAAAGAAACTTATCAGAAATATCAAAAAAGATTGGCAATTATATGCTTGGATCTAATGAACTTAGAAGAACTCAACAAAATTAGCAACCTGAAAAACTTGGAAATTTTTTTGGAAATATCAGGAGAAATCGGAGACATTTGCAACACTGGTAGAAACAATAGTGATTGGAGATTAAAGTTAGACACAACACCAAGCTCAGCAATCAAATAAAGGAAGATATTTTCTGGAATCTAACATATCTTCTCCTATTCTTGGATGTATTGGTACCTATGCATCAACCAATGCAAAATCTCATATTCTTGAAATCCATGGAAATCATAATGAGGTAAAAGAGATAACCAACTTTGATAAGTGCTAAGAAATAAGTGAAAATAGACAAGTAAAAACGTTCCAATCACTAAGTAAGCAATTGCATATAATGGATGATACATACGATTTCATCATGGACATTATCCCTTGCAAAAATCCACTACTTCCACCCAAAACCGGTAGCAATGCAAATAGTAACCCAACAGCACAGTCCTGGAAAAATAATAAAAAACAATAAAATTCAATATGCAATACAAATGAATATTATATATATATATATATATATATATATATACTGTTACCTGTATTTTGCGGACTATACAAGTAAATCAAATTAAGATAACACATTTTAGCACAACCCTTTGTACCACACCTGCAGAATAAGTGTTCCAACCGTGACTTGGCCATGAAGGGCATTGACACTATTTCGTTCCATTAAAAACTTCAAAACCTGAATAAACAAAAGAGAAACCTCCCAATGCTTAAATCCATATCAAGATCACAATCATGCAATAGCGTCTAAATGGAACATGGTATTTTAGTACACAACATGCCAAAAATACTTCCAATCTAGCCCTACAGTAGCCAAGAAAGACATTCCATTGGCAGGATTATTATGCAATTTACAAGTTGGAAGGGTTTATTGATTAAGGAAGTTGATTACCAACTGGCAACAAGCAACCACGTCAATAATACTAAGACAATTTGACAGTTCATTTTGCTTTACATATAACATCTAATATAAATCTCACATGCTTCATTCTGTCAGGATTCAAAAACTATGACTATGGGTGAATCAAAGATCATAACAAATAAAATTCAGACTGATACAGATGCATCAAATGAAAATTTCATGTACTTCTCCACGATGTACAGACCAAATTTATGTGATTTTGCTGGCATTCAAATAGCACATAAGAGCCAGTTTTCAAAAGACGATTTTCCTTTTCATAGTGCATTTCTTTTATAGAGGTAATGTAACAACTTACAGGTCACTACATAATAGTTATATTGATTTGGAAATCGAATTGCCAATCAATATGAAGTAATGCAAGAAAAAGGATCATAAACAATAGTTCCATTTGGTGATTCCATCACAGCAACATAAATAAAAGTGTGGGAAAGGACAAAAAAACTAGCAATACAACAAAAAAAAATTACATGTCAAGAGAAAAAAGCATTGTACGGAGAGGAATTGGAATTATCTACTACATCCTATTTTCCAATATTATTATTGTACTCAAGATTGCCTAATAAAAAATAAAAACTCAAAAACAAAATTTTACAGCCTATTGACATAAAGACAAATGAGAACATTCTTCCCTACTCAGGCCATTCACTAATAAAGAAAAAGGAAAAATTCCAAACCAAGATTTGACTAATGGAACCAGTCAAATAGGAGACCCTCATAATCCCCAGCTCACAAGGACATTTTTTCAATAGGACAGTTTCAGCCTTTAGGGGAGGACCGGCCAGAAAATATCCACCAAGCTATATGCTAGATTTTATATGAATGAAGGGCAGAGCTTTAAATCCATTGTCCGGAACCTCGAGATCAACATTTTGGTCATGAGATTTTAAGCATAAATCTATCACCCTATATGGATATATCTACCACATTAAATATTAGATCAGATTTATTATAGATCCTCTACTATTTAATTCCATATCTTAATAAATTTTAAAAAGCTCATTTAAGAAGGAACTATAATAATTAATACATATAAAAAAGAGACCAAAATAAAATTGCAAAGTTCCAATCTATGAAAGTATTTGTATCGTCTGTCGGTCACTGAATATATTCAAAACACAGTGCAATAAAATTGTCTCAATTAGGTTAATGATTACTCCTAGTGATACCGGACATTACCACAGCTGTTGATGACATTGACAGGAAAGCACCCACAAAGACACCTTCTGAAGATTTTGCCCCACATAGCTGCACTCGACAACCATTTGTTAGAAAGGATTCAGTCATAAAAGGAGACACTGTCCGGACTCTGCAGAAAGAACCAATGAAAATAAATCAAATGGATCGAACAGATACAATACCAAGGCAGTAATGCCACAGAAACACATGAAAAGGAAGATTTGGAGCAGACCTCCCAAAACAGCAACAGATCCAACAACTCGAAGCTGCATTAAAATTTAGTATTCAATGATACAATTCAATTTGTTTGTTCATAAAGAGAATTCTTCGCCCTCCTAATTTACATGGCAGAATCATAGACCCTTATGTACACTGCATCGATGTAGTATATATAAAAGAGGCAAATAGTTTAGTAGTCACACACAGGACTATACCTTTTTTGAAGAAAATTCTAGGCCTAGGGCAAAAAGAAGGAAGACAACACCAAACTGGGCAACAGTCTCCACCTGAATAAGTAAGAAAAAATCGCAAATCAGTCCAATATCATACCCATATCATAATACATGGGAAATCATTAGATGGCCTTCAGCATAAGGACAGAGGAAATGTCTGCATCTTGTAGGGAATTGAACGTTTCGATATTTCTCAAAGAAACTTAACTAAAAGTAACAGTACTGTCATGTCTCTGTTGATAGTATCAAATCCATCTTTGAAAATGTGACATGATCAGGTATTAAGGAAAATCAAAAACTGTCAAACCAATTTTCAGTAAAACGTAATCTTCATACCCAATTTAATAAAATTTCAAACATATCTATGTACTACTGAACAATATTTTTAAAAACAATCCTACGAAACATGAGAAAAGCAAGACTAAAAGAAAATATTTACTGTCTACCACTGAGTAGAAAAGAAAAAGACTCATGCAATGAAAAACGTGTCAAATATAGAAGCCAAGTTTCAGAATTATAAACTGTTAGATTTTTCTTTATTTACAGAGCATTAGAGTTACCAGTGTTCTTTTACTTCGTTAACATTAACATATATATATATATATCATGTAGTGAGCAATAGCAGCATAAACACAAGACAAAAGAACACAAGAGATGTATCCTGGGAAAACCCCAAATGGGGGAAAAACCCAGCAACCTTTCTTAGACAGATTCTGTTCACAAATCAAGTCCAATTATGAACCAAACAGATAAAGCCTAGCACAAAGGCTAGCTCAAGATACAACCAGAAATACCATCCCAGCTGCAGCAGCAGCACAAAACCAAGATAGCGCACCTTCTCCAAGGGTAGCGCACAAGAGAGAAATACTAGAAAGACTGAACAAGAAGAATCTTTGTCACTGCAGCTGTTGCGTCACCCTTCCTCAGACTTGTGCCTTCCTTCTGTGGAGATGAGAGAGTGTGAGAGTGTGTCCAAATGAGCTAAGGCGCCTCCTATTTATAGCCTTCATGTCTTCTTCACTGGGCCGACTTCTCTTATGGGAAGGTGTCACTTCTTTATTCTTTATTCTTCTAGGCCGACTTCTCTTCTAGGGTATTTCCACATCTGTTTAATGGTTCTCTTGCTTCTGGAATCTTCTTCTCGTCTAAGAAAGGTCATATAGGAGGGAAAGTACCTCCCGCAGCTACCAAAACATCAACACTCCCTCTTAGCTAGGGAGGTATCTTTCACAATGTCTTCATCTAGTAGTCCACTGACTACTCTGCAAGCAGCTAGTAGCACACAGCTACCACAATGCCATCGGTAGCTCGAATCATATGTCACGGTCTCTGCAATCAAGTAGCACTCAGCTACTCCTAATGTGAACTAGTAGTCTCCATGACAATCAACTAGTAGCGCACAATGCCATCCAATAGAGCACAACTGTGTCGATCCATAGTAGTACACAACTACTATCCAGTGGTATATAACCACTCCAAGTAACACACAACTACTGTCCACAGACACAATGTCTCTCCCCTGCAATCAGTTGATAGCTACACAAGCTACCACCATGCAGTCCAATAGTCTCTATGATTATGCAGCAATCAACTAGTAGCACACAGCTACTACCATGCCATCAGCCATAATCATAGTCTGCAATCCCCATGACTATACAGCAATCATCTAGTAGCACACAGCTACTACAATGCCATCAGCCATAGTCATAGCCTCTATAACTATGCAGCAATCAACTAGTAGCACACAACTACTACAATGCCATCATCCATAGTCATAGTTGATGTCTCTATAACTATGCAGCAATCAGCTAGTAGCACACAGCTACTACAATGCCATCAGCCATAGTTATAGTCTCATCCAGTAGCACGAAGCTACTCCCATAGTCCTCACAACTATGTGTGTGATGTTTCTTCTCTCATCAAGTCCGACAGTGCATTACCCCCTCAGTCACCTCACATCACTGATCTAAGGAACCCTTGGCCAGAGGTGTTAGCCGGCATGAGAAGAAACAACACACCTCCCTCTCAACGAGGGTGGACATTCTGCATCACGCCAAGCTTGTCTCTGAAGTACTCATACTTCACTCTAGACAAAGGATTGGTTAGAATGTCCGCTATCTGCTCATTTGTGGATATGTACTGGAGCTCTATAGCTCCTCTCTGCACCATGTCTCTAATGTAATGATATTTTATCTCTATGTGATTTAACTTGTCATGAAAGACAGGGTTCTCTGAAAGCTTCACGCAACTTTGATTGTCACAATGTATCAAAGTTGGCTCCAATTCTAGATCATATATCCCTGTAAGCAACTTCCGAAGCCACACTGCTTCACGGCTTGCCACACTAGCTGCAATATACTCTACCTCTGCTATACTGAGTGCCATTGATGTCTTCTTCCGGCTCAACCATGAGATCATACCTGATCCCAGACTGAAGCAGCATCTGGAAGTACTCTTTCGATCCACTACACTCCCTACCCAGTCAGAGTTTGTATATCCCTGCAGCTTCACATCTCCACCCGAGACATATCTCGATCCATATCCAATCGTACCACGCAGGCACCTCAACATATGTTTTGCTTCCATCCAATGTACATGTCTAGGTTCAACCATGTACTGGCTCAAGGAATTCACTGCAAAACATATGTCTGGCCTGGTGTTAACCAGGTACATCAAGGATCCGATCAGTTGTTTGTACATCGTGGGATCCACCAAATCTGAAGATGAATCACTCAGAAGCTTCATATTTATCGTCATGGGTGTGGCCATGGACTTGCAGTCTATCATGTCGAATCTCTGCAGGATCTCAACAATATATTTTCCTTGGCTAAGGAAAATCTCATTTGATCTCTACCACACCTCCAATCCTAAGAAGTAATGCATCGGACCTAGATCCTTCATCTCGAACTCTGAAGTGATCTCCCTCTTGCACCCAACTATGAGCTTCTCATCTCTTGTCAGAAACGGGTCATCCACATATAGAACCAATATCAGCGAACATCCATTCTCAAACTTATAGTAATGGTTGGGATACGCATCACTCTTGGTAAATCCCAAGCTCATCAAGTAGCTATCTATCTTGGCATACCATGCCCTGAGTGCCTACTTAGGCCCGTACAAAGCCTTCATCAATCTGTAGACATGAGACTCCTTCTCAAGTATCTTGTGGCTACTCTATGTACACTTCTTTTGGCTACTAGAGCAAGTGTCTCGTCATAATCTTCTCCCTCTTGCTGGGAGAATCCTAAGACCACAAATCAAGATTTGTACATCTCTATGTTGTCATCTATAGCATGCTTGATCTTGTAGATCAACTTGGAAGTCACCATTGACTTACCTTCTAGTCTCGAAACCAAGGCAAAATCCATATCCCAATCCTTTTGCCTGGCTTCCTCCTCTGTCACTGAAACAAGAGAATCTTCCCAGGAGGTCTCATATCTCCTTGAAGCCTCTGAAACTTCGATCTAGCCTCATGTCTGTAAGTCCTAGAAGACATTTCTCTCTCCCATATGAATCTGAGGAGGAATATTTTCTGAATGAAAGTCTCTAAGCCACTGACTCTCAATGAGATCAGGCTCACTCTGAGTCTGCATTCTCCCTCTAAAGCTTGACTCCCTCTGAGTCTATATAGTCTCTGGAGCCATTTGCTCCCTCTGAATGTGCTGACCTCCTCTTGAAATCTAATCTAATAAGAACTGTCCTAGGGAGGTTGCTCCTCCCTACTAGATCCTAAGGGCTAACTCCCTCTGAACTCTAGCTTCTTCGGAGTTGGTACTTGGCGGGGCCACTTGCCTCAAGACCGGTGGAGTCATCTTCCCATCCTCATGATATGGCTCATCAATGCCATATATCTGTATCCCCCTTTGCATCCTACAAAGTATCACTTGGCCATATTGGTCTCTTCCTAGTCACTATAACGATTCTGGGTAGGCCCTTCTAGCTTTACTGACTCTTCCTAGTGATCTGAAGAATGATCAACTGAACTAGAGGGATCTGTATGGTCATCTTCGGAGCCTTCTACTCCTTACACTCGATCTCCATATGAGATACTATGTATCCGCAAAAATATCCTTCTTGCCATAAGGTTCTAACTTCGTCCTCTTCTCCTTCATTACATGGATGTGCACAACTCTATGTCTCGATAGCCTGCTCCATGTCTCAACTAGAGACCATCTAAAATGTTGCCTCCTGCAACCGTCATTATAGCTCCCTCTCAGAGCTATTACCTATGACCTGCCCGGAACAAGAAACAAGAACAACAACATCTCCATGGTAACCTCCATGGAATTTACAAGATAACCTGCCTGGAATAAGGTCAACCAAGAACATCTCCTAGAGGAGATCAATTTATCTTGTAAACAAGTGCATTATTAATATGAACATTTACTTAATGGTAGTTGTACCAACAATAATCAAATGTTACTAAACTAGCAATAGCAATAATAGAATTCTAAACACTGTTATAACACTTATTTAAACTGCAGCAATATAAAATATCGAACCTGATATGCAAACCTGGAATTTAGTTGTTGTTGTCCCACTTGAGTTGTCTTCTATAGTTTCTCCTACTCCTCGGTCATGTGCTTGGAAGCACCACTGGCTAAAAGACATACTCTTCATCCTTTGACTTCTGCTCTTCAGTATTTGTTGCATGTGCATGGTGCTTCTTCTTTCCCTTCTCATGTCTAAGAGGACATTGTGCGACATAATGTCCCATCTCCTTGCAATTGTAGCATCTGATCTTTGACGCATCCTTCTTATAACATGGTCTCTTAGATTTCTTCGAACTGCCTTCTTCCCTTTCTTTCTTTTTATTTACTTGGGCAGTAAGGGCTTGATTTTCACCATCATTTGTCTTCTGTGACTTAGATATCAACCTCGATTCCTCTTGGGTGCAATCTGCCCATAGCTTGTTGAACTTGTGTAATTTGCTTCTGGCACAAATCCCTTGAACAAATGGATCCCAAGAGGAGGGAAATCCATTGAGTGTAGTAGTCACGATTTCAGCGTCTTCTACTGGATCTCCAATGCATGCTAATTGGTCCTTGATCTACGAGATCCTCATGAAATAGTTGGCTATTGTTTTTTACTTGTTCATTGTCATGTTTCTGAGTTGATGCGTTAGAGCAAGGTTGTTGGGAGCGGGGAGCGAAAACAGGAAGCGGGAGCGGGAGCAACAATTTTCAAAAATTTCCGGGAACGAGAACATTTCGGGAGCGTTTTTT
>SNQJ01S0012448.1:148266-167609 GCA_010110895.2 Picea sitchensis
ACTCTCCCAGTGAACCGATCTCAAGGTAACTGACCTAGACATGACTCATGCAGACCTATTACATTATTAACCCACGCAGGGGTGCGGAAATTCCAATTACAAAATAAAGTGTTGGGGCCAAACACTGCCCTGTAGGACCAAAAATCTTCGACAACATGGCATCTGATGATGCATCTCTTCATGGCACATGAGTTGACCACCTGTGTTGGAGAGGCGGTCAACAGGGGTGACAAGTCTCCTCCAAGAATATGATCACCATCATGATCACCCAAAAGTTCTACTTCCAAGCACTCTAAAACCATGGCTCCATCCTGACCAAAATATATTGGGTTATTTATCCCTCAATGATTTCTCTTGTTGCCTTACAATTAACAACATTATCAGTGATGACTTGAATAACATTCTAGGGCCCAATCTCTTGAATTGTTTTAATCAAGGCATCTGCAATATTAATACATATCTTGTAGCGATCTGTGTAGTCATTGGTTGAAAGGAAGACCACACCACTAGCAGACACACCAAGAATATCCATCAATGGCCTACCTTTCACATTTTTCCAACCATCAGATACAATTGATACCCGATGTCAGTTCCAATCATTTGTAAATTTTCCAAAAGTTCTACTTCCAAGCACTCTAAAACCATGTCTCCATCCTGACCAAAATATATTGGGGTATTTATCCCTCAATGATTGCTCTTGTTGCCTTACAATTAACAACATTATCAGTGATGACTTGAATAACATTTTATGGCCCAATCTCTTGAATGGTTTTAATCAAGGCATCTGCAATATTAATACATATCTTGTAGCAATCTGTGTAGTCATTGGTTGAAAGGAAGACTGCACCACGAGCGAACACACGAAGAATATCCATCAATGGCCTGCCTTTCACATTTTTCCAACCATCAGATACAATTGATACCCGATGTCGGTTCCAATCATTTGTAAATTTTCCTAGAGCACCTTGGATTTTGGCTCTTTCCTTGTCAAGTCCCAAGGTTCTAGCTTTGTCATACTCGGGCCTCTTGTATCCTTTAGGGGCACCATTGATGATTGTAGCATTTCATGCCAATATGGTGAGCGAAGAACATTGAATGGTATACCACATGCATAGAGAAACCTAAAAAAGTTTGCATCCACATCATCTCTACAACCTTCGTCAAGGAAATATGATAGTGTTTTACGCCCTGAAGACAAAGGCGAGAATGCACTAGCATGGGGGGACGCACATCGACTAGTGAACATTCTTTGTGCACTCTCAGCCCTGTTGTGCCAATGAGATGCCCTTGAAATTAGTCAAAGTCTAATATAAGTAGGAGATGATTCTCCATTGTAGAATCATATCCTCCACACATATGTTTTGGAAATTTCAGCAAGTACTTCTCTTTGGCAAAGGTGCGCACCTCTCTTGGGCGCTAGGGTTTCTAGAGCTTAAGCACCCTCCTGTGTGCTAAGTCATTTTGGTGGTGAAAGGTCTTTCTCTTGAAGAATATAGCAAAGGATTTGGCTGGGTTTTTCTCCCTTGTTTGAGAAGGGTTTCCCAGGATATATCTTGTGTTCTTGTGCATGGTGATTCTTCTTGTGATCTTGGTTGCTGCAGCATTTATGGTTATGGCTATTTGATCAAATGGAAAGAACTTCATACTTAACCTAAATGCTATGAAAAACTAGCATGGTATCAAAGCATAGGTCTTGAAAATCCCATTGCACAAGCCTTCTCCAGAACATCTACTCTCTCAGTTGCAGGAATCGTATGACCCTCCTAGGTTTTTCCAAAAAATCCGTACGACCCCCTTTATCAGAGAAATTTCACCACTATAACTTGGACGCTTGGGCTGAAAAAGACTTAGAAAGGTACGGCCTCCTTCAGCGTACCACCAGCAAGTCTCAAAACTAAATTTCGAGCATTTTCAAATTTTGACCCTAAGAGTTGTTAGGGTTTCATCAAAATTCTGCAGAAAATTCTGAATTCTATTTCTGAGAATTTATTGAAGAAGCTATCATACTTAAAGGCTTATTGTTGGAAGTCATAAGCCCAACTAACCTAAAAAGTGTTAGCCTAGCCTAGCCGTTAGGTTTCCTCCAGCGTAGTTGACAAGGGTTTATAAAGCTGAGCAATTTCATGATGGGAAGCAAGCTCAACACCAAACTCCAATGCAAGGAAGATATCAACATCTCAACACTCTCATGTATGGTTCCTCTAAATGAAAACACTTGGCTAATTGATAGTGGTGCTTCCAGGCACATGACCGGTTTTAGAAATCATTTGTCACACTTCATTGAGAAAGAGACACATCTACATGTGGTCCTTGGAGATGATGTTAGATACAACGTAAGAGGAGTTGGAATCTCCACCTTCCAACTAGATTTAGATATGCAGTGCAAACTGGAGTCTGGAACAGGTCCTATATGTACCAGGTATGAAGAGAAACCTTGTCTCTATTTCGGCTCTTGAAGACAAAGGTTACAAAATCACCTTCTCAGAAGGGAGAGTCCTTGCATGGCACAAAAATTCTCATATCAGCTCCTCCAAAGTAATCAGTGTCAAAGACAATAGCCTATACAAGTTGACCATCAAACCAGTTCAAGCCTTACTACATGACACCAGCTTAAGTGAGCTATGGCATAGAAGGCTTGCTCACATTCATTATAAAGCTCTTCCAGCTCTAAAGAAAATGGTAACAAGTCTACCAGAGATCCAAATTCAACATGAAGGCGTTTGCAAAGGGTGTGCCCTTGGTAAAAATATTAAAGGATCATTTTCCAATAGTGACAACAGATCCAAGGAAATTTTGGATTTGATTCATTCAGATGTATGTGGGCCAATGACCGTTGCATCCCTAAATGGGTACTTGTACAATGTACTATTCATAGATGATCACTCCAGAAAGACCTGGATTTATTTTCTGAAGAACAAGGATGGAGTCCTTGCCAAATTCCAATAATTCAAAGCTCAAGTTGAAAATTTGACCAGAAGAAAAATCAAAGTTCTGAGATCAAACAATGGAGGAGAATACACCTCAAAAGAATTCATCAATTTTTGTATTGAAGCAAGGATCAAGAGGGAGCTCATAGTGCCTTACAACCAACAACAAAATGGGGTTGCTGAAAGGAAGAACAAAACTATCATTGAAGCAACTAAAGCAATGATACATGATCAGAGTCTACCAATGACTCTATGGGTAGAAGCATGTATGACTGCAATGTATGTTCAAAACTGTAGCTCTCATCAGATCCTGAAAAACCTTACTCCAAAAGAAGCATTCACTAAAGAGAAACCTAAAATCGGACACTTCAGAATATTTGGATGCCCAATGTACCTTCATATACCTAAAGAAAAGAGATCCAAACTAGAAACTTCAAGAAGGAAAGGCATTTTTGTAGGATACAGTGAATCCTCAAAAGCATACCAAATCTACATCCTAGGATAAAGACAAATTGAAGTAAGCAGAGACGTCACCTTTGAAGAGGAAGTAGCCATCCAGAAATCCAGAGAAGCTCAGATGGAAATAGATGGTGACACATTACCTTCTTCGCATTCAGTAATTCAGAGGGAGACATACAGTGTTCCAGATGAGCCTACATCTCAAATTGATTCAGATCCTCCAACAAATTCGGTTGCCCCAAGTAATGTACCTAGAGACATCACTATTGGACATAAAAGACTTGCTTGGGCACGACAAACATTAGAAGCAAAAAGACATAAAGCTCCACAAGGAGCAATTAGAGAAAGCAAGAAACCTAAGAGATTCTCTAGCTATCTTTCAGCTATGACTCACATTATTGATTCAGAACCTACCTGTCATGGAGAGGCCTCAAATGAACAAGTATGACGAGATGCCATGACTAAAGAATATCAATCTATACTAAAGAATGATGTTTGGGATGTTGTCCCAAGGCCAGAAGGGAAGTCCGTAGTAACTTCCAAATGGATTTACAAAATCAAACATGCAGCTGATGGAAGCATTGAAAAATATAAAGCAAGATTCGTGGCCAGAGGGTTTTCACAAATAGAGGGAGTTGACTATGACGAGACCTTTGCACCAGTAGCCAGATATACCTCTATTCAATCCATCATTGCTATAGCTGCTTCCATGGGCTGGAAGCTACATCAGATGGATGTAAAGACATATTTTCTCAATGGCGAAATTGAGGAAGAAGTCTACATCGAACAACCAAAAGGTTTCGTTATACACAACGAAAAGTCTCATGTCTGCAGATTGAAGAAAACCCTATACGGCTTAAAGCAAGCCCCACGTGCTAGGTACGAGAAAATGGATGGTTTCCTGATAAGTTTGGGTTTTAAAGTTCAGCCAACCCAAACCTATACTATAACATTAATGGAAACGAATGTTTGATTCTCGTCCTATATGTGGATGATCTTTTCATCACCGGCTCGGAAAGACTCATTGTTGAATGCAAACAGGCATTAACTGCCAAATTTGAAATGAAAGATTTGGGCCAAATGCATTACTTCTTGGGACTAGAAGTGTGGCAGAGATCAGACGAGATTTTCCTAAGCCAAGGAAAATATACTTTGGAGATTCTGAAAAGATTCCAAATGACAGATTGTAAATCCATGCCAACCCCAATGGTAATGGATCTGAAGAAGATGAATGATACCGATTCCAGAGACGTAGATCCACATTTATATCGACAGCTTATTGGATCCCTGATGTATCTGGTTAACACCAGACCAGACATTTGCTATGCAGTAAATGTGCTTAGCCAGTTTATGAACCAACCAAAACAGACACATTGGATAGCTGCCAAACACGTATTAAGATACTTACATGGCACTATTGGCTATGGCTTAAAATATGCAACAAATGTGGATCTAAGACTGGAAGGGTATGCTAACGCAGAATGGGCAGGAAGTGCAGTAGACAGAAAGAGCACCTCAGGAAGTTACTTCACCCTAGGATCAGCCATGATTTCCTGGTGCAGCAAAAAACAAAGCTCTGTGGCTTTGAGTACGACAGAGGCGGAATACATTGCACTGAGTGTGGCAGTTCGTGAAGCTGTTTGGCTTCACAAACTCCTGACAAATTTGTTTGAAAATGAGATAGATCCTACCACCATTCATTGTGACAACCAGAGCTGTGTGAAGCTCTCAGAGAATCATGTATTCCATGACAAATCAAAACATATTGAGATCAAGTACCACTATATCAGAGATATGGTACAGAGAAAGACAGTACATGTTCAATATCTTTCCACCCATGAACAAATCGTTGATATCTTCACTAAACCACTTGCCAAAACAAAGTTCGAGTATTTTCGTGAGAAGCTTGGCCTGATGGAGAATGCCTCCCTAGCTGAGAGGGAGTGTTAATGATTGCAGCTATAGGAGACATCCTCCAACTTACAACTTGTGAGATGTGGAATATAGTAGCTATGTGAAGTCTTACTCTCAGCTTACAAACTTGAGAGAAAGCCCCTAATAAAGGGTTTGTGGTTCCAGCCTGGGACAAAGGCTAGGAATGTATATGGCCTCCTCCATGACGTGAGAGAGAAGAACTCCAGATGATTATCCGATGTAAGAACGATCTGTTGAGTTAGGGAAATGCCGAAAAGCGTTGGGCACATCATAATGAGAATAAGAACGAAGATGATGTGATGGCCTCCTATGAACAGCAGCAGAGTTGATGAGAAGACTCCAAATGATCCTCCTGTTGGTGACAGTGGCAAAGCATATCTGTAGAGCAGACGTGACTATGGATGAGCATAAGTGCACGTGTGAGGACCTAGCTCATCTGTGTAATGCGGTGACTCAAGTCTATGGCATCCCTATGGATGTCGCCCCCTAGTGGATGAGCACTAATGGGTGTATCAGACCCTTTGCTATATATTGTTCAAGAGTCAGACCTACTTGTAACCCTAGTTATTATGTAAAGGGTACAGGTCGGCCCTATGTTAATATGATTAATATAAAGAAGATAATTAATAATGAAAATAATAATTATAATAATAAATATAATAATAAAGTGTGTTTGACTTAGAGAGGTCGGCCCTGTTGTGCCAATGAGACGCCCTTGCAAATTAGTCAAAGTCTAATATAAGTAGGAGATGATTCTCCATTGTAGAATCATATCCTCAACACATATGTTTTGGAAATTTCAGCAAGTACTTCTCTTTGGCAAAGGTGCGCACCTCTCTTGGTCGCTAGGGTTTCTAGAGCTTAAGCCACCTCTTGTGTGCTAAGTCATTTTGGTAGTGAAAGGTCTTTCTCTTGAAGAATATAGCAAAGGATTTGGCTGGGTTTTTCTCCCTTGTTTGAGAAGGGTTTCCCAGGATATATCTTGTGTTCTTGTGCATGGTGATTCTTCTTGTGATCTTGGTTGCTGCAGCATTTATGGTTATGGCTATTTGATAAAATGGAATGAACTTCATACTTAACCTAAATGTTATGAAAAACTAACAGCCTCCTCTCCCCTTTAGTATTTGAGTCTGTCTTCGGGTGACATTCTTCAACCTGGCCAYAACTTCTCAGTAATGGTGGTTTAGTCCAAGAGTCACATGGAGGCGGGAAATATTGTCCATGGACATGCTCATAATGAAGAGAATCTGATGAGTCATCTAACATTCACCATTATAGAAGCATGTTCAGCTAATTGGTAAAACCAAGGAGAAAGGAACAAGAGCAAGTTACAAATTGTTGAACATAGATTTTTCCGCAGTCATGAATTTACAGCAATGAAACGGAAATGCAGTAAATATAGAGTATGCCTGAGCACGACTTAAAAAAATAGGAGAGCACAAATAACAATATTTATGAGAACATAGAAAATGGCATCACCAGAGCATTGCTGATTAAAGATACCAAATTGTTCGACCAGGTCTCTTATTCTGATTTATAGCTGTTTTAGTTGCTCTAAGGAAGAGGATATGAAGTACACTGTATATACCCTTTCATTTTCCATTTATTTTTGCTGCTGATGTAAATACTTTCTGTATATAAAATAAGTATCTTTTGCGAAAAAAAGGCATCACCTTTATTATTTAAAACATCAATCTACATATGTATGTACTAGTGATCAACAAAATGGAGGTCTTCAATTTTGAATTTAATTCATGTATTAAAGTCCATTGGTGGCCCCAAATGGACAATGAGACTATAAAAACTACAAACAATGAGCAGGCAATGGGAGCATCAAGGCATCTCTATAAGAACTGAAAAGAAATTGAATTATTGAAGAGTACAAGGAGAATGTTGAAATAGGTGACACCTACATTACCAGATCCGCCACCTACAGGCCTGGATACATGGAACCAACAATCCAATACAAAGCCAGATCTATTAGGTTCCATCGCAGATCACTATCCTAATATGTATTATGGATACACCAAAGATCCTGCCAGCGAGAAATGGCCAACCAACAGGATCTCCCCAAATAACACTCTTTTTGAAGAAAACAACTAAGATAAAAATTGACATTAAAAAATTAAAAATACTAAAGAGGTGGGCCCTAAACCCCATTCCAAAAAAGCTATAAAATAGACCTAAACCTAAAATCTGAATTTCTCAGTTTTTTTCTAATTATTATATAGATTGTTAAATTTGGCAGCATCGACAATCATTCTCCAATGAGAGGCCATATGGGCCACCCTGAGGCTAGCCAGGAGATTAGGAGAATCAACCAATCTTGTGAGGTATTGACAAAAGCCAGGGGGAACGTACAATCTCTGTGAGTCAAACCAAAAGTCAGAACGAACGAGATGCTATATGATCTTGTGAGTCAAGCCAAGGCAAAGGTAGAAGCCTTGTAAGTCTAAGACAAAAGTCAAGATGTAAGTCTAATGCAAAAGTCAGGGGGAACATACAACCTCTGTGAGCCTAGTAAAGCCTTGTGAGCCATGAGCAAAAGTCAAGGCATCTAACAAAAGTTAGGATGAACATAAAATTCCTATGAACTAGAAACAAACAATCTTCCTGATATTGCAAATGATGTAAATGTATTGATCTAGTGCATTGGCACATGTAACACCTTCCACCATGAAGAAATTCGAATTGCTTTGTAAAGAGTCAAGTTGTAAAAAGTCAAAAGTTGCATGTCTAGGTCAAAGTCAAAGTTGCCTAGTTTGTTGCATGTTGCATGTCACATGTCGCATGCATGCATGTCATGTGCATGCTAAGGAGTTCACATGCATATCATGTCAAGGGCGAGTTCCTAACTGAAGTGTTAAAGTTCAGTTCTAATTTTGGTTGCTGAGTTAATGTTCAGTATTAAATCTGATGGCTGAGTTAAGTTCGGTTGTAAAAGCATGCACTCATGCCTCTAATTCGAGCCCCCTCCTCTCTACCTCTCCACTCCTATATAAGCAAGAGGTCGAACCTATTTTCTATAATCAGGGTTATGCAGCGAATAGGTGAGGAAGTTGAGAGGTATATCAGTCATAGAGAAGGCGCATGATAGAGAGGTATATCACTCATAAAGAAGGCACATAACAGAGTGGTATATCAGTCTATAACAGAGTGGTGTATCAGTCAATACAAGGCAGTTGTATCAGTCAATAAGAGGCAACAATAACAGACCATAAAGAGTCAGCGTAACAGTCCAGAAGAAGCAATGTATATCAGCAAAGATACATCTTCAGTGCTGGTCTGTGACAGGTGGTTATAAATCAGCAAGCCCTCTTAGTTACACACTCAGGTCAGAGCCAACTTGGCAAGCTCTTTAAGAGAAGATTTTCATGGTGGAAAATTTGTAAGTGGTCATACATTATTAATCCAATAAAAGGAGATTGTTTGCTGAGGTTTTTCTCCCTGTATAGGGTTTCCCCAAGGTACATGTGTTGTGATCTTGCATGCTGGTAATTTCTTATGATTATTGTTGTTCTAATTTATGAATGATGTCAAGCTAAGTTCTAAGTACAATCAGAATTTTAAAGAAATACTTACAGTATTAAATCAAGCTCAAAATTTAACATGGTATCAAAGCTTAGGGTGTGATAAGCTTATTGAAGTGCAGCAACAAGGTACACACAGATCCAAGCAAGTTTGATTAAGTTTCCAATGTAAGGTCCATGGCATCCTCCATTTCAGTCAGGTCCGAGGATAGGCTCGAAGGAACTGTCAACTTCAATGTGTGGAAGCTCCGGATAACAAATATATTGCAGGAGCATGATCTTGAGCAGTGTGTGACCACAGTGCTGGAGGAACCCACCACTAATGCAAGAAGAGTGGCCTTCAAGAAGAGTCAAGCAAAGGCCAAGTGAATCATCTTTGACTCGGTCAAAGACAGTATAATGCCAGCGATGACTTCGTTAATGACTGCTAAGGACTGTATGGATACCTTGGTGAATCTGTATGAGAAACAGGCTCCAAGTCAGAAGAAGACACTTAAACACAAGCTTAAGTATTTGAAGATGGAGAAAGGTGAATCAGTAGCATCTTTCTGTTCCAGGATAGCCCAGATCAGAGATCAACTTTCGGTCTCAGGTGTCACAGTGGACGATGATGACTTAGTGCAGGCCATATTTGATCGTATTTCTTCTTCATGAGAGACCTTCTTATCCAGTGTGAGTGGGAAAGAAATTCAACCCACGTTTGAGAGGTTATAGCATGATTGCCTCCAAGAGGAGAGTCGCACTGCTACAAGGAGCGAGCCAACCAAAGCAGAGCATTCAGCATTAGCATCAAGATTCAAGGGAAAGAAGAAAGTCACTTTCCAGAAAGGCTCTCGAAGGAAGTCAAACACCAAAGGTATGTTCAAAGGCAAGAGTATTGATACATCTAAGATTAAATGCTTTAGTTGTAAGAAGTTGGGTCATTTTGCTAAACACTACTGGTATAGGAAGAAAAATCCAAGGAAAGAGAAACATCATGCCTCAACTGTTGAGGATGATGAATCCAAACGAAAACAGAAAAGTCCTTCTAATGAAAAAGAAACTAGAAAAAAATATTACCTGGTTTTTTCCTTATCCATTTCATTTTTCACGCGGCCAAAAACTTGGTTAGTAAACAGTGGTGCATCAAAGCACATGACAGGGTACAAGGAAATCATCTCAGATTTCAAGACAAAATCTTTTGCAGAGTAGGTTGAGCTTGGGGATGATAAATGTTACAAGATAGAGGGAGTAGGCTCGGTTATCGCACAATTTGTACTCGCCCAAAGCCAAAGGCAAGTGGGTATTGAATTGGCGTAACAAGAAGGATGACCTATCACTGACACCTTAATAGGAAACCTCTTTCTATTTAGGAGTATGTCACAGTACCCCAAGGGAGACGTCCCCAATGACCTGATGGTTTGAGAAGGCTAAGGTAAAAGCTAAAAGAAAGTCCCACCCCTCTCACAAGTCACCCAGGTCAAAAGTTCCAAAGTTTTACTGAGATGAAGCAAAAGATAAATTAAGTGTACCTGCCCAGAACAAGACAACAAATAGAAAAGAAATGCAATTTGCAAGTACCATAGATGTCAATGCTTCATAGAACCATAAACTTTTGAAAGATAAACAAGCTGATATAGAATTGAAGCAATGTAAATATTTACAACAGCAATGGATATTTAGCAACTGCCACAACAATTGTGCCTCAATAATGCTCAAGAATGACAAGAAACAATAGCCTTAGGTTGACAGAATGATAATAGTTGTCAGAAGCAATTATGGCAATGTCTAATCATCTTTCAATTATTGCTTTTAGGATGAATTTGTTGTTATTGTAGATGGTTGTAGCAATCTTTTGCAACATCAGCAAATTAGTTAGTGAGTTAGTCTAGCTTAGAGTCAGTAGAAGTTAGTAGAAGTCTTAGGGAAGATAGTTTAAGAATTGTTTGGTCAATCAATCACTTGTGAGGAGTGGACTAGTGCCTTTTAGGGTAATGGAGTCAAGGTTAGCAGTAACAATTCTTAGAGGAAAACAACAATGATAATAGATAATCTAAAGGGGTGGATGAGATTATTGAGGTGGTAGTAACCTAAGGCCTCAATGTCTAAATCCTAGAAGGAATGATTTGCTAGAAAGTAAGTAACCTTAGGCCCTAGCGATTTCCTTCTTCCTTAGATTAAATTTGAATTAAAATGTATGAAGCAAATGAAGTAATGCTACAATGGTAGGGCTCTAGTTATACTTCAAAAGAATTCTTCTCTAGCAATTTCAAATAGGTGGAAAATTATAAGGAAAAAGATAGTAACATATGTTTTTCCCCTAGGGTTTCAAACTAGCAATTTCATAATATTTGATATGAACAAACAAATTCACCATAACCATTCAAAATAAAATGAAGAATTGCAGATTTACTTACTTCATCAAGAATAATCTAGCAACAAACCCTAGTTGAAGACTTTCCACCATGAAAAATGCCAAAATACACCAAGATTGCCCTCTCCAAGAAGTTGTGCACCACTTAATTTCAGTCAATAACCCTTAAAGAGGGTCGAATTTCAGACCTCACACTTGTGTGACTGAAACATGATGAAAAATACAAGAGATTTGTCTCTTATTTATACTATGACAATGACCTTTAGTAAAAATTTAGGTTAGAAAAGGCTGACATGGGCAAATTACATCAAAAATCCAATTTTTACATAAATTCAAAAAATTAAACCCTAAATGTCCAATAAATGTGATGTCATGCCCTCCTAGGGTGACGTTGGGCCTCATAAGTGGGACGTCAAGTTCCATGAGCAAAACGTTAGGCCTTCCAAGGCCTTTGGATGATGACACACGTGCCACCTAGCACACAACTGCCTCCATCATGTCCATCTGACGCTGGGTGACGTCTAAGGTCACAAGGGTGATGTCATGGGCCTCCCAAGGCCAACGTTCAGAGGAGAGAGCAAGATCCCCCTAGGTCAAGGTTTGCCAAATTGTCTCTGGTGGAACGTCCTTTTTCTCTAGTGCAAGCCTTTGGTGTCTCTTTGCCCCTGGCTGAGGTCACATCGTCCATCTGGTGGGCTTTTAGCTCCATGGAGGTCCGAGCTAATCATCTCCCCATATGTACCTGTCCACCGGGCATGGTCCTGCAGCAACAACAAGTACGCCCTCCATGGGCTCAAAAGTCATAGGGATCATAGCAATGTCAATCACGTCCAATAATCAAATTACCCAAACATGTGCATCAAACCCCCCTTTACCCAGACAAATGCTCAAAGACGTTATGCAGTTTAACAAGCCAGGTGTGGAGAGGGTCTCATGATGTCCTATTGGGCTATTCCTCCTCAAGTTTGGGGTGTTTCCCAGGTGAAGACCAATCTAGGTCATGTAAGTGTATGAAATGGTGTAGGGGATGTTTGGGCAAGGGGTGCAGTGATAACAGGGAAATGTAGGTCTTGCCTGTGGGTGCCTCTGTAAAGAGCGAGTTGCACCTTGTCATGGATGCCATTGTTTCCTAGCCCATTCAATGCCTTTTATTCTTTGTCTTATTGCTTTTTCTTTTCAAGAGAATAGTTGGGGGACACTGTCCTGGCGTGGTGCCTAGTGGTGACAGCATTACACACAAGCACTTCACGAAAATGAGAAGGTTGGCTCGTGATGAGACACCCTTTCTCTTGGCTATGCCACCAAGAGGCACTACCCTGGTTTGATGACCAGATAGATGGTATTGTCATACCGCTACATGCCCATGGACCTAATAGGCCGACTCATGATGAGACCACCTACCCACCAACTAGATCTTGAGTTTTATTTTATTTTGCAGGTCCCCTTTTCTTACTGAGAAGCCATTTATTGCTTTCTCGGGAATCCTTGGGCGAAGCATCTCAAGGTTTCATTTTGGATTTTAACTTTTGCCAACTACTTTTACCCTCTGGGCCTTTAGCCCCTTCTTCCCACAAGGCAAGGTACAACCCTTACTAGATTGGCAAACCCAATGCCCGAACCAATGTAGGAGATAGATGGGACGGACAATGATGAAAAGTGGTAAGTATGGAAGGAATGGACGATGAATTTTCATAGACCCACCTAGTGGCAACTCATCCCTAAGGGAACCAGCTTACTAGGGCACTTTTGTTGATGATTGCAGCATCGTGAGACATCCTCCAGGATATGTTCTCCTTTGTGACTGAGTTGAGTCAACCTGTGATAGAGCGCAGTGTTGGGCATGCCCATGTGATGGGATGCATCATTCTCCTCTTTGTGAGAGTCGAGTTGTCCCCCAGTGGTTGGGTGTGCCCATGTGATGGGTGTATCGTTCTCCTCTGTGTGAGAGTTGAGTCGATGTGGTACTCCAAATGATTCTCCTGTGGACTCAGTGGAGATAGAGATCTGTTGAGTATGACGTCCTTGTGGCTGAGCACAGGCGAACATGTCCCTAGTGGTTGAGCACTAGTGGACATGTGGATCCCTTGCTATATTGTCTAAGTGTAAGATTTACTTATAACCCTAATTATGATGTAAAGGGTATAAGTCGGCCCCACCATATGTGAAAGATAATTAAGGTTTATTGTTATAATTAATTATATTTCCGAGTTATTGAGGTCGGCCCTGTTGTGCCAACAGACACACCTATTGTTGTGTTTGGTCTAGTATAAATAAAGGTGATTTCCCCATTGAGGAAACACACTCACACATGTAATTTCGGAATTTCAGCAAGAGCATGTAAGGATGAAGTGCGCACCTCTCTTGGGCGCTAGTTTCAAGGTTGTAGAAGCACCCTCTTGTGTGCATTAGGTTTTATGGTTGGGGGATCTTCTCTTGAGAATATAGCAAAGGATTGTTGGGTTTTCTTCTCTTGAGTAGAAGGGTTTCCCAGGATATTTCTTGTGTTCTTGTGCATGGTCATTCTTCTTGTGATCTTGGTTATTGCAGCACTTGTGTATGGTGTAGTTGCATTTGTTTATGGTTCAAGTACATGCTAAAATGAAATAAACCTCATGCTTGAGCCTAGCATAATGAAAATTCAACATGGTATCAGAGCATAAGTCTTGAAGAAGCCATTGCACAAGCCTTCAGGCAAGTCGTCCTCTCTTCTGCAGAACCGTACGGCCCTCCTAGGGTTTCCAGAAAAAGGTACGACCCTCTCTTGTTTGGTGGTTTTAGCACTTTATACTTGAGCGTTGGGTCTAAAAATTGCATAGGAGTGTACGTCCTCCTTCAGCGCACCTCCAACAACTTTCAGATTGCATTTCTGAGAATTTTGGATTTTTGGCCCTAGGGTTTCTCAATTTTCTGCAGAAATTTCGATTTTAGGGTTTCTTCAGCTCATTGAAGAAGTTTTTCAGCTTACCAATGTTCTTCTGACCTTCAAGGCTTATTGTTGGCAGTCATAAGCCCAATGAAACCTATGATTGCTAGCCTAGCCTAGCCGTTAGGTTTCCTAGCCTAATTGTTAAGGGTTTGTGGAAGAATCTGCAAACCATGAGGAACAAAACCTTGGTGGAAGAAAGGCTTGATGGATCAAGCAACTTCAGTTCCTAGAAGTCAAGACTTCAGATCACCCTTGAAGAGGATGACCTATTGAGTGTGATACAAAAGGCCTTACCAGAGTCAGCTACCGATGAAGAAAGACAACTTGCTAATGTTGCTCCAGAGCCACATCAGAGAGATGAAGACATCAAAGATGAAGCCTTCTTATTCATATCAACACTCTCAGGTACGGTTCCTACTGATAATGATTTTGGTTAATTGACAGTGGTGCCTCCAGGCACATGACCGGATATAGAGATCATCTGACAGATCTTGTTGAGAAAGAAACCAGTCTACATGTTGTACTTGGAGACAATGCCAGATATAATGTGAAAGGGGTTGGAACTTCTACATTCCAACTAGATTATGGCATACCCCTTCAATTGAGTGAGGTACTATATGTACCTGGGATGAAAAGGAACCTTGTCTCCATTTCTGCCCTAGAGGATAAAGCTACAAGGTTACCTTTTCTGAAGGAAAAGTTCTTACATGGCACAAGGACTCACATATGAATTCTGCCAGAGTAATTGGTGTTTGAGAAAAAATCTTATACAGGTTGACTGACCGACCAGTCCAGGCCCTATTACATGATACTATCAACTTGAGTGAGCTATGGCATAGGAGACTTGCTCACATTCATTATAGAGCCCTTCCAGCTCTAGGGAAGATGGTAACAAGCCTTCCAAAGATACAGGTTCAGCATAATGGTGTTTGCAGAGGTTGTGCTCTTGGCAAGAATGTCAAAGGGTCCTTCTTGAGCAGTGACATCAGATCCAAGGGGATCTTGGACTTGATACATTCAGATGTGTGTGGACCAATGACTGTTGCCTCCTTGAACGGATATTTGTACTATGTACTCTTCATAGATGATCACTCTTGGAAGACATGGATTTATTTATTGAAGTCCAAGGATGGAGTCCTTGCCAGATTTCAAGAATTCAAACCTCAAGTTGAGAAGCTGACCGGAAGGAAGATCAAGGTACTAAGATCAGATTATGGAGGAGAATACACCTCCAAGGATTTCAGTGATTTTTGTATTGAGACATGGATCAAGAGGGAGTACACAGTTCCTTATAACCCTCAGCAAAATGGGGTTGCAAAGAGGAAGAACAAAACCATCATTGAGGTAACCAAAGCAATGATACATCATCGGAGTCTACCTATGATTCTGTGGGCAGAAGCATCCATGACAGCAGTATACGTTCAAAGTAGGAGTCCTCACCAGATTTTAAAGAACATGACTCCCGAAGAAGCCTTCACTAGAGTGAAGCCTGAGGTTGGACACTTCAGGATATTTGGGTGTCCAGTATACTTTCATGTACCCAAGGAGAAAAGGTCCAAGCTAGACCCTTCAGGCAGAAAGGGTACATTTGTGGGATACAGTGAATCTTCGAAGGCATACCGGATCTACATCCCTGGTCAGAGACAGATTGAGGTGAGCAGAGATGTCATCTTTGAGGAAGAGATAGCCTTTCGAAGATCCAAAGAATCTCAGATGGAGATTGACGGTGAGACGGTACCCTCTCCCCCTTCAACAGTTCAGAGGGAGACAACCATTGTTCCAGTCGATCCAGTTGTTCCAGTTGATCTAATTGCTCCAGTTGATGTTCCCAGAGACATTGCAGTAAGCCATAAAAGGCATGTCTGGGCTCGACAAACTATGCAGGAGACAGAGGGACATGCAGCTCCTCGAGGCACATTCCGAGAGAGCAAGAAACCAAAGAGATTTTCGAGTTATGTTTCAGCCATGAGCCACATCATTGATATTGAGCCTTCTTGTCATGGAGAAGCAGCAGGTCAACAGGTATGGCAAGATGCCATGGCAGAAGAGTATCAATCCATGAAGAATGATGTGTGGGATATTGTTCCAAGACCAGAAGGGAAGTCTATAGTGACTTCCAAGTGGATCTATAAGATCAAGCATGTANGGCACATTCCGAGAGAGCAAGAAACCAAAGAGATTTTCGAGTTATGTTTCAGCCATGAGCCACATCATTGATATTGAGCCTTCTTGTCATGGAGAAGCAGCAGGTCAACAGGTATGGCAAGATGCCATGGCAGAAGAGTATCAGTCCATGAAGAATGATGTGTGGGATATTGTTCCAAGACCAGAAGGGAAGTCTATAGTGACTTCCAAGTGGATCTATAAGATCAAGCATGTAGTTGATGGAAGTGTCGAGAAATACAAAGCGATATTTCTAGCCAGAGGATTCTCACGGGTGGAGGGAATTGATTATGAGAAGATATTTGCTCCTGTAGCCCGATACACTTCCATCCGTACTATCATTGCACTAGTTGCATCTATGGGTTGTGTTATCGCACAATTTGTACTTGCCCAAAGCCAAAGGCAAGTGGATACTAAATTGGCGTAACAATGAGGATGTCCTATCACTGTCACCTTAATAAGACACCTCTTTCTATTTAGGATTAGTACCCCAGGGGAGACGTCCCCAGTGACCTGGGAGTTTGAGAAGGCTAAGGTAAACGTTGTAAGAAAGTCCCACCCCTCTCACAGGTCACTCTAATCTAAAGTTCCAAGGTTTTAATGAGATGAAGCAAAATAATATTTAAGTGTACCTGCCCAGAACAAGACAACAAGAAAAGAAATGCTATTTGCAAGTACCATATGATGGCAATGCTTCATAATACCATAGACTTTTGGAAAATGAACAAGCTGATATAAAACTGAAGCAATACAAATATATATAACAGCAATGTATATTTAGCAACAGCTACACAATTATGCCTCAATAATGCTTCAAAAATGACAAGAAATAATATCCTAAAATTGACAAAATGATAATAGTTCTCAGAAGCAATAATGGCAATGTATAATCAGCTTTTAATCTTGCTTTTATGATGAATTTGTTGTAGCTATAGATGGCTGTAGCAATCTTTTGCAACAACGGCAAATTAGTTAGTAAGTTAGTCTAATCTAAGGTTAGAAATAGTTAGTAAAATTCTTAAGGTAGATGGTTTAAGAGTTTGTTTGGTCAATCAATCACTTGCATGGTGTGAATTAGTGCCTTTTAGGGTAAATGGAGTCAATGTATGTAGCGGCAATTCTTAGAGGGAAACAACAAATGATAATAGATGAACTAAAGGAAGGGGAAGATGATTGAGGTGTTAGTAACCTAAGGCCTCAATATCTAAAACCCTAGAAGGAAAAAATGCTAGAAAGTAGGTAACCCTAGGCCTTAGCAGTTTCCTTCTTCTTTAGATCAAACTTGAAATAAAATGTATGAAGCTTAATGAAGCAATGCTACTAGAGTGCTACAAAGGTAGGTCTCTAGTATATTCTTCAAAGTAAATGTTTCTTAGCAAAATCAAGTAGGTGAAGAGTTATAAAGAAACGGACAATAACATGTGTTTTTCTCCTAGAGTTTCAAACTAGCAATTTCATAATCTTAGAAATGAATAAGCAAATGTACCATAATCATTCAAAATAAAGAAGGATTGCAAATTTGTACTTACTTCATCAAGAATAATCTAGCCACAAACCCTAATTGAAGACTTTCCACTATGAAAATGCAAAAATACGCCAAAAATAGACTCCTCCAAGAGTTGCGCACCACTTAATTTCAGCCAATAAGCCTTAAAAGATGCCGAATTTAAGACCTCACCTTGTGTGAGTGAAAGATGATTAAAAAATGAGAGTCTTCTCTCTGTATTTATACAATATGAATGACCTTTAATTACATTTTAGGTCAAAAAAGGTCAACATGGCCAGTTTACATCAAAAATCCAGTTTTACATAAAATTAACAATTAAAACCCTAATTTTGTCTTTAGGGATGACGTCATGCCCCTCCTAGGGTGATGTTAGGCCCCTTCATGGAACACCAGGCCTCCAAAGTGAAACGTTAGGCCTCAAAAGGCCTTAGAAGCTGCCACACGTGCCAACCAAGCCGTCCTCATGCCAAAACCCTAACTAGATGACAGCTAGGCTCAAAATGATGACTTCAAGGGCCAACGTCATCGTGCGAGGGCAAGAACCCCCTAGGTACAGGCCTGCCAAAGTGCCTCTGGTGGAACGTCCTCATTTGTCTCTGGTGCAATCCTTTGATATCCCTCTGCCCCTGGTTGGGGTCACAGCATACATCTGGTGGGCTTTTAGCCCCATGGAGGTCCGAACTAATCATCTCCCCAGATGTACCTGTCCGTCGGGCATGGTCCTGCAGCAACAACAAGTACGCCCTCCATGGGCTCACAAGTCACAAGGATCATAGCAATGTCAAACACATCTAATAATCAAGTTACCCAAACATGTGCATCAAACCCCCCTTTACCCAGACAAATGCTCAAAGACGTTATGCTATTTGACAAGCCAGGTTTGGAGTGGGTTTCAAGATGTCCTATTGGGCTAATCCTCCTCAGGTGTGGAGTGTTTCCCAAGTGAAGACCAATCTAGGTCATGTAGATGTATGAAGTGGTGTAGGGAATGTTTGGGCAAGGGGTGCAGTGATAACATGGAAATGTAGGTCTTACCTGTGGGTGCCTCTATAGAGAGCAGGTTGCACCTTGTCATGGATGTCATTTTTTCCTTTCCCATTCATGCCTTTTATTCTTTGTCTTATTGTTTTTTCTTTTCAAGAGAATAGTTGGGAGACACTGTTCTGGCGTGGTGACCAATGGTGACAGTGTTAGCCACAAGCATTTCACGGAAATGAGAAGGTTAGCTCGTGATGAGACCCCCTTTCTCTTGGCTACGCCACCAAGAGCCACTACCCTGGTTTGTTGACCAGAAGGATGGCAGTGCCATACCACTACATGCCCATGGACCTAATAGGTCGGCTCATGATGAGACCTCATATCCACCAACTAGATCTTGATTTTTTTTTAATTTTATTTTGCGGGTCCCCTTTTCTTTTTGAGAAGCCATTTATTGCTTTTTCGGGAATCCCTAGGTGAAGCATCTTAAGGTTTCATTTTGGCTTTTAACTTTTGCCAGCTACTTTTACCCTCTGGGCCTTTAGCCCCTTCTTCCCACAAGGCA
>SNQJ01S0012449.1:17593-41961 GCA_010110895.2 Picea sitchensis
CATACTTATTTTAATGTTGTGGCATTTTCCCACATAATCAATAATCCCTCCAATAGCAACCAAAACTTGAAAATTTGTCACTGGATATACAAAATAATTGAGGCGCTCTGCTAATATTTTATCAATGAAGTTATGGGTGCTACTCGATTAAATGAGAACTATAACCTTTTGATTCTTAATGTAACCTACAATATTCAGGGTTTGAGGTGCTTACAAACCCACCAATGCATGAACATACATTTCACACCTGTCTAAATCAATGTTGCGCACTCTTTTTGCCTCTATTTCCTTCTCTTTTAAGTTGACATGTCCTTCTTCATTTATTTGTGTAGATGCCTCCACTTCCTCTTCATCATTATTTTTCAAGGTAAACAATTTTATTTCTTGACATTTATACCCTTTTGAATATTTTTTGTTACAACCAAAGCAAATTCCTTTTGCTCTTCTTTCCTCCATTTCCTTCTATGATATTTGAGTAGGTTGATGTAAGTTTGTATTATGAACCCCAAAATGATCTATGCTTCTCGCATATGCTCCAATGGTAGACTTGTTTGTAGCCTTATTCTTGGATTGAATATGACAAGAAAATTTCAGATCTTCGATAATATTTTCAAGATTTTTTAGGAAAATCTCATGTCTAATGTCTTGTTTTAATACACCCATGTAAGCTTCCAACAAATGTTCATCACTTATGTTATCCACCCTTGTGGCCAATACCTAGAATTCTAAATTTTAATCTTCAATATCACCTAAGTGCTTGATTCTTGTCAAATGACCAAAGTAGTCTTGTTCCCAAACTTTCTCATATTATTCTTCTAATTCTATTGTAAATAAACCCCAAGTATAATGATAAGAATGGGATTTATTTTAACTATCCATTGATACCATTAATATGGGTTTATCTCAAAGTTCAAAGTTTCTATGTGAATCCTTTTCTTATCATCCATAATATTATGTAGCTAAAAATATTTCTCTATTTGGTTCACCCAGGTAAAGACTTATGTTCCATCAAACTTACGTAATTAAACCTTGGGAAGGTTCACTATATTTGGAGACCATCCATAAGTAACTCCACTCTTGGATTTAATTCCCCCTAGAAAATTCTTATTATTGGAACATTGTTCAACATGAATACTACCTTTATTTTCATGAGTCCTTTGAGAACCTTATCAATTTTAGGGAACCTCCGATTTAAGCCTTCTATAATATTCTATTCAATTTATTTCCAACTTTCCATCCATTTTCTGATCCAACTGTTCCATATTTCTTTTCATCTGTTCCTTATTTTCATTCATCTTCCTTTCCATTTATTTTTCAGTGTTCATCAAATCCACCTATTTCACTAACCTATCCTTCAATTTGTTGATTTGCCAATCCAATTTGGATAGCTAGTTTTGTATCTCCTCGTTCTTCATGAGTCATGGAGGAGATTTATGAAGGTTTAATTGGTGAAGTAAATTTTGGATCTTTATTTGGAACCATGGGGAAAATCTATTGGGTCTTAAGGACCAGGGAGTGTTATATGTTGTAGATATCTGATATACGCGTGGGGTCCAACAATAGTACGCGGTCCAATATCTCAAGGAACTAACTAAGGAGGCTCAACCATTCCCTTAGCCATACTACCCAACTACCCAAGTACTAGAGAGTAGTCTCCCTGAGTGTTGTTCTTTGTGTACTATCACATCAAGATGGACAAATAACTTATCTAAGGATGGTTTTAGGTATACCTATGGGAGTTCCTATATACAAAAAGGTACATGAAAGTGATATTTCCTCTATAGGTACTATCTAATGCAGTCCTACTCTAAGGGGTAACAACAAGGGTTATAAGGGTTTCCAACTAGGTGCAACAATGTGTTTTCAACCACCTAAAACCATGTTTTTTTCTTGTGTGTATTTTCCCCAATTGTAATTTTACCTATTGAAATACATATCTTGTGTTATTTAAATACATATGAATAGGTATTTAAATATATACATTTTCAATGAGATTTCTAACCACACAAAAAAATCTTAAAATCACTAGAAAATAACTTGTGCAAAAACCTTAATTTCCACAAAAAATATATCATAAAATAAAAAAAAAATTCCACATGTACTTCAGCATGTTAGATCAGGATTATGAAAATTTTGGAGTATGAAACTTCACTGAAAAAATTATAGCGAAAATGCCAATATGACTCTTTTAAAACTGATTTCAATATTAGTCACAAACCTTGTCTTCCATGGACTATATCTCCGAAGGTATAGAAAACCTGAACCTAAAATTTTGACCACGTATATACTATGACCTTTATCATTAATCTCCACAAACTTTCATTATTTGAAACTTCCCTGCAAATAAGTTATAGTGAAAATTCCAAGATGACTCATTCAAAACTCATTTCAAGATGAGTTACAAACCCTATCTTCCATAGGTTATATCTCCTAAATTATTTACCAATTGTACCCTGATATTTCACCTTAATCTCCTCAAAATTCCACTGTCTAAAACTTCCCCCCCAAAAAAATTATAACAAAAATGACAAGATGTCTTGAAGGAAGGAGAAAAACCATAGGATTATAGCTATGAAACCAAATGTGATGAACCAAGTGCCTTGAAAATGATAAAAATTAAATGAATACAATCCAATTCGAGGGGGAAACATCATTTTACAATATATCCAATTCAAAAGACAAGATGAAATGCTTATACAAATGATTTTCCTTTATTTTAAATAGGATATAAAGTGAGCATGATGTAACCTACCACTAAGCTGACCTAATCAAATTAATAAACTCATAATAAATGAATGTTAGGGCCTTAACATAGGGTCTTAGGGGCCTTAAAATTCATAATCATGGGATGTACCCCTCTTCCATTAAAACCTAGGCCTTCATGCTTGATCTTTGGTGTAGTTGCAATGGGGATTATTATGCCTTGTCTCCTAATACCTAGTTGTTGTCCATCATAGACCATATTCCTTAAAAATTTCAATCCAAATCCCCTGGTATGCTTTCCAAATTCAAAAAAATTCTCTAGAAAAAAGTCTAAGGAAGGTGATCTTACTATAGTTTTCCTGCTCATGGTGTTGGCCTCGACAATGGAAATGGAAGGTGGCATTGCTTCTTGGGGCTCTTAGATATCTTCTTGTATCTTTTCCAATGCTTATTCCTTCATTTCCAACTCTTGGTGTATTTGAGACATCATTTGAGTAGAATGTCCTTCTGGTAGTTATCCATTTCAATGACCTTCTATCCCAATTGCATAGGTTGCACTCTACTTTTTTCCTATTTTTCAATGATAGTTGTGAGGGAGTGTTGGAATTCATCAAATCGCTTCTTTATCAATGGTGGTAGTTTGCTAGAGGTCTCATGTTTCTTATCCATCTCTTCCATCCTATGGTCATACATTTGGACCTTTTACTTCAAGTGTTTGTTCTCTTCTTGAAGAACATTGATGGCCCTTAAGTCTTCCAACCTCTCTCTATCTTCTTTACCCATAGTGATTTTGTGCTCTCTTCAAATTTTCAGCAGTTGTGTCACAGTCAAGGATTCAACTACTCTCATACCATTATGATCTAGAAATGAAGAACTTATATCCCACTTGCTTCACCAAAATAGATCCTCTATGAAAATTAAAACATGTTCTCTATTTCTCTATCTTGCACATAGATGTCCATCTTCAAAATAGCCTATTCTTGGGTTTAAGCTACACACAATACATAGTTGGCAATGTAATGGCAATAAGGCTCTAATTTTTAGTTTCTTAGTGTTTAATCGCTAAACAAGCATATAAGTTGTGGCTCTTCCTCCATACAATTATAGGTAGAAAATAATGAATTTGTTGCCGATTGGTTCACTTCTCTCTTTCTTTGAACCGTGGTAGTGAAGTATCAAGGATGAATCCCACCAATATTTATACAACACTTGATTCCACAACAATACTAGTCTTAATGGTTTCTTGATTGAAACTGGGAAATTGATACCTCCTCATATGCTTAAATGATATCTGTACCAACATTAAATACAAAGCAACAACAAGTATAATTCATTGCTACAACAATGAGAAATAATAGGGATGTAGTGGCTACAAGTTAGTATTCCCCTAGCAAGACATATAAGTAAATATGCTCAGATAAGGCCAACAAATACAACATCATTTTCTTCCTTTACGACTCAACAATTGACATAGGAATGAATTCGTATTTGTTTGATATGGTTGGTTTTGTACTCTTTCTCTATTTCTTAGTGGCCATTCTCTTGTTTTAATATGATCCCACCATCAAGTATCATGTGTATATTCAAAATCTTACTTAGATCAAACAAAAGTGATTAATATATGTATATATATCAAGGGGCCTCAAGATCATATGGCTAATGAGACAATCCACAACGCGCAAAAATATACAAATAAAATAATTTCCCAAAGCCAATTGAACCATGCAATTCAAATGCTATGGAAAGAGGAGCAATGAAACAAATAAAAGTTTTTTTCTTCTACTTGGAAATTCCTTGGCAGGCACATACCCCTACTCAACAAATTGTGCAACCTAAGAAAACAATGACATAGACACCAAATAGTACATAGATTTGGAGAGAGAGAGAGAGAGAGAGAGAGAGAGAGAGAGAGAGAGAGGTGTATGATGTATGTATATACTTACAACTTCAAGAAGAAGCAATTCATAATGTACTACCTCTCATGGGACTGTGTTGCAATGTATAAGATCACTAAGGAAAGATTTACAATTTATGATATTCTACTTGGAAAATAAGTGGTCGTATGACCCTTGGGTAAGAGCACATATGCCGAATAGAAAAGACATTGCTTAGTGAATCGATTTCTGTTTGCTATTCAAATTTGTTCTCCCTCCAACGTTTATTTTAATATCCAATAATCTTAATTAATAACTATGAATTGTTGGTTTCAAGGGACATATTTATAATGTATTTGATTAATTGCAACATCCACTTAATAACAATCATAGATATTCAATTTCACAGTGAATAAAATGGTAGGAATTATATGGTTATTGGCGTTCCTCACTTGCACAAGGACAATGAATTCTCACACCATTGAAATAAATATGCAATATTTAGTTACAAAAATTAACAAAACATTTAAAAAATCATGGATAAATCCATACACAAAGACGTAGTGTTTACCTTGGAAACCCAAATGGGAAAATCAACATTTTGAATGGTTTCTTAGTTTTGTTATTTCAACAATCTCTGGTTACATTGCAACTAATAGCTCTTTCTGCATCCTAATCTCCTCGGAAAAAATACCCTTTTAGACTAAAAGTAAAAGAATAATAGTGAGAGCTTGGGTAATGGGAAGGTCAAAGGGCATGACCTTTCATTTCCCATTCTTTGATTTTTTGTCTCCAATTATTTTTATTTTTATTTTTCATTTATTTCTCTCTCTTTTTTTTTCTTTTGTTTTATTTACTTTTACAAAATTTCATTTTTTTTAATATACTTTCAAACCTTCGTTAGTATCCTACTTAGACTTGCATATATTGAGTCTTACAACCATTCACTTGTTCTTATCCATTGACCTTTGGATAACATAAATGGAAACAATTTTTTTATTAGAGTAAATGGAAAAAAAATATATCAATTCTAGAATAAGTAATAAATATGGATGTAGATGAAACCAATTGCTTACCACGACTGTTCTCAAATATTTTTTTCCATAGTTGAGGCATCATTCTTCATAGTTTATCCCAACCTCTTCCTACCCATTAAATAAATCCATTTTTATAGTTTGATACCTATGGTTCCTAGGAGGAAATGCATGTACTTATCATATACCCCCTTTCCTAAATTTATTGAATGTATAGATATTGTTCTAAGACCAAAATATGGACATGCATATTCACCCTTTATTTGGAGACTTGCAAGATATAGAATAATGTTAATAAAATGCCGAAATATGAACAAACCTATGTGAAGTAATATAGGACATACAGAGTTGTAAATTGAACTTTACATGCCACAAAAATGTGTTAACCCTGGGGGAAACATGAATTTACCATCTAAGTATTCCATAGAATGATAACTATTTTTGACATATTGGTTTGAAGATGTCATAAATACTAAAGGAAACTGACAATTTTAAAAGTTCATCAATAATAGGTTCAAGATATACATCCATATCTCTAACTTGGTACTTACCTAGTTATTTCATAATACAAATTATTAACTTCCTATACATACAATATATTTAACATAAATAAAAAATGAATTGGTATGTTGTGAGAATTCCTAATAATAACTATGTGGAAAAATTAATGCCAACATTACATGCTCCTTCTTTATTAACATCCAAGGAGGAAGATTATTGTTTATAACAAAAACTAGTCAAACTAAGTAAATGGATCTAATCTCTGCAAATGGTTTGACACTATTAGTTACCATTGAAAATATAACATTATAAGGTTCTTCTTTAAAAATGGGCCATATTTCCTTGATGTTCTTAAATATAGAACTATCTCCATAAATTCACATAAAACCATCTTTACTTCTCTTCCATGCATGATAATCCATAAATTGTGCTATGTTTTTGAACACAATCACAAAAATAGACAACACATTATATTTATATAAGAATTATCTAGCATACCTTGGAATCAATGTCATACTTGTGTTTGAAATACCATTTAGTACCTTCAAGTTTACCAAAAACAAATTAGCAGAGAGAAGACTTGTCTATGACTCTTTGTATAAGGTTTTTTGTGCCTTATCAATAAGAGGTATATCATGAATATCTTCATAGATCTCATCCACGGGTGCGTACTCATCCATGTAAAAAAAGGTGCCATGAATCAACCTATTTATCCCTTCGTTCTCAATATATTAGTGTCATTTTATTCCATAGGACCAACTTCAATTCTATCACCCTCACCATCTATACTACAAACCACATAATTATGAATTCCATCATAGGCCCTTTTATCTTTGTAATCACAAATAAATAAGTATAATTTGTATTGAAATATTAAAGCATTTAAATCTTCTAAATAATACAAATCATATGTTTTCACTATCTTACCAAGGGGTGATATTAAGTTCCTCTTCTAGGTGTCCATGCTCTAAGTAATGTTTTCTAGCTATCAACCTCTTAATTCTTCTTATTTTTATGCCTTTGCATTTCTTTCAAAGGAAATAAAATCTCCCATCACCAATATCACAGAGTTTGGGATGATTATGAGATGTTTTTCCATGATTGAATATACATGTAGAAGAATTGAATTTATCAAGATGAACATCCACAATTAGAGCCCTTGCTTCTTTGATTACATTCTCTATAAAATCCAACTAGTTAGATGTACCAATGCTCGAGTTGGGGTTATTTGACATTGTTTTTTGTTTCATCAAAATATTCAACCCATTCATTTAAAGTATACATTCAAATAATTTCATAAATAGAGAATTCAAATTGTATTTATGAATTATAATAGAATAAAATTTCAATTATGGGTAACAAAATTTACCTTATGGGTTGAGTATTACACATCCAGCAAAAAAATATCCTTAGATGTTGTTTAAGTGATGTTGAAGTAATTTTGTAATATTTAACATTAACAAAATAACAAAAAAAAAGGAAAGGACAAATTAACCTATTTTCGCTAATTTATTTTTGACATTAAAAATGATTTTTTTCAACAAATGTAAGATTTTGACCTCAGATGTAGTAATGATTAAAAGAAAGGGAATAATGACATGCAGAAACCATATAAAATACAAATGGACCAGAGCACCATCTGACCCATAATAAGCAATGAAAATTGGTGTGAATTGGGGATAAAGCACTTGCCCAAAGCATAAAAAATTATTTGGTCCCTAATAGGAAAAGAAAATTGGTGTGGGTTGGGGATAAAGAACTTGCCCAAAGCATAGAAATTTGTATGGAACCACACTTTCCATAATGATAGAACTACCTTGGTTTAGTGGGGGTTAATTGAACCAAATAAATAGTTGATGATAGCTAGGAAAAAACCACTTCACCAAAGTAGTTACCAAATGGGTTCCTTTAATAATTCTAGGTGTGAGAAAATTTGGTATAATAATTCTAGATGTGAGAGAATTTGGTATAGTTGTACTCTAAACATACTACCATTGACTCTTTTTTAGTTGCTCAAAATAATGATAAGAGAAATCCATATTTTAGCTTAAAATTTGTTAAGAATTATTTTGGATTGATGAAATTAAATATCAGATATTAACTTTGCACAATACCTTTGTACTAAGGGTATTACCATTAAAATCAACTATTTCATCATTCCATAAAGTAATTTTAGAAAATAGTATATCCAAATTTTGCCATAACAAATTGAAAAAATATTTTATGTTCAATATTTTATGTTGAGAAAAAACACTTATACAAAATAGTAAATTTAAATAAATACATTTTAAATATAAATATTTTAAACATAAAAAAAAATTACACCTTATATTTTTCTACTACTCTTAATAAATTGAAAATTAAAATAAATATCTTATATAATTCCTTTCCTATATAAACTATCTTTAACTAATAAATAAATACTTGTTTAACGTTCCTATTAATGCACATTCTTCTTTGATACATATAGATAATCTAAATGACTTAACACCTTACCATTCATGTTTTGGTTGAAATATTTTCAATTTTTTTATATTTTTTTTAATTGTACTTTAAAATGGTTTGGTTTATATCTTACATATCATGTAAAAGTTAATCAATTTAATGATGTCATCTTAGAATATTTTAGAGTATCTTAAATGTTAATTGTAGATTTATAGCTTAATAGTGTTGATTTACATCTAAGAATTTTTGTGAAGAACATTTAAATAAATGTGTAATTTTGAAAATAAAATAAATAAATTATTTAAAAGAGTATTTTTCTTTATAATTATAAATTATTTGTTTTTTAAGTAAGAGGTTAAATGGTAAGGGATATTGGCCTTTTTGAGATTCTATTTATGCTAAAACCACATTTTAGTTTTGGACTAAGACCTAAAATTACTTATTGGTTAAGACCTTATGTTCTTCAAATGCAAGGAAATAGGATAATAGCTCAAAATCCACATATATTTGTGAAGAATGAAAGTTTGTTCATTACAGACCACTAGCAAATTATTTTAGATGGCATAATTTGCTTGAATAGCAATATTATGACAAATTACATAAATGTGTAATTTTGAAAATTAAGAAAATAAATTATTTAAAATAGTAATTTTCTCTACAATTATAAATTATGTGTTTTTTAAGTAAAAGGTTAAACAGTAAGGGATATTGGCCTCTTTGGGATACTATTTATGCTAAAACCACTCTTTAGTTTTGGAGTAGGACCTAAAATTACTTATTGGTTAAGACCTTGTTTTCTTCCAATGCATTCAAATAGGATAATAACTCAAAATCCACATATATTTGTGAAGAATGAAAGTTTGTTCATTACAAACTATTAGCAAATTATTTTAGGTGACATAGTTTATTTAAATAGCCATATTATAATAAATTTTAACTCTTCAATTATAATAAATTTTACCACCTTCAAATATATATTATAAATTTACTATATTCAATGACTTAGCTCTCTCACTCACACTCTCTCTCTATATAAAGCTCGACATACAGAAGTGAGTAAGTGAAGATGTCTATAAATCCTGCCGAGATATACAACTTGACATGCCGACATACACAACTCGACATGAAGGCCCCAATTTCTTTACAAGATATTTTTATGTAATATTTTTTTTTGGATTTAATAGGCGGTAGCTTTCATAGAAGTTTATATATTCCCTTGTGAAAAAAATATATAAACCTTCACGTTCTGAAATTGAGAGTTTTGTTTTAAACTTAATTTCAACGGTTTTATAGCATGTAATTGATAAGAGTTAAAAGGTAGTTTTGTAATTATAATGATATTTAAAAAATAATAATAACAAGATAGTAAATAATATAAAGTTTTAATAAATAAATATGAATAATGTTGTTTTAAATAATTTAAAANCCAAGTATAATGATAAGAATGGGATTTATTTTAACTACCCATTGATACCATTAATATGGTTTTATCTCAAAGTTCAAAGTTTCTATGTGAATCCTTTGCTTATCATCCATAATATTATGTAGCTCAAAATATTTCTCTATTTGGTTCACCTAGGTAAAGACTTATGTTCCATCAAACTTACGTAATTAAAACTTGGGAAGGTTCACTATATTTGGAGACCATCCATAAGTAACTCCACTCTTGGATTTAATTCCCCTAGAAAATTCTTATTATTGGAACATTGTTCAACCTGAATACTACCTTTATTTTCATGAGTCCTTCGAGAACCTTATCAATTTTAGGGAACCTCTGATTTAAGCCTTCTATAATATTCTATTCCATTTCTTTCCAACTTTCCATCCATTTTCTGTTCCAACTGTTCCATATTTCTTTTCATCCGTTCCTTATTTTCATTCATCTTCCTTTCCATTTATTTTTCAGTGTTCATCAAATCCACCTATTTCACTAACCTATCCTTCAATTTGTTGATTTGACTATCCAATTTGGATAGCTAGTTTTGTATCTCCTCATTCTTCATGAGTCATGGAGGAGATTTATGAAGGTTTAATTGGTGAAGTAAATTTTGGATCTTTATTTGGAACCATGGGAAAAAGCTATTGGGTCTTAAGGACTAGGGAGTGTTAGGTGTTTTAGATATCTGATATACATGTGGGGTCCAACAATAGTACGTGGTCTAATATCTCAAGGAACTAACTAAGGAGGATCAACCATTCCCTTAGCCACACTACCCAACTACCCAAGTACTAGAGAGTAGTCTCCCCGAGTGTTGTTCTTTGTGTACTATCACATCAAGATGGACAAATAACTTATCTAAGGATGGTTTTAGGTATACCTATGGGAATTCCTATATACACAAAGGTACATGAAAGTGATATTTCCTCTATAGGTACTATCTAATGCAGTCCTACTCGAAGGGGTAACAACAAGGGTTATAAGGGTTTCCAACTAGGTGCAACAATGTGTTTCCAACCACCTAAAACCATATTTTTTTCCCGTGTGTATTTTTCCCCAATTGTAATTTTACCTATTGAAATACATATCTTGTGTTATTTAAATATATGAATAGGTATTTAAATATATACATTTTTAATGAGATTTCTAACCACACAAAAAAATCTTAAAATCACTAGAAAATAACTTGTGCAAAAACCTTAACTTCCACAAAAAATATATCATAAAATATAAAAAAAAAATCCACATGTACTTCATCATGTCAGATTAGGATTATGGAAATTTTGGAGTATGCAACTTCACTAAAAAAATTATAGCGAAAATGCCAAGATGACTCTTTTAAAACTGATTTCAATATTAGTCACAAACCTTGTCTTCCATGGACTATATCTCCGAAAGTATAGAAAACCTGAACCTAAAATTTTGACCACATATATACTATGACCTTTATCATTAGTCTCCACAAACTTTCATTATTTGAAACTTCCCTGCAAATAAGTTATAGTGAAAATTCCAAGATGACTCATTCAAAACTGATTTCGGGATGAGTTACAAACCCTATCTTCCGTAGGCTATATATCCTAAATTATTTACCAATTGTACCCTGATATTTCACTTCAGTCTCAAAATTTCACTGTCTAAAACTTACCCCCCAAAAAAATTATAACAAAAATGACAAGATGTCTTGATGGAAGGAGAAAAACCATAGGATTATAACTATGAAACCAAATGTTATGAACCAAGCGCCTTGAAAATGATAAAAATTAAATGAATACAATCCAATTCAAGGGGGAAACATCATTTTACAATATATCCAATTCAAAAGACAAGATGAAATGCTTATACAAATGATTTTCCTTTATTTTAAATAGGAGATAAAGTGAGCATGATGTAACCTACCACTAAGATGACCTAATCAAATTAATAAACTCATAATAAATGAATGTTAGGGCCTTAACATAGGGACTTAGGGGCCTTAAAATTCATAATCATTGGATTTACCCCTCTTCCATTAAAACCTAGGCCTTCATGCTTGATCTTTGGTGTAGTTGCAATGGGGATTATGATGCCTTGTCTTCTAATACCTAGTTGTTGTCCATCATAGACCATATTCCTTAACAATTTCAATCCAAATCCCCTGGTATGCTTTCGAAATTCAAAACAATTCTCTAGAAAAAATTCTAAGGAAGGTGATCTTACCATAGTTTTCTCGGTCATGGTGTTGGCCTCGACAATGGAAATGGAAGGTGGCATTGCTTCTTGGGGCTGTTAGATATCTTCTTGTATCTTTTCCAATGCTTATTCCTTCATTTCCAACTCTTGGTGTAGTTGAGACATCATTTGAGTGAGAATGTCCTTCTGCCAGTTATCCATTTCAATGACCTTCTATCCCAATTTCATAGGTTGCACTCTACTTTTTTCCTGTTTTTCAATGATAGTTGTGAGGGAGTATTGGAATTCATCAAATCGCTTCTTTATCAATGGTGGTAGTTTGCTAGAGGTCTTATGTTTCTTCTCCATCTCTTCCATCCTATGGCCATACATTTGGACCTTTTACTTCAAGTGTTTGTTCTCTTCTTGAAGAACATTGATGGCCCTTAAGTCTTCCAACCTTTCTCTATCTTCTTTACCCATAGTGATTTTGTGCTCTCTTCAAATTTTCAACAGTTGTGTCATAGTCAAGGATTCAACTACTCTGATACCATTATGATCTGGAAATGAAGAACTTATATCCCACTTGCTTCACCAAAATAGATCCTCTATGAAAATTAAAATATGTTCTCTATTTCTCTATCTTGCACATAGATATCCATCTTCAAAATGGCCTATTCTTGGGTTTAAGCTACACACAATACATAGTTGGCAATGTAATGGCAATTAGGTCTCTAATTAGGCCTGTAATGCAATGTAATGGCCTATTCTTAGTGTTTAATCACTAAACAAGCATATAAGTTGTGGCTCTTCCTCCATACAATTATAGGTAGAAAATAATGAATTTGTTTTCGATTGGTTCACTACTCTCTTTATTTGAACTGTGGTAGTGAAGTATCAAGGATGAATCCCACCAATATTTATACAACGCTTGATTCCACAACAATACTAGTCTTAATGGTTTCTTGATTGAAACTAGGAAATTGATACCTCCTCATATGCTTAAATGATATCTGTACCAACATTAAATACAAAGCAACAACAAGTATAATTCATTGCTACAACAATGAGCAATAATAGGGATGTAGTGGCTACAAGTTAGTAATCCCCTAGCAAGACATATAAGTAAATATGCTCATATAAGGCCAACAAATACAACATCATTTTCTTCCTTTACGACTCAACAATTGAGATAGGAATGATTTCGTATTTGTTTGATATGGTTGGGTTTGTACTCTTTCTCTATTTCTTAGTAGCCATTCTCTTGTTTTAATATGATCCCACCATCAAGTATCATGTGTATATTCAAAATCTTACTTAGATCAAACAAAAGTGATTAATATATGTATTTATATTAAGGGGCCTCATGATCATATGGCTAATGAGACAATCCACAACGTGCAAAAATATATGAATAAAATAATTTCCCAAATCCAATTGAACCATGCAATTCAAATTCTATGGAAAGAGGAGAAATGAAACAAATTAAAGTTTTTTTCTTCTACTTGGAAATTCCTTGGCAGGCACATACCCCTACTCAACAAATTGTGCAACCGAAGAAAACAATGACATAGACATCAAATAGTACATAGATTGAGAGAGAGAGAGAGAGAGAGAGAGAGAGAGAGAGAGAGAGAGAGAGAGGCATATGATGTATGTAGAGGCATATGATGTATGTAGATACTTACAACTTCAAGAAGAAGCAATTCACAATGTACTACCTCCCATGGGGCTGTGTTGCAATTATAGGATCACTAAGGAAAGATTTACAATTTATGATATTCTACTTGGAAAATAAGTGGTCGTATGACCCTTGGGTAAGAGCACATATGCCCAATAGAAAAGACATTTCTTAGTGAATCGATTTCTCTTTGCTATTCAAATTTGTTCTCCCTCTAGCGTTTATTTTAATATCGAATAGTCTTAATTAATAACTATGAATTGTTGGTTTCAAGGGACATATTTAGAAATTATTTGATTAATTTCAACATCCACTTATTAACAATCGTAGATATTCAATTTCATAGTGAATAAAATGGTAGGAAATATATGGTTATTGGTGTTCCTCACTTTCACAAGGACAATGAATTCTCACACCATTGAAATAAACATGCAATATTTAGTTACAAAAATTAACAAAACATTTAAAAAATCATGGATAAATCCATACAAAAATACATAGTGTTTACCTTGGAAACCCAAATGGGAAAATCAGCATTTTGAATGGTTTCTTAGTTTTGTAATTTCAACAATCTCTGGTTACATTGCAACTAATAGCTCTTTCTGCATCCCGATCTTCTCGAAAAAAAGACCCTTTTAGACTAGAAGTAAAAGAATAATAATGAGAGCCTGGGTAATGGGAAGGCCAAAGGGCATGATCTTTCCTTTCCCATTCTTTGATTTTTTGTCTCCTATTATTTTTATTTTTATTTTTCATTTATTTCTCTCTCTTTTACTTTTCTTTTGTCTTATTTACTTTTACAAAATTGCATTTTTTTTAATATACTTTCAAACCTTCATTAGTATCCTACTTAGACTTGCATATATTGAGTCTTACAACCATTCACTTGTTCTGATCCATTGACCTTTGGATAACATAAATGGAAACAATTTTTTTATTAGAGTAAATGGAAAAAAAATATATCAATTCTAGAATAAGTAATAAATATGGATGTAGATGAAACCAATTGCTTACCACGACTGTTCTCAAATAATTTTTTCCATAGTTGAGGCATCATTCTTCATAGTTTATCCCAACCTCTTCCTACCCATTAAAGAGATCCATTTTTATAGTTTGATACCTATGGTTCCTAGGGAGGAAATGCATGTACTCATCATATACCTCCTTTCCTAAATTTATTGAATGTATAGATATTGTTCTAAGACCAAAATATGGACATGCATATTCACCCTTTATTTGGAGACTTGCAAGATATAGAATAATGTTAATAAAATACCGAAATATGAACAAACCTGTGTGAAGTAATATAGGACATACAGAGTTGTAAATTTCACTTTACATGCCACAAAAATGTGTTAACCCCGGGGGAAACATGAATTTACCATCTAAGTATTCCATAGAATGATAACTATTTTTGACGTATTGGTTTGAAGATGTCATAAATACTAAAGGAAATTGACAATTTTAAAAGTTCATCAATAATAGGTTCAAGATATACATCCATATCTCTAACTTGGTACTTACCTAGTTATTTCATAATACAAATTATTAACTTCCTATACATACAATATATGTAACATAAATAAAAAATGAATTGGTATGTTGTGAGCATTCCTAATAATAACTATGTGGAAAAATTAATGCCAACATTACATGCTCCCTCTTTATTAACATCCAAGGAGGAAGATTATTGTTTATAACAAAAACTAGTCAAACTAAGTAAATGGATCTAATCTCTGCAAATGGATTGACACTATTAGTTTCCATTGAAAATATAACATTACAAGCTTCTTCTTTAAAAATGGGCCATATTTCCTTGATGTTCTTAAATATAGAACTATCTCCATAAATTCACATAAAACCATCTTTACTTCTCTTCCATGCATGATAATCCATAAATTGTGCTATGTTTTTTAACACAATCACAAAAATAGACAACACATTATATTTATATAAGAATTATCTATCATACCTTAGAATTAGTGTCATACTTGTGTTTGAAATACCATTTAGTACCTGCAAGTTTACCAACAACAAATTAGCAGAGAGAAGACTTGTCTATGACTCTTTGTATAAGGTCTTTTGTGCCTTATCAATAAGAGGTATATCATGAATATCTTCATAGATCTCATCCACGGGTGCGTACTCATCCATGTAAAAAAAGGTGTCATGGATCAACCTATTTATCCCTTCATTCTCAATATATTAGTGTCGTTTTATTCCATAGGACCAACTTCAATTCTATCACCCTCACCATCTATACTACAAACCACATAATTATGAATTCCATCATAGGCACTTTTATCTTTGTAATCACAAATAAATAAGTATAATTTGTATTGAAATATTAAAGCATTTAAATCTTCTAAATACTACAAATCATATGTTTTCACTATCTTACCAAGGGGTGATATTCGGTTCCTCTTCTAGGTGTCCATGCTCTAAGTAATGTTTTCTAGCTATCAACCTCTTAATTCTTCTTCTTTTTATGCCTTTGCATTTCTTTCAAAGGAAATATAATCTCCCATCACCAATATCACAGAGTTTGGGATGATTATGAGATGCTTTTTCACGATTGAATATACATGTAGAAGAATTGAATTTATCAAGATGAACATCCACAATTAGAGCCCTTGATTCTTTGATTACATTCTCTATAAAATCCAACTAGTTAGATGTACCAATGCTCGAGTTGGGGTTATTTGACATTGTTTTTTGTTTCATCAAAATATTCAACCCATTCATGTAAAGTATACATTCAAAGAATTTCATAAATAGAGAATTCAAATTGTATTTATGAATTATAATAGAATAAAATTTCAATTATGGGTAACAAAATTTACCATTTGGTATAATTTATGATGTAAGAAAAGAGTGTAGAGGTATGGTTTTTAAAAGAGAAAAAAAGGATTTGACCATAAAAAAATAAAATATCTATTGTGAAAAAACTTAAAATAATCAATGATATCACATTCACAATGGAAAAATTCTTTTGAAATAATAAATAATCAATAATTATTGTGAAGGTTAAATTAAAAATATATTATGATAGTTGATAAACGTTAAGGATAACACTGATGAGAAGAAATAAGGGGATAAGAGGCACGTATAATAGAATGCAATAATAGGATTTACTAAGTGTTAAGAATAGACAATTAGAAAATAAAGAGAACAAAACAGATTATTAAGGATATTAGCAAATCCAATGAAAAACAAATTGATTAATAAGAGGGGTAAATAAGGCGATAAGAGGTAGGTATAATAGGATGCAATAATAAGATTTACTAAGTGTTAAGAATAGACGATCAGAGAATAAAGAGAACAAAACAAATTATTAAGGATATTAGCAAATTCAATGAAAAACAAATTGATTAATAAGAGGGGTAAATGAATTAAATAATATAAAATGATTAAAAGAAGTAGAGGGGTTAAGAAGGAAGGGAAAAGGATAACACAAAAGGAGATTTAGGATGTTTCTCAATTTCCAGGGCTTCTCGAATAATGCGAGATGAGTGATAGGGTGATTTTGGTTTGGTCAAAGAAAATTAGGTGTTTTGATTTGAACTAGTGTTCAACAATAGATGATCTAATGATGCTAGATGACTGATAGGGTGTTGAGAGGCTAGGATTAGGTGTTTTGATTTGAACTAGTGTTCAACAATAGACGACTTTGAGATATCCTTCACAATTTGAATAATTGTTTAAGGGTTTTATAGGGTTTGAAAACGGTTTTAGTATTCTTTTTAGCTAAATTTTTTGAGATGTGATCAATAGTGCCCTTGATGCAAGGAAAAGAAATAAGAGTGAGGAGCAAGGGAGAGAAAGATAAGATTTTCAATTTGTGATTGTGAGTTGAACCAAAAGCTTTGTTGATTTGAGAGAAGGAATAAGCATGGGACAAGAGGAGTCTAATTAGATGGACTTCTTCTTTTTCAAAAAAATGGAGAATATAGATTCACATGAATCGAGTAATCAACGCTGTTAAGTTTAGTTTTTAAGACAAAATTTTCATGGGAATTAGGAAGTACTACCAACAATGAAGCAGAATTTTATGCTACCTACATGAGTCTCAAGCTCATTGTAGCTGACCCTAATAGGGACTTGATAGTTCTAGGCGACTATGAAATTGTAATAAAAAATCTTCAATCCCCCATCCTCCTCCTCCCCCTTCCTTCTACATTCAAGGATAATTTTATCGGAATGCAAGAAGTTTAGGAAAGTCTCCTTCTTCCACAATCTCCGACTTCATAATTCTCAGGTAGACAAGTTTTCCAAAGCTGCTAAAGACTTGATACAAGGAGAGATGAGGCTCAATGGTAAACCCAAAGAGCATCCCTTGCCTCAACTCCATGTGGGATTTGATTTCGCATGCAGTGCCATGGGTTTCTTTCATTTCACTCTTCATTCTTCAGCGTGATATTGCGGATATGAATCCTTTTCCCTCTGCAGACTCAGTGCTCTCGCGTTGGATTTCCTCATCTTCAGCTCCTGGTTCTTCACAACAGTTGCAACCCCAACGTCGTGGGTTCGAATTTGAATGTGAATTTACAAGTTAGGTCCTTCGTCTCTTATACCAGAACAGTACCAGGACCGAGACTGTGTCCCTTGTGTTTTATCCTCCTTCCAGTAGTAGCTCATAACTCAACATCGAATTATTGCATCTCATAACGCCAGACGGACCAGATTGGAAGCAAAGTTGGATGAAAAAGAAGAACAACGAGATAGGGAAGTTACTCTTATGATGCAAACAATTCGACACTTGAATCGATAAGTCAAGTGGTTCAAACACATGTTAATAGAAAGAGCTTTCGAAGCAGTTCCAGTCCGGGATGCTTCCTCATCTTGGGGATCAAAGGAAGTTCATCAGCCAACTACACACCATGTTCAGGCCAATGGAACAGATCTAGATATAGTTCTCAAGCTCTTCTAGACCTCTTTTAGTTTAGCACAAGTTTTTTTTTTTTTTTTTTAGATATAGTTCTCAAGCTCTTCTAGACCTCTTTTAGTTTAGCACAAGTTTTTTTTTTTTTTTGTTGTGGGGGGGTGTAATTTTGTATGTTAGAGTTGTAGAAAAGAAAATATTTCTATGCTTGTAAGGTAGGGGAAGTGAACTTAGGCCTTTAGGCCGGGAGGATAACAATCAATCTTCTCGACCACCCAAACTAAACCCAATTCATGTGTGTAAAAAGTAATTATATTTAGTAAATGGATTTCTAAAATTGATGTGAGATAGTTACATCTTTGACAATCATTTTATTTTTTTGTTTCCTCCTCTTTGAATGAGGACTAATTGGTCTCACATCATAAAGATAGCCTCTTGTATTATTTTTTACAAGTGTAATGCAATAATAGATATGATAAAGGAGTTTTTTACTCTACTATAGGTTTTATGAGCTCTTAGAATCCTAATGTTTATTTTTGAATGCATGTTATTATTCATGGGGCTAAGCTAGGCATGCATTTCTGCAAAGTTATGATCCTAATCCATAGCATGGGAGTGATTTGTGGATTATAGTTTGTAGGTTATTAGTAGTCTAGGTTTGTAGGTTTTACCATTATCCATGTAGCTATACATTCTTATTTGAGTTGTGTGAGAAGTGAATCCACCTACCAAAGTGTGTAAGTTTGGTATGCATAATGCTCATAGAGGCAATATGAATTTGTGTTTAAAATAAATTGTGAGAATTATTGTTTTTGGGCAAGTCTAAAATCTTTCCAAAGATTAGAAAATTTTCTCATGTGAGTGTACAAAGGTTGTTATGCTTCTCCAGGAAATGGTAAGAGATAATAATTGATAGGAAAGAATGGCAAAGCATTTTGATGGGCCATGGATATCATTATCAATGATCTTAGTAGAGTATCTCAACATCTATTATTCATCTATTTTAATCAATACTCTTGTGAATTTGGAATCATTATGAAGCTCTTTAACAAGAATAGTCAACAAATTATGATGGATGCCTTTGAAATGTTGGAAAACACCTCACTAGATATTGATATTTGTGCTTGTTGGACTAAAATTGTTGGGATGTTCTTCCTACCAACTAATGAAACTCTAAGGGAGTATTATTGTTGTAGCCCTTTGCATTTCTCTTTTTATTATTATAATTTATTCTCATTCGCTAGGAAAATTGGGGGTCTTCCTTAAAGATTTTTGTTTCATTTCCTATACGATAATGATAGTATTGGATATTGGTTTGATTATAGAGAGAAAACACAATAGTATTTAAATGGAAGGGAAATACCACAATGATATTTTCAATGGTGTTGGCTTTGACATATTATTATTGAAGCCAAATGCCATCACAAAATCAATGCCAAGTAAAATTTTGAATTAGAGAGATGATAGAATGAAACAGATCATAGAGACATAATCCACACAACAAACTCATACAAATAAGTGGCATGACTAACTTGTGCACCTAAATCACATACACAAGTGAGAAACATATGGCGCAATTAATATAACTAATGTACTTAACCCACAACATAATCAATGCACATAAGTGACAAACCTAACCCACAGACACAAGAATCACACATGAGAGACTCACTCATGCACATTAAGGGACACACCTAACATATGCACCTAAGTGATATAAATAAGTGATGCACAAAACCCACATATATTTAAGGAACACACAAAAGTGACGCACTCATGAAAATTAGTAATCCACCTAACATAAGAAAATCCACCTAACATACCTACACAATTAAGCAATGCACATAAGAAACACACATAAGTGATGCACCTAACCACACAACTAGCCCACACACCCATGCACATAACAAACACACCTATTATAAGTGATGCACCTTGTCACTTTATTGCTTACATGACATGTGTTTTCCCTTATTCCCCTATTGTCCCATCCCATCATTAGCCTCATAATTTTTTTGCATAGCTACTTTTTGTTCATCCTTTTTTCCTTTGACACATTTGTCCTCGCTCCTAATATTCCTCACCATTCCCCCTAAGGAATGATGGTTCATGCATGGAACATGATGATGACCTTAAAGAGGAATTGTAGTGGAACAACCTCACCTCTTTCTGATTCATGTTAGTGAGTATAAGAAATGCATCAACCCATTATGACTCAATTTAAGGAGATGTGCAAGTACAAATGATCTATGAACTAATGTAACTATTCCATTAGACAATTCATCATAATAGATCTTACAATACTACTACAAATGAAATGATATTATGCTACTAAGCCTTGGATATTAAAATCACATTACTATCTTCTTGAAAATAACTAAGAAAATAATATAAAATCTACAATAGTAAAATGGGCACATCATCAACACATTGAATTCACACAGTACACTAGAGAAACCTGTGTTGGGAAACCTTTGGTAATAAAATAAGTGTTGTTCCTTTCTCCTTTCTTCTCATAATTATAATGAAAATTATGAAAAAAAAAATATCATTCATTGTGGGGTGGATGCAATGAAATCAAGGGTTGGATTTAATTACAATTACTATGATGTTTTCTTCTCATAGGTGACACATATGTGTGGGAATGCACCATGAAATCTTAGAGTGGAGAACATTACCCTTCCCTCTCTTTCCCCTCTCTTCTCTCTCTTCCCCACATATACCTATCTCTCCCACCACTCACTATCCCCTCTTTCTTTCTCCCTCTCTCTCTTCTTCCCTCTTTCTCTCTGCCCCTCTTTATACCTCCCTCTCCCTCTTTACCCCCCCCTCTCTCTCCATCTCACTATCAACCCCTCTCTCCCCCTCACTTTGTATACCCCACTCTCCCCCTCACTTTGTATCCCCCACTCTCCCCCTCTTCCTCTCTTTACCTCTTTCTCCCCCCTTCCTCCCACTCTTTCCCCCCTTCCCTCTCTCTCCCCCCTTCCTCTCACTCTCTCTCTCCCCCCTTCCTCTCACCCTCTCTCTCCCCCCTCTCTCTCCCTCTCACACAAACTCTTCCTCTCCCTTTNCCCTTCACATATACCCCTCTATCCCACCACTCCCTATCCCCCTATATCACTCTTGTTATCTCTCTCCCCTTCTATCCCAATGCCTCTCTATATCTTCCCTCTTCCACTCTCTCCCTCTATGTCCCCCACTCTCCCCTCCTTTCTCTCACTTACTAATTTGTTGACATATATTGTTTTGCAAGATTTATAATAGTAATTATTTCAACAAAATTCTCTAAGATATAAAAATGTGAAAAAGGTACTGTCCCCTGAATTGAAATAGTGACAAGACCCTGATGGATTGAAAGAAAGTGACATCATGACCACTTGTAGGAGCGGATGTAATGAAATCAAGGGTCAAATTTAATTATTATTGCTATGAGATTTTATTCTCATAGGTGTTGTAGATGTGTGAGAATGCACCATGAAAGTGAAAATAATGGAACATTACCCTCCCCACTCTCTCTCCCATAGATACCCCTTTCTCCCACCCCTCTCTATCCCCTCTTTCTCTCCCTCTCTCTCTTTCTCTCTGCCCCTCTTTCTACCTCCCACTCTCTCTCTACCCCCTCCCAATTTCTCCCCATTTCACTCTCAACCTCTCCTCTATTCTTGTTGTCTCTCTCCCTCCTTCCCCTTCTCTCCATATCCCCCACCCCCTTCTCTCTCCTACATCTACCCCTCTCTCTCCCCCCCTTCCTGTCACTCTCATTGTGAAAGAATGTATGGTATGAGTATGAAATAAAGGACACATATAATGAAATGTGCATCATACTCGAGATGTATACTACAAGAGAATAAATAAATGCAAGACAAATAAGCTGCCACCTGTAACCCATGGTAGTGCCTTGTACTACACATTGAATCTCCCTCTCACACTCTTACACACTGTATCTCTCTCTCTCCCTCCCTTTCTTCCCTTCTCTCCCTCCCTGCTCTCTGCCCTGCATATACCCCTCTATCCCACCACTCCTTATCCCCCTATCTCACTCTTTTTCACTCTCTTCCCTTCTCTCCCACTCACTCTATCTCCCTCCTCTTCCTCTCTCTCTCTCTCTCTGCCCCTTTCTCCTTCCCTCACTCTATACCCCCCCACCTCTCTCTCTCTACCCATCTTTCTCTCTCTCCCTCTATCTCTCCGCCTCTTTCTCTCTTCCCCTTGTTCTACCTCCCCCACCCCTCTCTCTCTCCATATCACACTCAACCTTTCTTATTATCTTGTTGGATCTCTCTCTACCCCCCATCTCCATATCTCTATCCACGTGGTCAGTCTCTCAGTCTCTCTCCACCCCCCTCTTTGTCTCCCTCTCTCTCCCCCTATCTCACTTGTGTTCATTCTCTCACCTTCTCTCCCTCTCCCTCTTCCCCCCATTCTACCTCTCTCTCTCTCTCTCCATATATTTATCTCCCTCCTCCCTCTCTCTCTCACCTTCCCTCCCACTATCTTTGTCATTATCTTTCTCTCTTCCCCCCCTCCCTTTGCTCCTCTAATCCTCTCTTTAGCTTACTCTACATCCATCTCTCTCTGTCTCTCCATAACACTCTCTCACCCTCACTCTCTCTCACCTCTCTCTCTCTCTCCACCTGTCAATCTCTCTCTCTCTCTCTCTCTCTCTCTCTTTCTCTCTCTTGGGCCCTAGCTCCATATAACTCTTAGTAATGTGCACATGTTCCTATCGACGATTCTATGTGGCATCATTGGTGGAAGTTTAGGGTTTCTCAAGCCTTTTTGTCACATCAAGAATGTATGTGCATTCGTGCTCATCATGTTTCTACTTTTTTGTCCATCAACTTCATGCACTCGCCCTTAAATCCTTGTGAACTAAATGCATTGCAATGACATTCGACAATTGAAATTGAATTGGATCATATCATAAATATGCCTGACAAGGAACAAAGTGATACCACAATGATCCCAATACCAAGGATGTGCAAGCATGTTACATATAAGGACTAACATAATATTATCCCTCTTAAACCATATTGAAAATCATGAGTTCATCCTTGAATGGAAATTCTAAATAGGAGAGAGAAGTCTTTGACTTCTTACTTACACCATCAAGCTACAAAACAATCATATGAACCTTAAAACCACTCATAACCAAATAATGAGCTAGTTAGATCAATCTCATAAGAATATAAATGATACACTTTGATCACTAGAACAAAGACATATAGCCTATCAATCAACCATGATATATTCAAACTATGACCAAATAGATTACTTGTGCATCATCACCATGGATCAGAGGAAAGATCAATAAAACCCATTCAAAATTAGGGGTGTCAACTATTTCAACAAATAAAAAAATCCCATACATTAATGATAAGATAGGATTGTAGTCCCGGAGTTGCCAGAGATATTATCAACAAAACATAACAAGAGCACTAACAACCTTGCTAATATCACATCAATGGTCATGAAATGCTAATATCACATCAATGGTCATGAAAGAACCATGTCACTTTGATGTTGCAGATTTAACCTCTCAATGCTTTGAAACAAAATAGGTAGTGAGACCTAGGTTAATCCAAGAAAAGAGAAGTGGCTAAAATGATGTGATGAGTTAACGTCCACTTTGATATTTATGAATTTGATAGGTTTG
>SNQJ01S0012449.1:41971-66245 GCA_010110895.2 Picea sitchensis
TGGGAAGACCACATTAAAAATGTGGATCAAGTCTTGCAAATTCTTGAGAAAAATCAATTGTATATAAAAATATCCAAATGTTATTTTTGGAAACAAGTAGAATATTAGGGCCATATTTCTTCAAGGGAATGGATTAAGGTGGATCTTCAAAATATCCAACCTATAACTAAATGTCCTACTCCTAAGAAAATCAAGTGTATTATATGATTTTTGGGTCTTACAGAATACTATCAAAAAATTATTAAGAATTATGAATATATTTCAATCCCACTCACATCTCTCTTGAAGAAAAATTCATTTGTATGGAATGAGGAGGCCACCTTGGAATTCTCACTCTTAAAATATTCTATGTATTCTACACCAGTGATGGAAACACCTGATTTTGGAAAAACATTCATACCGAAATGTGATGCATATGGACATGGATTTGGAGAAGTATTGACACAAGAAGGGATACCATTGGCTTTTGAAAGTAAACAATTAAAGGGAAAAGAATTAGTGAAATCTACTTATGAAAAATAAATGGTAGAAATTTTACATGCAATAAAAAAATGGTGACAATATATCATTGGGAGGAATTTTAAAGTCAACATAGACCATGGTAACCTAAAGTACCTTTTGGAATAAACATTGTGAGGTGGACTAGATCACACCAGGCTCCTCATCCTATGACCTAACCCTCAAAATCCAGCTTACTTTACTCTTCTATCACTATATTACAATCATAATAACCTCCATCATCTCAATGAAATTGTTTAACATTGGACTTACAACTCTTGAACAACAACTAAATCGATCACTTTCTCCCAAAAATCAACCAACTAACTAAACTCTAACCTAGACCTCCTAAGTTCTTATTTATACTATTTTTCAGGCTTATAGTCGTTACAATCTTTATCAAAAACCCTAACCCTATCATAGTTAGGATTTTTTTCCTGCACGCCATGTTATTTTCCCTCTTTGCATGCTTATTTTCCTTCTATTTTTGCATGCTTCTTTCTTTCCATCGATTGCGCACGCTCCAAAATTAGGTCTTCTTTCCAAAATTAGGACTTTCCCAAAATAGAACTTCCTCTCCAAAATTGTGCCTGCACCCAAAATAACCTTTCTTCTCAAAATAGGCCTGCACCCAACAAGAAGCCATGGTTATATATATACTGGCCATATATGTATTTTGAGGGTGTGAACCCCATTTTGTACTATGACACCATATTTTTTGAAAAGATGAAATATAAAAAGAATTTTGGTCTTCGGCTTTACTTATATAAATTATAGTGTGTACATGCATGAATGTCTTTTATTTGCTTAGTTATGTGAGAAATGCCAATCTAAAACATAATTAGCCTATGCATTGCATACATGATTAGAAATTCTAGGTATGTGATTATAAGTAATAAAATCAAAGTATCGTTCCAAAATTCGTACCCGTAGGACTCATCAGAGTAGAGTAGGTTCTCACACAGGGTATTGTCATTTAACTAACATATGACTAACTGGGAGTCCAGGTGAACCTATAAATAGTGAACACCATGTCAAATGGAATCAAACAATAGTTCTATAACAACGATATACTCAACCACATTATTCGTTGATGGCTTCAGACGAATGCCACCTGAAGACACCAGTCGGCCTTAAGGTGAGTAAATGACCCAAGCGGCGGAATCCATGTTCTGTGTATGATGACTAGCACCATATGTGAATCCTAAGTAAACTGAAGACTCCATTGACATATGCCAACCAATGGAAAACTTGATAAGCAAGTCGATGACACAAAGGAAAATATATATATACACTAAGATACATTAGTATATAGAAGGTCACACCCAAGCTTGAGGGCTTACATGTAATACATTTTAAGGTAGAGCCCATTTCTAGGCTCATCCAACATATTCCCTTCATAATATTCCAATTCACAGGCTCCTTTCTCTAAAACACATCGCACGATATAAGGATCATGCCACATGGGGTTGAACTTGCCTGCCCCCAACGGTTCTTTGGCTTGGTCATATAGGAGAACCAAGTCACCCTCAACGTACTATTGAGGACAGAGAGACCTGTCATATTGAACCTTAACACATCGTTTATTTTCTTAAATAGCCATAGAGGCATATTGATGCTTCTCATCGAGACGCTCTAGGTCCACAAGGCGTTTTTCAAGATTGGTTGTGTTAGGCAGGAGCTCAATTTCCAAATTGAGGGAAGGAATTTTTCATTCAATCGAAAGAATTGACTCCAAGCCATGTACTAACTGAAAAGGAGAAAAAACAGTGGAAGTCTTTACTAAGTTTCAATATGCCCAAAGTGCAGGGTAAAGCATTAGATGCCAGTAAGACTTACTCTTGCTGATAGTTTTTTGCAAGATGGTCTTGAGATATTTATTCACCACCTCTAATTGTCCATTTTTCTGGGGATAATAAGGGGAAGAATGACCGTGCTTAAACCCCAGTTTTGATGATAACTCTTTCATCATTTCATTTTGAAAGCGACTGCCATTATTAGTGAAAATATCTATTGGGATTCTAAACCGGGCTATAATTTGGTTGAATATGAAGAATGTTGCAATCTTACCATCGGATTTAGTGGTAGGCATGACCTCTTCCCACTTAGTGAAGTAGTCCACGACCACAATGATATGATGATGCCCCCCAGCCGAAGTTGGGTTACAGTCCATAAAATCTACCCCCCATTTGTTGAAGGGACCAACGGTGATGACTTGTTGAAGAGGGGTTGGATGCGAGTGCATTTTTCGAGTGAAAACCTGGAAAGGGTGACACTTCTTGACCACTTCAACACAATCTTTGAAAATTGACGACCAAAAATAATCGGCTCATAATATTTTTTGGGTTGTCGCAAGCCCGGATAAATGAACACCACAAACCCCACTGTGGCAGTCATTGAGAACCAACTCATCTTATTACTCCTAGTGGAATGTTTACATCTAGGCTCATATACCAATCCAATGTGCAGTCTCTTAGCATGATAGCTAACTACGCAATTTTTGTATCCTCATTTGTGATCTGCTTTGCTTCCCATATCTTCTTGTATATGAATAAATTATTTTCAGGGTCCTCTGATGCCTCTCCCCGAAAGTCTGGTAACCTAATCATGGGATCATGTCCTGCCATTTTGGAACTACTACCTCCATGCAGTGTAGATATTTAACTGTTACTTCCTGAACTGGCTCCCTCAGTTGATGCTCCTTGAATGGATCCTTGTCCTATTGTTCTTCTGCCACTAAAATTCGGTTGTCTAGATGTTGGTGTTCTTTCTGGTGTACTAGTTGTGCATGGGGTTATAGGTTCNCATGCTTAAACCCCAGTTTTGATGCTAACTCTTTCATCATTTCATTCTGAAAGAGACTGCCATTATTAGTGAAAATATCTATTGGGATTCTAAACCGGGCTATAATTTGGTTGAATATGAAGAATGTTGCAATCTTACCATCGGATTTAGTGGTAGGCATGACCTCTTCCCACTTAGTGAAGTAGTCCACGACCATAATGATATGATGATGCCCCCCAGCCGAAGTTGGGTTACAGTCCATAAAATCTACCCCCCACTTGCTGAAGGGACCAACAGTGATGACTTGTTGAAGAGGGGTTGGATGCAAGTGCATTTTCCGAGTGAAAACCTGGCAAGGGTGACACTTCTTGACCACTTCAACACAATCTTTGAAAATTGACGACCAAAATAACCGGCTCATAATATTTTTTGGGTTGTCGCAAGCCCGGATAAATGAACAACACAAACCCCACTGTGGCAGTCATTGAGAACCAACTCATCTTCCTCGTGATTCAAGTAACAATGCAAAATATTATCTACTCCTTGACGATATAAAGTGTCATCGATGATAAGGTGATTTTTAGACTAATGATGTATATGTCGTCGATCGTCTCTCGGCAGATGTTGGGATAGCTTCAAGGTTTGAAGATAGATTAGAATGTCACCATACAAGGGGTCCAAATATGGGATAAGGAATATATGGTCATCCACGAACGAATCGTCATGAAAAATGTCCTCATCAAGTCGAGGGAAGTTTGATATAAACTTGGAAAAAACTAGCGATTTATTAGACCTCGCCGAAGAAAAATCAAGATCAAATTATTTCAAAATAACAATCCACTTATTGTATTTCCCCCCTATGATATCCCTAGTGAGGACGTATTGAAATGGATTGATATCCGTTACTACGGTAGTTTTTCAAAGCAATATATAATGTCGTAATCTTTGACCTGCATGTACGACGGACAAGGCTAGATTCTCTATGTGAGAGAATTTAAGTTCAGGAATGACTAAGTTTTGACTAAGATAGTAGACAATGTGCTCATGGAGCTCATCATCCTCCTGAAAAAGAACCATACCAATTGTCCCTTCAGATGTGGCGACATAAAGCAAATAGTCTCTACTGTAGTCTGGAGGATTCAACAGAGTTGACAATACCAAGCCTTTCTTAAGAGCATCGAAGGATTCCTAGGCTCGCTCATCCCATATAAAAGAAGTATCCTTTTTCAAAAGATGCATGAAACCCTTAGTTAAATTGGCATAGTTCACTATGAACCGACACAAGAAGTTATCCTTCCCATGTAAACCTTGAAGTTGTTGAATTTTGCGCGGGGGAGGCAATCGAAGTATTTCCTCAACCTTCATAGGATCTACCATGATCCCATGCTCAAATACTAAGAATCCTAAAAGACGGATAGAGATAACACACAATATGCACTTGTGAGGGTTCAAATGGATGCGATAGTAACGAAATCTCTCAAATACTAATCAAAGGTGAGTAGAGTGATCTACTCTCTTGCGAGAGTAAGTAGTGATATCATCGAGGTAAGCTTCGATAATGTGTTTGATATCGTGAAAATAAAATGTCATGGCACATTGGAAGGTTGCTCCGAAGTTTTTAAGGCCGAGAGTAATTTTCTGATATGAAAAAGTACCCCAAGGACAAATAAATGGTGTCTTATGTTGATCCTTGGGTTTGATCTGAATTTGATTACACCCTGAAACCCATCCTTAAAATAAAATGCTTTTCTTCCCTCAAACTCGTCAAGAAAGTGGTCAATGAAAGGAGTTGGGAAGTTATCTTTAGGACAACCCTTATTCAAGTCTCGAAAATCCATAATATGCGGATGGTTCCTTGTTTTTTATTCACAGGAACAGGGTTGCACACCCATTCGGTCAAGGGAACCGGATAGATGAAACCGTCATTAAGTAGCTTCTCTACCTCTCCCTTAATAGAAGGGCCTTCCTAGGATTAAAAACTCTATGACATTGTCGAACAGGTCTAGTATCCATATAAGTCTTGATCTCATGTTCGACAATGCTGGGATCGATCCCTGGAATCTCTTCGTATGACCAAGCGAATACACCATAAAATTATTTGAAGAGATCGATGTAGAGTTGAATTTCTCCAGGCGAAAAATATGCACCGATATATTCTAGGAACTCGTGAGATGTCGATCGTGATGGTAGGAGAAATATTCACCATGTTTCCTTCAGCATAAATACCATGCATATCTAGTGGAAACACAGTGTGACCAACCATCTCACTCAAGGTAGATATAAAGGCATCTTGTTCGATCCTAACAAGTTGTGGGAGGAAACAGGAGTGATGGTGCATATCGTCCCAAGGCTTATCAGGACCATACATGGGCCCTAAGATGGCTTCATATGAAGGTAAAGTATCGTCGAGGAAATCATGCGAGAATATTGGACAGTCCATACGGGCTTGAGAATAGGATCCTCCTCATCCATCTATGAGGAGAAAGTATCTGGGTCAGTAGTAGTGTTAAGAACAGACTGATATGAAATTTATTTCGCTGACGGTGGCATTTCTATCGCAATGTTTTACTGACCTTCACACGACATAGTCGGGGAAGGTCGGGTCCAAGGGTCATTGAAATAAGAAGTACGGAAAGGAACAGGCCTCATTGATAATGAAGACTTACTGGAAATGGAATGAATGTGATGAATTGGTTCCATGAAATCAAAGGTACCCATGAGACACGAATACATTATGACACCAAAATCCTTATTTTTCAGCTAAGAATTGTTGATCACAAGGACCAAAGGTTCAACTGATGCACTAGGACTAGCGTTCGCAAAGGACAATTGTTCAATCATCACTATTTTCCCTTCATGAGGAAAACATAAAGTGCAGGAACGACACAATTTTTTTCATGGCATAAGTCCAATTATTTCCTAATAGTAAATTATAGTCAAGAGGCACATAAACTACCTCTACATCAACCTCCATTGTCTTTCCACCTAATTGGAGCATAAAAGAGGGAAGAATTTTGTGGGTTCGGAACGAATGCCCATCAAAGGAGGTCAACATAGTCATAGATTGAGATAAATTCGAAGAGACAATGGCTTTCCAACAGGTTAGGGACATCACACATGTAGTAGCACCTTCATCAATTATAGTGTATTTGATGGTAATGTTCATGTACTCCACATGGATTTGAAAGGCCACATGGTAAGGTAAGCGAGGCTTAACATCTGTGACGTCAAACTTAATAACCTTCAAGACACATGGGTCTAGAGATCCTAGATCACATAACAAGGCACTCATTTGTGAAGGACATGTTTGGAGCACATCCAAATCCGACATCACGTAAGGGGTGTGACCTAGATTTTCGACAATCAAAAATTCAGGGAATCTCTGGCATTAGGATTGTGGGAAGAGATTTTCAGTACTCCTTTTAGAATATGAATCAGAGGCTTTGTATTTTTTATCTACAAGGGTGTTTCCATAGGAGGAGGATACTTTGGACCTACAATAGTTTGTGAAGAATTGTAATCACATGATCAAGTGGCTACATCAATCTGAGACTTGACCATATTGACACATAGATGGCCACCTTCATGTGTTGAGGGGTTTTGACCCCCGGGTGATGCATTTTTGGTGTTAGAGGCCCCCGAGGCTATGTGTTGATTATGTGGAAATGGATTGGTCAACACAACGGGTAGTTGTGATAAGAGCCTTGAGGCTTCCTCTATTTTGGTGCATAGGTGGGTAAAGTGATCATATTAACAAAGTTTACAAGGAAACTTCACCTTCTATTTCTCTTTCTTTCCCTCACCAACATTATTACTCGATCTATCATTGTTAGTGTTGTCCTTGGCTTTGTTATTATTTCTCCCACCCTTACGATTATTACCTCATCCTTTCTTTCTATTCCCTCCTGGTTGTTGGTTACCATTTGGGTTGGTCAATGACTGTACAGAATGTACATCTGTGAACTGAGTGGGAGTGGAGGATGAAGTTGAAGACTTTCCTGCTACAGGTTGTCTTAGAGACAAATCTTTCAACTGGTTCATCACCAAATCTGTAGACTTAGAATTTGTGGAGCCTATGATGCCATCAGCATGAGGCCCAGGATTTTGTCTAGGGTCATAGTTCGATCCTGCACTTTTGTGCCACTCTAAGTTGTGTGGGACTAACTTTCAATAGAACCAATGACTTGGTCACCCTAGGTTGCTTGCTACCAAAGTACACGTTCATACAAGACCCAACTCTAAGTTGCCCAGGTTTAGTTAATAGTGATATAACCAACCAACCAACAAACAAGTAAGGCCATGACCTGTTGATGTTTGGGTAGTTGTGGAAGGTGTTAACATCCACGTGTAACCTATGACTTACAATAAAATATTCCGGAAGCAAGTGAACCATTAAACAGATGTGTGGAAACCCTATAAGACAAGTCGGTCGAGAAGAATAATAATATTAGAATATTATCTTCCAGAAATACAAGTTGGCTCCATAGGAAAAAGATAAACATAAAATATAATTACCAAAAAGTCAGGTCGGCCCAGCCAAAAAAGTCACTAGACAGATTAATATAAATAGAGGACATTTTAGCTCATGTGTACACCCATTCAAAGCGCAAGTCTTGTGGAGAGTTGCAACAGCTACAAATACAACTGCAAGGAGGAATAAGGGTGTATGGTCATCTCTTGGTATTGGTCTCTCTCTAGTGTTATCATGTGATTATGTTGGTGATATTATTTCTAAGTATGGCACAAGTCTCAGGGAGTAGTGTAGTCGCAGTTGTTGTTGTTGAAGTTGTGTATGGTACTTGTTCTATGGATATGGAGACTCTCTCTCTCTTGTGTGCTACCCTTGGAGAAGGAGCACTCAATTTGTATTGAGTTATTGTTGTAGTTAGTAGCTAGGATTTATTTGTTGGTTCTGGTGTAGGCTTTCCAGAATTATTCTAAGTAAATGTTAGTGTGTTCAAGGGTGGCATATCTGAATGTCTATGCTTGGGTGACAACGATGTGACATTGTCTATGGTTAAACGAGCATACCAAAATTTCAACATGGGATCAGAGATGGTTTCCTTCATAACAGTCTAACCACTAGAAGGAAGATCCTCAGTTTCCCCTATTGTCAAGCTCATTGAGAACATACTGAACTCACTAAGAAGGTCGCCTAAGTAGGGGTAATCTCTTCCTCGGATCAAATCTAAAAATTTCTAAAGTTGAGAAATTAGGGTTTCCTCATAAAACCCTAGGTCTGCAATACCAGTTGCAGTTGCAGTGTCAGTTCCTTCATTCCAGTTGCAGCACCAGTTGCAATGCCAGCACCAGTTGCAGTGAAATTTTATGCGAAGTGTTGTGACTAATATTTGGTTGTCCTAGTGCACCTTACCCTAGTGCATCTTCAACTACCTTTAGATTACAAGTTGGAGAACCTTTGAAGTTTTAAGGTTCGTCATTGCTTGTCGCCACTTTCGGATGGTGCCACTTCCTGTTGATGTTGTTTGAGGTATGTACTTATATATATTTAAATTGTATCACTATTTTGTGTGTGATTGCAAGAGAAGGGATCTCTTACAATCATAGATCTAGAGGCATCTGAGATCCAACACATTCAGAGGAATAATGCACTCCAGGTTTGATTTTTTCATATGCCTCTCGTTATTATGGAATTATTGCAACCTTATGAACATATAGTTGTATTTTGATCTATTGAAGTTATGATTATCATAGTAACCTCCGTTTAAAGTTAAAGTTATAAGCTGACTCTAGTCAAAGTATTAGATTGATTAAGGATGAGATTTTTAGAGTTTATTTGCATTATATTCTCTAACTCATATTTCTTTCAAGAAATCATATTGTCTTAAGTACAGGGGATAGGTTGAAGAGAATACTTGTCATCTTGAGTGAAGGAGACTTGGAATAAAATCACAACACTCGTTCTTGAAGATAAGACTCCAGGTTCCAGGTTTGATTAATTAAATTAATAAGTTTCCAATTTGCACATATCAAGTTTAATAATTGTTACATTACTAGTTGTGACAACAATCCTGGCAAGGATCTATTACTGCTAGATACAATGAATACTTGGCAGCATGTGAGTATTATTGATGTAAATACTTATTGTACTTGGTCAAAATATGAACTAACATCTCCTCCAGGAGATACTTCTTGTTTTGCTTCTAGGCAAGTTATCTTGATAATAATATGATGATTACCATGAGATTTTATTTTATTCTTATTGACATAGATGTGTTCTTATGAAAATGCTATTATACGTTTTTCTCTTGTTTCTCTTGTCTCAGGTAGGTTATTTTATAAATTCCATGGAGGTCACCTTAGAGGGATAATTGATCACAACACTAGAAGAGTTTTTCTCCTATTTCTTATTATTGTATTTTTATTTTGGATCTTGTTCTAGGCAAGTCACAAGCAATAGCTCTGAGAAGAAGCTATTGTGATTATTTTTCTCATTCTTGTTTTTATTATAAGAGTATTATTCTTGTGTACTATTTTCCCCTTGTTGTCCTTGTTCTGGGCAGGTCACAGGTGATAACTCTGAGGGGAGCTATAGTGAGGGTTGTAGGAGGCAACATATTAGATCATCTCTAGTTTGATACATGGAGCAGACTATCCAGATAAGAAGTTGTATACACGACCATATACATCCATGTATTGAAGAAGAAGATGATGAAGAAGGGTACTTTTGTGGGATACTTAGTATCTCATATGGAGATTGATTGCAATGAACAAAAGGATCCAAGGATAATCGAACAAATCCCTCTAGTGTAGTTGATCACTCCTTAGATCAGGAATAGTTAGTAGAGCTAGGGCCTACCTAGAATCGTTGCATTAACCAAGAAGAGACAAGTGTGGTCCCATGAAACTTTGCAGGATGCAACATTGATGAGCCATATCATGAGGAGCAGATGGCTCCATCAATGGTGAGGTAGGAGGCCCCACTGAGTAACAGCTCATAAGGAGCTAGATTTTATAGGGAGTCAGTCCTCACGATCCAGTAGGGAGGAGAAACATCCCCAGGAATATTCATAGGAGACTTCAGATAAAATCATCACACATAGAGGGAGTAGATGGCTCCAAAGATTATACAAACTCAGAGGGATTCAAGCTTCAAAGAGAGAATGGAGACTTAGAGACTTTCAGTTTCATATGGAAGATAGAGACGTCTTTGAGGACTGACAGACAGATGCCATGGGTTGAGAAGGCTAGATCAAAGCTTCAGAGGCTTCGAGGAGATATGAGATCTTATTGGAAGATTCCCTTTCTTCAATAGAGTTTGCTACAGTGACCAAGGAGGAAGCCACTCAGAAGGACTGGGATATATATCTTTTCCTTGGTTTAGAGACCAGAAGGGAAGTCAATGACGACTTCCAAGTTGATATACAAAGATCAAGCATGTTGTAGATAAATATCCTAGAGATGTACAAATCTTGATTTGTGTCCATAGGATTCTCCCAACAAGAGGGAGAAGACGATGACGGTACACTTTCTCCAGTATATTGCTAGCAATGAACATGTAGCAGACGTGTTGACTAAGCCTCTATCAAAAGTGAAGTTTGAGTACTTTAGAGACAAGCTTGGTGTGATCCAAAAGGATTTCCCCTCATGAGAGGGAGTGATGTGTTCCCCAATAGCGGGAAGTGATGTGCTCCCTAGTAGAGGGAAGTGATGAGATCCCTAGTAGTGGGAGCTACTATAGCACAGGTTGGTACTCCAACGTAGGCTAGTATGCTACCTCGGCGTAGGTTGGTACTCCAATACAGACTAGTATTCTACCCTAGCGCAGGTTGGAACTCCAATGCAGGCTAGTATGCTACTCCAGCGCAAGTTGGTACTCCAACACAGGATTGGTATGCTACCCCAGTGCAGGTTAGTACTCCAACGTAGGTTGGTATGCTACCCTAGCGCAGTTTGGTACCCCAATGCAGGCTAGTATGATACCCTAGCGCAGGTTGGCACTCCAACATAGGTTGGTATGCTACCCCAGCGTAGGTTGGTACTCCAACGCAGGATGGTATGCTACCCTTGTGTAGGTTGGTACTCCAACGCAAGATGGTATGCTACCCCTGTGTACCATAATATGATGATTACCATGAGATTTTATTTTATTCTTATTGACATAGATGTGTTCTTATGAAAATGCTATTATACATTTTTCTCTTGTTTCTCTTGTCTCGGGTAGGTTATTTTATAAATTCCATGGAGGTCACCTTGGAGGGATAATTGATCACAACACTAGAAGAGTGTTTTTCCTATTTCTTATTATTGTATTTTTATTTTGGATCTTGTTCTAGGCAAGTCACAAGCAATAGCTCTGAGAAGAAGCTATTGTGATTATTTTTCTCATTCTTGTTTTTATTATAAGAGTATTATTCTTGTGTATTATTTTCCCCTTGTTGTCCTTGTTCCGGGCAGGTCACAGGTGATAACTCTGAGGGGAGCTATAGTGAGGGTTGTAGGAGGCAACATATTAGATCATCTCTAGTTTGATACATGGAGTAGACTATCTAGATAAGAAGTTGTATACATGACCATATGCATCCATGTATTGAAGAAGAAGATGATGAAGAAGGGTACTTTTGTGGGATACTTAGTATCTCATATGGAGATTGATTGCAAGGAACAAAAGGATCCAAGGATAACCGAACAAATCCCTCTAGTGTAGTTGATCACTCCTTAGATCAAGAATAGTTAGTAGAGCTAGAGGGGCCTACCCAGAATCGTTGCATTAACCAAGAAGAGACCAGTGTGGTCCCATGAAACTTTGCAGGATGCAACATTGATGAGCCATATCATGAGGAGCAAATGGATCCATTAGTGGTGAGTTAGGTGGCCCCACTGAGTAATAGCTCATAAGGAGCTAGATTTTAGAGGGATTCAGTCCTCACGATCCAGTAGGGAGGAGCAACCTCCCCAAGAAGATTCATAGGAGACTTCAGATAAAATCATCACACACAGAGGGAGAAGATGGCTCCAAAGATTATACAGACTCAGAGGGATTCAAGCTTCAAAGAGAGAATGGAGACTTAGAGACTTTCAGTTTCATATGGAAGATAGAGACGTCTTCGAGGACTGGCAGACAGATGTCATGGGTTGAGAAGGCTAGATCAAAGCTTCAGAGGCTTCAAGGAGATATGAGATCTTATTGGAAGATTCCCTTTCTTCAGTAGACTTTGCTACAGTGACCAAGGAGGAAGCCACTCAAAAGGACTGGGATATATATCTTTTCCTTGGATTAGAGACCAGAAGGGAAGTCAGTGATGACTTCCAAGTTGATATACAAAGATCAAGCATGTTGTAGATAAATATCCTAGAGATGTACAAATCCTGATTTGTGTCCATAGGATTCTCCCAACAAGAGGGAGAAGACGATGACGGTACACTTTCTCCAGTATATTTCTAGCGAAAAACAGGTAGCAGACATGTTGACTAAGCCTCTATCAAAAGTGAAGTTTGAGTACTTCAGAGACAAGCTTGGTGTGATCCAGAAGGATTTTCCCTCGTGAGAGGGAGTGATGTGTTCCCCAGTAGCGGGAAGTGATGTTCTCCCTAGTAGAGGGAAGTGATGAGATCCCTAGTAGTGGGAGCTACTATAGCACAGGTTGGTGCTCCAACGTAGGCTAGTATGCTACCCCAGTGTAGGTCGGTACTCCAATATAGGCTAGTATTCTACCCTAGCGCAGGTTGGTACTCCAATGCAGGCTAGTATTCTACTCCAGCGCAAGTTGGTACTCCAACACATGTTGGTATGCTACCCCAGTGCAGGTTAGTACTCCAACGCAAGCTGGTATGCTACCCTAGCGCAATTTGGTACCCCAACGCAGGCTAGTATGCTACCCTAGCGCAGGTTGGTACTCCAACATAGGCTGGTATGCTACCCCAGCTTAGGTTGGTACTCCAACGTAGGATGGTATGCTACCCCTGTGTAGGTTAGTACTCCAACACAAGTTGGTATGCTACTCAAGTGAAGGTGCAAAACTTCTTATGATGTATGGATTCGTGAAATTCAACAAGACAATGGTCGAAGTGTGAAGAAGCACAAAAGCAATGATGATGATTGTGCCAAGAGGAATACCTTCCTTGTTAAGAGGGAGTGTTAAATTTTTGAGTCAAATTCTGTGTGAATTGACGAGTTAATAGTTATGTATGAACTAGATGCTAACCTGTAGTGTCGAAAATGATTCTTAGTTAGAGTGTCGATCAGTAGCATCGGAGTTTACTAGTTGGAGGGCCAACCAGTAGTGTTGGAGGTGTTTTCTAGCCAGATGGATAATGTGCGGCTATGATGGTGATACTTGTTACATGATCTATTTGATCATATGATAGCCTGTGTGGATATGGTGATGCTACCTGTAGACTGGTCTGCAAGACCATGTGAGTCCTTCACATGCCATGTGAGATGGATGGATGTGTTTGAGACCACTACATAAAAAACATCTTAGTTAATACGTCCTCGGCTAAGAGGGAGTGTTGATGTTTTGGTAGTTGCAGGAGGTATTAACCTCCACGTGTAACATATGACTTAGAATAGAATATTCTGGAAGCAAGTGAAACATTAAATAGATGTGTGGAAACCCTAGAAGACAAGTCGACCTAGAAAAATAATAATATTAGAATATTATCTTCCAGAAATACAAGTCGGATCCACAGGAAAAAGATAAACAAAAAATATAATTACCAGAAATTCAGGTCGGCCCAGCTTGAAAAGTCACTGGATAAATTAATATAAATAGAGGATGTTTTAGCTCATTTGTACACCTAGTGAGAGTGAAAGTCTTGTGGAAATAAGGGCATATGGTCATCTCTTGGTCTTGGTCTTTCTCTAGTGCTATCAAGTGATTCTCTTGGTGATATTATTTCTAAGTATGGCGTCAGTCTGAGAGAGTAGTTCGGCTGCAACTACTGTTGTTGTAGTTGTGTATGGTACTTGTTTTGTGGATATGGAGACTCTCTCTCTTGTGCGCCACCCTTGGAGAAGGAGAGCTCTATTTGTCTTGAGTTATTGTTGCAGTTAGCAGCTAGGGTTTATCTGTTGGTTATGGAGTAGGCTTGCTGGAATTATTCTAAGTAAAGGTTAGTGTGCTCGGGGGTGGCATATGTGAATGTCTATGGTTGGGTGACAATGATGTGACATTGTCTATGGTTAAACGAGCATACCAAAATTTCAACATGACCAACCATACCTTCTAAAACATCCTAATTAAACAACATTCAACACTGAATCATTTAAAAAAAATGCAACACATCAACACATAACATGTGGGTGGTGTCCAAGCTAGGCACCTTAAACTTTTATTAGAAAAAAAAACAACCAAATCTTCACAGCAATGAGTCTGGCCAACCAACACAACTCTACATTCATACAAATAACAGAAGTCCATTTTGAACTTGCAACCACACTATTGTATAATTATTCCTTCAAATTTTGCAAGCCTGCCACATCCAATCTTGTTCTTCTCCAAGCAAGCCTTCAACAAATGAATTTGTTGTCTGTCCTAAATGTCATCCACTTTTCCACTAGAGAGATCTATGCTAGGATGTCCTAAGTTACCTTGGTCGTCCATATCCCTTACAAAGTTCGACAACTTAGAACTCTCCATGTTGAGACTTAATCCAACCTTGGTTCTGCCCTAGGATCAAATCCACCATTTGCCGCATTTTCTTAGACCTATTTTTGGTCCCTTGAACTTCTTGAATAAAGTCAAGTCACATGATCACCTTCACCCTATAACTGGTGCTCAATTCTTTAATCCTTGCATGGGCACCTTCACCCTATACCTAGTGATCAATTCTTTAATCCTTACATGGACCTATGATTGAAAGACTCAACTCTCCAAGTCATGTTCAGTTGACTTAAATGAATTCATGAATGCCTTAGTGAATCCATGACATCCACTTTATATAGTACCAGGGAACTTAACAACTCCTTGAACTAATGAGGTCAATGACTCATTCCCCTTCGACGCTTTCACATGGAGCAAAGAATCCAATATCTTCCTTCAATCATCCAATTGTTTGCACTTTATATAGGAGAAGGGAACTTAACCAACTCCTTAAAATAAGAAGGTCATTTACTCATTCCCCTTCAATGTCTTCACATGGAGAAAAGACTCCAATGTCTTCCTTAAGTCATCCAATTGTTTCCTTACTATGTGGGTATGTGCAATGCCCAATGTTTCCTTACTCTTCATGCCCAGCCCAAGTGGTTAGGGCATTATGGCCAACTTAACTATTCAAATAACTTTACCCCATGGAAGTGTGCCTATAACCGAGGCCAACTCAATGCCTTATCCCTTATCCATCAATATGTAGTCTTTCTATAAAATACTACTTATTATCACCACTCCTCCTCTTTGTCAAACTAGAAGTGCAGGCAGTGCATCTCACACTGCCTGTCGTCTCATGCCGAGTTTGACAGGTTTGTCGTTAAGGAAACCATCAAATGTATGGGGTTACATCTGCATGCACTGCATGTCATCTTGCCTATGTGGCAAAGTGTGCCGAGTGCCAAAGTCACCAGCGTCTCAGGCCGAGTTTGACAGGTTAGCCATTGAGGAGACCATGAAATGCATATGGTTACATCTGTATGCACTGCATCTCATCTTGCCTATGTGGCAAAGTGTGCCGAGTGCCTAAATCACGAACCTCTCACGACGAGTTTGACAGGTTTGTCGTTGAGGAGACCATGAAATGTCTAGGGTTACATCTGCTCCTCAATTGTATAGGGTAAGCTCACATCACCCAGTCAGGGTTTATGGAGAGCAACTCACATCACCCAATTAGGGTTTATGGAGAGCAGCTATGCAAGTGGAACAATCAATCATTTCAAGGCATGGCGTGTGTGTTTCCCAAGGGAGGATGTTTCATGAATAACATTCACGTCGAGTTTAGCGTGTCGGTGTCGGTGGGCTTTATAACGACTACTTCTACATAGGGTGACCTTCACACTCTTCCACGTCTGGTCGACTTCTGTTTGTCGGAGAATCGCATGCCGGCCATCCGACATCGACTCAATTCCCCGTATACTCGTTTCCGAGGGGCGTAAAATAATGAAAAGAGATTACAGGGGTGAAGTCAAAGCTTGTGATCATTGCATTGAAACCGTGCGACAAAGATATTATATTACCATGCGACCTGCATGCCTTTTCCTCGACAACTCAAACCGAATTCCATGTGAGTAAACTTCCATTCGAATACGACAAGACATCACAAATAAACAAACTCAGAGAATCATGTCATTCACATGTTTCAAAATCAACGTTCCAATTTCAATATGAATTCAATTTGGTGTAGTCAAAAACACTATACTTAACCCATCTCATCATTTTAGCCACTTTTCTTTACTTTTCTTTTCTTGGATTAACCTAGGTTTGAATACCTATTTTGTTTTAAAGCATTGAGAGGTTAAATCTACATCACAAAGTGACCTGGTTCTTTCATGACCAGTGATGTGATATAGCCACTTTTCTTTTCCTGGATTAACCTAGGTTTGACTACCTATTTTGTTTCCAGGCATTGAGAGGTGAAATCTACATCATAAAGTGACATGGTTCTTTCATGACCATTGATGTGATATTAGCAAGGTTAGGATGATATTAGCACTCTTGTTATGTTTTGTTGATAATATCTTTGACGACTTTGGGACAACAATCCTATTTTGTTAGATGATGTATGGGATTTTTTTACTTGTTGGGATAGTTGGTATTCCTAAGTTTGAATGGTTATATTTGATTCTTCATGATAATGATGTATAAGTTTAATTTATTTTGTCTTAGTTTGAACATATCATGATTGATGGATAAGTTATAGATGTCTTTGATCTAGCGATCAAATTGTATTCTTTATATGCTTATGAAATTGATCTAATTGGCTCATTATTTGGTTTTAAGCGATTTGAATATTCATATAATTGTTTTGTAGTATGATGGTGTAAGCAAGAAATTGAAGACTTCTCTCTCCTATTTAGCATCGACTTCAAATATGAACTCATGATGTTCAATATGGTTTAAGATGGATAATATTATGTTAAGCCTTTTATGTAACATGATTGCACATCCTTGGTATTGGAATCATGGTGGTATCACTTCATTCCTTGCTAGACATAATTATGATGTGGTCAAATTTAATTTAAATTGTCGATTGTCATTGCAATGCATTTAGTTCTCAAGGCTTAATGGATGGTGAATATCATTGTGTTGAAATTGTATATGGTGGTTTATTCTTTGAAAAACTAAGTAACATGTCTTGACTTTGTTGAAGGTTTTGGGTCAATGTTTCAATGGTAGGATCGTGATAATGTTTCACTCCATGTTGGTTATATTCACACACAATGGAAAATTACGGTTCCACTCCTTAAAAGGATTGAAATGGTCGCAAATCTTCAACACACACTTTTCCAATGGTTTGATAATATGAATTATTTGTTAAAATATCATTACATTAAGTATTTACACATATCGGTGATGTTACAAGATTGATATAGCCTAAGTAATGATTTGAGGGTTGTGGGTTAACAATTGAGGATTGGACTACGTGTTATGATCAGATGTGTTGACCCCACTTATTTCAAGAGATATTAATGGTGACCTATCCATACAAACTTAGGCCTTTAATGATATCTTACCCCATCATAATTCCATGGTTATGATAATTGCATTGGGATATGATGAACCATAGTGTGGTGATTGAGTGTGATCCAAAATGGATCCTCATATAATTTGTCATATATATTGGTAATTTATGGGTGGAAAAATTGGATCTATTGGCTTGTAGGGCCCATTATAGGGTTAGGTCCTTTGGTGATTTCAAGTCTAGAAACTTTTGGATCTTGCTTAAGGCCTTAAACAACCATTTTCATGGTCAAAACTTTGGCTCTCCATAATATTCTACACATCATTTTCTTTCCAATAGCATGAAAATCACCTCAATCAAAGTTAGTATGTGAAAGTTATGCATCCCACAAGTTGACCTATCATGTTGACCAACATGATACTGAGTGGATGCCATGTTAGCTTCCATTACTCACACATGTGGAGCTAGTCACTTGTGTACTTTTAAGAAAGATTCTAGAGGGTCAAAAACCTTAACATTAATTAGGGATTTAGGCATGAAAAAACCCTAACACTAGATGACTATAAGGACATTGTTAAATACTATACCACTAGGATAGGAAGGGGTTTTATCTCATTGTATTGTTTATTGTTCCATATTTGAGCAAAGCATCCAGGAGTGGGATATTGTTTTATTAAAAAAGGAGGTATGAGATCCTATAGTATCCATTTAGGACATAGTATCCATTCCAACTCCATAGTGAGTGCACTTTATTTGTATTTTCATTTCATAATTGAGAAGATAAGAGAAAGGCATAGACCTCACCTTCTATCTAGGTTTTTTTCCATATTGGGTTTTCCCAATGTACATATTATTTTCATGGTGTGAATGGTGTGTTATATTCTTAGCTTCTTTCATTTTACTTTGAGTTTGTTTCAGTAATTTTTTCACTAAGCTAGTAATATTAAATCTAAAATCTAAAATCAAAACACTACATAATAAGATGGGAAAATATTATAATATCTATTGTGATGACATTTTTGGTGGAATATCCATGGTATTTTACAAATCATATTGGTATTAGAGGAGATTTATTTGGGTTTTTGTGGGAAGTTGCAAGATCCAAGAAGTGGCATAAGAAATAAGTCCATGAGATGACTTAGAAGAGATATTTTCAAAGATGGAAGAACAAGTCACTAACATCTCTCGCAACAAGATCATTCTCATGGAAAATTTAGAGAACAAGTTCATACCTCTTAGGTAGTTTGGTAGCTCTAACTCAAAATATGGATTAGATGAGAAATACGGAGATAATGAATACCTATAAAATTAGTCAGAGAAAGAGAGACCAAGTTCTAATGCCATCACTTCTTCATAATCTTTGGTTAAAGTGGAAATGAAAGTGAACATCAAACCCTACCAAGGTGAGATTGATGTTGTTAAATTGAATCAATGGTTGCAATAATTAGAAGTTTATTTTAGTGTTTATAACATCGGAGAAGAGTAAAATATTCCATTTTTCTGACTGAAATTAGAGGGTCATGCCCAAAATTTCTGGGAAAGTCACATGGAGGTGCTTAGGTTGGAGAGTGATCCCCTAGTCACTAAGTGGGAGATGTTTAAAATCCTCATTAAGTCCAAGTTCTACCCTATTGGATATGAAGAGGATTAGTGGATTTGCTGGCATTACTTTTGGTAGAAGAAAGGGAAGAGCATGCAAGAGTACACCATTGAGTTTAGAAAAATTGCAATCATGTTAGGTATATCTCCCAAAAATCTAAATGTACTCCTAAAGTATCTAGGAGGCCTACATAGTCATTTAAGGAGGAAAGTGATGCTATTTAAACCTAGGATGATTGATGAGGTTGTTATAGCAAGATTTGCCTCACCCTATGCAATCTTGCACAGAGGGCCTTATTCCATTTCCCTATCCAGACTTATCTTCCCTGTTGATAAAATCCATAGACAAAATTAATATTTTCCACATGTACGCATCTTGCACACTACACAACATGGGTATACGTAGGTTTCTCCACTACAACCCGCGTACATCAGGATTTGTGTCATAAAATGAAATTAAATGTCGGGTTTCCATGTCACGATAAGAGATCTATGAGCCTTGGCCTTCCATATACTAGAAATGTTCCGACTCGACCCTTCAGTTCCATTTTGAAGGCTATAAAGGGGCCAATTCCGAGCTATGGAAAGAGGAGAAAGAATTCAACTTTGAGAGAAAAGTTACTCTGGAGAAATTATTTACTTCATATTGAGTCTGCATCCCTTTGTCCTTTAAGTCTGAACACAGTTTTCGGCCCCCAAGATCTTCCCTTATTGATTGAGAACATCATTGTTTCTCTCTTATGAGCTTTCCTTTGGTGGAGGCCCAATTGGAAGGAACTTAGTTTCTCGGTTCTGAACCATGCCGACACGGAAGTCTGTAATATTTTCACTTTTGCTGACCATTTATTAATAGAAATACTATTTTCTCGTCCAATTGATATCTTGCAAATATATTGAGTTATTATCCATTGGCATATTTGTTATGTATATTGATGGATTATGCTATCTAATGTGCTAAACTTTTATATTATCACCATATGCTTGCTTTGCTTGTTTGTTGAGAACTAGTTGCACATGTATAGCTTTGGGTTCAAGTGCTCAACGATGGACTTCATCGAACATCTAGACGAGGTAGGCCTCTTTCTTATCTCGCTTTCATATTGGTTTATATAGCATGTTTTTGGGATAGATTTGATTTCTACAGTCATTTCCTTTTGTTGTGGTTTACCCTAGCCATAGAGATATTTTCCTCGTAATAGAGGCCTATGTGCAAGCATGGTATTTGGAGAATATAGGTAAAAATAAAGGACAACCAAGTGGTTCCAAGAAAAAATACCAACAAGATGCTTCTAAGGGGGGAAAGTAGAAATGGAAAGGAAAGGAAAAAAAGACAAGAACCACATCATATTAGTGAAATGATCCCAACAACCTATTAGTTTCGTAACCCGCACATAGGTAGAGCAATATACTCGGATGTAATAAAGGTCAATATTAATAAGGCCTTGCAATAAAATAGAATAAGTCAAATGTAAGAAGACCTAATAGAAGCTTTTGATTCTAGAAGGATCTTCCTCTAGATGCTTCTTTTGATAGACATATTTAGTATAAATAGGAGTCGAGGGTATGAGAACCCTAGCTTGGATATTATTGTAATAGAGATCTGCTCAACTAGAGGTTGCCCCCTCGAAGAGGCCCGTGAACATTGCTTTCAGAATCAAAGTGTTATTTCTGTTGTTATTCTTATATCATTTCAGTGCTATTGTGGTGATTGTTCTGGTTATATTGTTGTTATTCTGCCATTTCTAGCATTTTATTTATGTTTTGCATACATTTTATTTCTGGTATATTACAAGTGGTATCAGAGCACTTTCCTCGGAAGAAATTGTGGGTAATTTTTTTTTCAGGGTAGAGACGTATTCTGACGTCTTTAAGCCACAGAGATATGTCGTTATGTGCATAAACCCACGGTTGAGGGATTCATACACGCAGGAAATACAAGTGGTACTTAAGCGCACATCTGTTGGCCACCCTTGTAACCCCTGTTGGTACCCCTTTGAGTGGTAGCGCATCAGACAACACCTGTGTACGAATTGGCCTAGATTACCTTAAGACCTCTTTAGATAAACCGATTGGTCACCTGATTGCTATAGTGCCACCGAAAACAACACTCGGGAAGATACTCTCTAGTACTTGGGTAGTCGGGTAGTGCGGCTAAGGGTACGGTCTAGCCTCCTTACTTAGTTCCCTGAGATATTGGGCCAAGTACCACTGTTGGACCCTGCACGTATATCAGAGAGCTATAGCATAGGGAAAACCCTTCTTTGTAGAACCCTTGAATACCTAACCCTTGGGGACAGAAACATAAAAAAATTAAAACAGACAAGATCTATTTACATGCAACGATGTTCGGGTTGCCAAAACACTACACATTTCTTCCTGGTTAAGAATTTGGGCATTTCATCACTGCAACATTCTTCAGACCGGAGTTTGGAAAAAATTTCACCATTATTTGGGACCTATTCCATTGGATTCATCTCTTCGTCCTTATCCCATTCATACATAACATTTTTCGGCAAAATTTTTGACCCCAACGGCCCCTTTTTGGTTCCCTTGTCCTCATGGCCCATACTCGTAGCCAAGAATTGGAAGCTTGCTTCAATACCTTGCAATCTAGTCTCACCAAGACCCAACAAGAAGTGAAACAACTTAGTGCCAATGTTGCTGCCATCAACACAACCATGTAGTCCTCAATGGAGGAAATCAAACAAGACCTGACCACCTAGCTTGAATCTGTCTTTTCGAAACTCTACACCAAGTTGCATATCCCTACAAATAACCCTTCCTCTGACTCACCTCCACATACTGAAGGTGAACATTCCTCTCATTTTGATAACTTTCAGCACCATCACTTTCAACGTGACCTACGCCTTCCGTGGGTGGATGTGAGCAAATTTGATGGCTCGGACCCCACTGGTTGGGTAACCCAAATGGAACATTATTTCTCTTTATACGACATTACAGATGACTTGGCCAAACTCCAATATGGTGTTCTCCATGTAGATCAAGAATGTTGGCAATGGTGGCAATGGAGAAAAACTTCCCATCAAGGGTATATTTCTTGAACACACTTTGTGGCAGATATTTATGAATGCTTTGAAACTAACACCAACCATTTGGGTCATTTAACAAAGTTGAAACAATCAGGAACAATGGAAGAATTTATAGCTGCCTTTGAGCGTCTGGATTTTCGGACAGAGGGCATGTTTGATGCCTTTTTTCGAGAGTGTTTTATCAGTGGCCTCAAGGATGAGATTTGGGCCCATGTCCGCATGGCTCGGCCTCGGAGTTGGGTGGAGGCTACTAAAATATCTAAAGAAGCACAACAGGTTGTATCTTCTCAAAACTGAAAACTCTTTTTTATCCTTCGCTCTAAACCAGTAAATCCCACTACTCCCTCCACTCCACTAAAGATCCAAAAATTGACCAGGGATGAAATGGTTGAACGCCAACTCAAAGGCCTTTGTTATAATTGTGATGACAAATATTTCCCTGGCCACAAGTGTAAGGAACAAAATCTTTCTATGGCCATCTCCGAGGATATTTCGCAAGAGGATGTTGAAACTCCCCTTGTGTCTGACTCACCTGAAACCACTGACATAACCCCTCCCTCAGACCCTCTTGAAGTAGAACCGGTCATTTCCATCAATTCTCTCACTGGCTTCTCCACTCCCCAAACCCTCAAGCTAATTGGATACATCAAGCATCGAAAGGTCATGATTCTGGTTGATAGTGGAAGGACCCATAATTTTATTCATCGTCGCATTGCCCAAGAAACTCATTGCTACATCCATGTCATCAATAATTTCCAAATCATGATTGCCAATGGTGGCTCCATGAAATGTGGAGGGCGTTGTGAAAATGTGTGTCTCCAAATTGGTGACTACCACCTGAAATATCATATGTTTGTTATCGACATGGTCAGTTGTGACATTGTGTTGGGTGTCGACTGGCTAAGGACTTTGGGTCCCATTCTCATGGATTTTAAGGAATTAACCATGCAATTCAACCAGGAGGGCCACCAATATAAGTTCCAAGGAATCACCACCAGTTCACCTGAGATCATTAGTTCCCATCGCATGGAAAAGATGCTAAAAAAAGGTCATTCTGGTGTTATTTCCCAACTCCATTCCATACAATCAACAGAGACACCCTCGGTGTCGCAAGACCTCCAAGCCATACTTTCTAAACATCAAGTAGTCTTTTCCACTCCCCAGGGACTCCCTCCTTCTCGTGGTTTTCATGATCATTCCATTCCCCTTGTACCCGGAATCCTTCCTCCCAATATCCGTCTGTATTGTTACCCCTTTTCCCAAAAAAATGAAATTGAGAAAATGGTCCAGGAACTCCTTAATGCAGACGTTATTCGCCCTAGTATGAGCCCCTACTCTTCTCCTGTGGTCATGGTCCTGAATAAAGAAGGTTCTTGGCGAATGTGTCTTGACTTTTGTTCCCTCAACAAACTTACCATTAAAGACAAATTTCCCATCCCTATCATTGATGACCTCCTGGATGAATTGAGTGGCGTGCAATTCTTTACTAAACTTGATCTTCGTTCAGGCTAACACCAAATACGTATGAAAGAAGTAGACATTCCCAATATTGCCTTTAGAACTCATGAGGGCCACTATGAGTTTTTGTTCATGCACTTTGGCTTGTGTAATTCCCCCTCCACCTTCCAAAGCCTCATGAATCATGTCTTTCGTCCTTTTCTCTGTCATTTTGTCTTAGTTTTCTTTGATGATATCCTCATATATAGAAAAACCTAGACAGACCATCTTGCTCATGTGGATCGAGTTCTCCATCTACTCTCTCAGCACCA
>SNQJ01S0012449.1:77175-101264 GCA_010110895.2 Picea sitchensis
GAAAGAGAACCTGCAGACGGCGCAAAACCGACAGAAGATAAGTGCGGACAGGCACAGGATAGAGCACAGCTTTGAGGTTGGAGATTTGGTTTTCTTGAGACTCCAACCCTACAGACAATCATCTCTGAAGAAGAGTGGAGTCGAGAAGCTCAAGCCCAGATTTTATGGTCCCTACAGGATCATGCGCCGAGTAGGCAAGGTTGCTTACAAACTAGAGCTTCCAGAGGGGAGCAAGATTCATAACGTGTTCCACGTGTCTTGCCTCAAAAAGGTAGTGGGACAATTCATTAACACATCAGAGGAGCTTCCCCTATTGGATGAGGAGGGACACTTGGAGTTAGTTCTGGAGGAGGTTTTGGAGTTCCGGGAGCGGAAACTAAGGAGCAGGGTCATTAGAGACTGTTTGATCAGATGGAGAGGGCTTCCAGTAGAGGATGCTACTTGGGAGAGCGAGTAGGTTTTGCAACACCCTGGACTGGTATTGCTTGAGGACAAGCAATTTTGGGAAGGTAGGACTGTAATGTCCCTTTCCAAATAGGAGCTCCAGAAAAGGAGGCGTAATGGTCTAAACCACCCCGTTAGACTATAGCCAGGGCCAAAGAGGGGTAAACAGGGTTACTAGAGGTCACTCTAGTCACAGGTGTTATATTCAAAAAGTGACATTGAGCTAACAAGGGTTAACAACACGTTTAAGTCATTATGAGCTAAAAATAGAAGTCAACAGTGACTTAGGGTTTCAGCAGTGATTTAGGGTTTCAGCATGATTTAGGGTTTTGGAAAGATATAAAGGAAGGGTCAACGACCTAATTCATCATTATGCAGATTATGACTTTTCATTGAGGAGAAGAGGCGCATCTCAGGAGAGATAGTTCAATGTATTCCAGGAGGAAGACATCGGTTGGATGATTTCGGTGTTGAAAGACACACCCTAGTCACCGGGAAGATCATCCAGGTCTTCCATCATTCTTCATTGATTCTGCAGTGCTCCCATATTCCAGGTATTATCTTTTAGTTTCTTATTTATATTCTGGATAAAGATCCTTTTGTCTTTTGATCTAGCCGAGTGTTGTTATTTTATTCAGTCGGAGTTGCTTATTTTCCGGCTAAGATCCTTTGTATGTTGATCTAGTCGAGTATTGTTAGTTATTCAGCCACATTCGGCTATTTTGTAATCCACAGAGATATCATAATACAAACTTGCAGTCCTTTGTCATGTTTATTATTTGTATGATCATTTATATGTTGTAAACCTTTGATCCTACACACACATTAGTAGCGTTTCCCAAACTAGCCAAGTCAGGAACATTACACTTCACAAGGTGATCCAAGTCTACTAGAACGTCAGGAGATTTCACTGTTGTCACCTAGGAAACAACTTCCCTCTTTTTAGTGAAGGATTGAATCCAACAAAAGGGAGGCCTCATTGGTAGGGATTAGGACTCCTAATGAAAGACACAATCAAGTCTAAGGCATCATAAGCATCTCCCCAAATGCCATCAATAAGATATGTCAAACATATTATGGTTTAGGTGGATAATATAAGTCAATTCCATATTTAGTTTGATGTAATCTATGGAAGGTACTTGTTGATGGGTCTAAATTCACTTGACAACTGTAAGGGGTTCTCCCCAGTAAGAAGTCCAAATTAGACCTCTCATTGTTTGAAATATGGAACCCATCTAGATTTTGGCCCGATATCCATTGTTGGTTTGGTTCTACTAGTTGTGGCCTGATCCACCAATGAGGGTGAGTGATGGATGGTTATGCAAACGAAATATGTAGATGAACACTATGTAAATTCATGAATATAATCTAATTCTAATCTACCCTATCCTAGCTAGGAACGAACTATAGTAACATAATGAGTTGTAATGAAACTAAACTATGAATAAACCCCAATAAAATAGCTATCATGAAGGTGCATAGTTAGAAACGCATGCATACAAGTCTATAACATGAATATTCTAAGTCATGTTTCTGCATACTTTCACAACTCATTCGCTCAGGACATGTAGTATAAGAAAGAGTAAAAAAACTGCAAAAAGACATATATTACATGAGAATGGTCCATAAACAAACATGCTCTTATAGCCCATGTGAACAACACACATTCTTTTTGAAATAGTTTGCAACAAAACAATGACACATGTGATTCCTTCTCTCTATCAAAAGTTGGCCCTGAGGGCTTCTTCATATTAACAGTTTTAGCAATAGTACATGAAAACTCTAAGGATATCTCTCCAGTTTTAGTTGACATTGTATTCCCAAATTAGTTCAGAAGTGTACAATGTTTAAAGAGTCAAAATCCATTTCTTTAGGTATAATTTTATTATTTATTGGGGCATGGTAGGACTCTTGGCCTTCTTCCTTCCTCTGTGACCTTTCTCCTTCCAACGTTTGTATTTTTCCCTTTGTATTGATCAGTAACAAATACAGTGGTTAGACTTCGAATTTGTTTCCTAGCATTGATGGGTCATCATGGATTTTGGCCATATGTGCCTTGTGCATCATGAAGATTGGCTTGGGCATGGGAATATCTTTTTTATCCAAATTGGTCATCATGTAGGTCAGATATCCCCTTCATCTATTTGTGTTGGATCTCCCTTTTCTCTCCTTTATCACTGCTACATCTTTCGTTATTTCTCCTTCGTCATCCTTAGTTGTAGATTGCATCACAAGAATGATGAGTGTGAACCTCCTCCACTCAATACCCGACACCATTGAACATACCATAGATGAGAGTAACTCTGAATAAAATATCAAAACTAGTATTTATAACATATATAATTGAGGGATTAAATAATTGAAGTATCGTGTATAAACTTCCATGAGTTCGATTCATGGTTCATCTGCTCGCGGTTGAGGTGTGGTGTCCTTCTAGGTTGTCAACAAGGTGTTATATATCAATACAAAACTAAGTATATCGTAGGTTAGGAATTTATAAAATAATATAACTAGGATGTTGTATATATCAAAGACACCTTTCCAACAGTATAAATAACGTGCAAAACAAATACTCGAGTCAAAAGTTATGGTCATTTTATGAAAGGAAGTTTTTAATGTTTGGGACGAGTTAATACTAACTCCTACGATTTTCCATCGGATGAGTTAGTACTAAATCCTCCAACCTTCCATCGGAGGATTTAGTTATAAATTCTCCTACTTTCTATCAAAAGAGTTAGTACTAACTCCTTCAACTTGCCATCGAAGGAGTTTGAACTAACCCCTTCGACTTGCAATTGGAAGAGTTTGAACTAACTCCTCTGATATCTATCGAAGGATTTTTAACTAACTCCTCTGATATCTATCAGAGGATTTTGAACTAACTTCTATGATATGTATCGAAGGATTTTGAACTAACTTATCTGATATGTATCGAAGGATTTTGAACTAACTTCTTCGATATGAATTGGAGCAATTGATGGGAACTCCTCCAAAATTTTGGAGAAGTTGAAGGGAACTCTTGTGAATCACTTCAGAGGAGTTGAAGGGAACTTCTCATTCCTATGAAATCAAAATTGGAAAATTTTCTAAGTGTCCTACTGGCAAGAGACAACAAGAGCTTGAGTTTGAAAAACCATAACTTCCTCATACAATGTTCGATTAAGGTGTCATTTTTTACAACACGGAGAGAATAGAGAGACGCTTCTATCCAAATATCTGAACATGTTGTTTAGGAATTTGAGTGGATCCATGTTTAATGATGGCCATGCTTAGATAGGCTTTCTTGGTGGGAAATCCTTTGTGATCATTTTGACACTTACGGACCTCAAATTTCAATTATGTAAGTTGCATTGGAATCTTAATTGTGTAATCCATACAACTAGCCTATTTGAGTGACAAATTGTTATAGAGTTATTTTCCACCTAATCATTAGGTCATTATCACTTAAATATCACCTATCACTAGTTCATTATCCCCTAGAAACCCCTTGTTTTAACCCTTAAAACCTACCACTTCTCCCCTGAGTTTCCAACCTAATTTCCACTTGGTCACTCTTTGCCTTCATTAAGGGTACAACCAAAAGGGGTGGTTTCCCTTTCTGTCCCTACCAAGGAGCGATAGGTCACTCTATTTCTATGTCTAGGGAGCGACCAAGACTAAAAACTCCCATTTTTGGACTTGGTTGCAATGGATGATACCTCCCACTGATTGCTCAAGGTTTAGACTCGAGAAGGCTTCTATTATGAGCTCTAGAATATTATCCTAATAACTATATGGCCTTATCCATAAATCCCTCTAAAAACCAAGCCATTTCCCATGGGAAAGGAGGAGGAAAGAGCTAGCAAAGTTACTCTGGTGATTTGGTTGCAAGAATTGGGAAAGGAACTTGGAAAGAGATTGTTGCATCAACTTCTCCATTTCTAAGTTGTAATGTTGTTTCAGTAATTAATAGAAGGTGTACTGGACGTTTCCCTCAATTCAATGGTCTATTTTCTTGCATGTATTCATTTGGATACACTTAATAGAGTTATGTCTTATAATTTATTAGTATATTTTCCATTGCTTTGTATCCATCTACTTTGATCTTGGAAAGGATCTTGTTTTATTGTGTGCAGATCGTTGTATCTTGGAGAAGGAACAATCTTGCACAAGAAACCAACCAGGATTGTGCAGGGACAACCTTTGGAAATCATGTATGCTTCCTCATTAAAAAGACTCCTAGTTATATTTTTCATATATATCAGATATTGAAACTCCCATATATTACATCTCTATTGTTGTCTTAGGTACAGGAAGAACCTAAGGGAAATCAACTCCTATAGGGCTCAAAATCCCTACAACAGATTGGCGACCATACTGGGGAAGTTTTTCTCCATCTATTAATCCCCTTATATTGTTGAATTGTTGAATCCTCTTTATAGAGATTGCTTCCCTTTTAGTTTCTCTTGTTCCATCTCAATCATTTCCCCACTCTTTCTGAGTCTAGTTGAAGAAACTGATATCCCAGATCTGTCAGATCTTGTCCAGATCCACCCTTTTTTCGTTTCCTAGGTTTTTTCACCATTTTCTTGTGTAAACAAAGAGACCAACCTCCTTTGATCACCCTTTTTTATCTGTTAGGGAGTGACCAACCTCTTTTGATCGTCCTTTTGGCTCTATAAAGGAGCGACCAACCATCCTCCTAGGTTAACCAGGTGTGACCATACCTTCTGGTTTCCCTTTCTCCCTTCACAGGGAGCAACCGGTCACTTTGTCTCCCTTTACAAGGAGTGACCATTATCTTTCAAAAACTCACTCAGAAATTTTTTTTGTGGCCCTCTTCAACACTCCAGATCCACCTTGGATCTACCTTAGATTTCTTGCTGTGAATTTTACAATTTTTTGTGAAATGTTTGGTACTTTTTCTTGAAAAATTTTCCTCTCTTTCTGTATGCCACTCATATTTCATCCTATTGAACTTATTGTTGCATTGGTCTGACAAAAATTTTCTGCCTTGACCTCCTCAAGTAGTCTACAGATCCTTGGCATCTCCTTGAGAGATATTTTGGAGAAATTTCTCTTTGATTGTTTTCCCACTCTTTCTTTGATTTCTTTGAGTGTTGATTTATTTTCAGTTTTCAAGCCTTGAGTTTTGCGTGTTTCAATTTGAAATATTTTCTTTCTTCCTTTTTATCTACTTTTTAGTGCATTACACATTATAGATTGAAAGAAAAGAAATAGAAGGAATTCCTTTCAAATTGCATTTACTTGAAAAGAAAAAGAGAAAGAATAAACTTTTGTTAGAGTGCTTTAAAAAGTAGCTTAGGAAAGTTATTTGCTTTCAGATTGCAAAAAATTCATTTCATCATTTGGCATTGTTGTCCATTTCATTCAAAATAAAATTAAGATTGCATGTTTTTGAGTGTGTAGTTGTCATTATAAACGAATAAAGAACTCCCCTCCTTTCTTTAGCCAGCTTTCCTAGAAAAGGAATTATTGAATTCCATCATTCTCTACACCTTTTTGGAGTCGAGTCCTTTAAAAATCATCAGTTTCATTACTGCACCCTTGAGTAAACCAACAACCAGAAAATCAAGTGCTTGATAAAAAAGATCTAGCAACCTTTCTTTTAGGGATTGTACATCAAAAATAGATCAGGATAGATATTTTGAATAGGTTGTGAAGTGAACTCTCCAAAGAAACTAAAACCAACTTAGAATCTTGTGGTAGGGAGAGAAAATCCAATTTTTGTATAAGCATAGTCGGGACCCCCCTCTCACATAGGGGTTAAACACGAGGTCATGTGTGGGAGAGTAGCAGAGATTACCCCTCTAAGGCTTAAAAAAAAGTAGTGGAACGCTAGTATATTGGGGGTTCTTCTTGAGAATCGATAGTTTTCATTTGGTCTCAAAACTTCGTGAATCCTAAATCTGTTCAGGGTAATCTGGAGATTTTTTCAGTCCTCTTGTTCTCAGTCCTCTTGAAGAATCTCAGACTTGATATCCTGCCCATACTTTCGGACCCAATTGTCGATTGTACCCACCCGGAGGCTGACTGCGAGTTGGTAACCCTAGTGGCCATAATATTTATGGTCTTTACACAAGGTGACGGTGAAGGGGAGTCTTCATTGTACCTGGGTCAAACATTGTTCAAACTCACTCGGACTCCTTGGAGGGTCACCCACGACTCTCATCGTAATGATAATTACACCAAGGCATAAGTTCATTAAGAAAGTTTCCAATGTAACTGATCCACCCGATCATCCCATCCCCTTCTCAAGTTTTCCCACGATGTTGGATTTCATCTCCAACTAGTACGTTCATTGTGAGAAGTTATTGGTTTGTTTGGTTTGCTTCCTAGATTTTATAGCACGTGTTGTTTGTTTTCTTAGTGGACCTTAGCGTTGATTCTATATCTATGGAATCAGTCTCAGGGTATACCAACGAAGGAATCCATTTTCCATGGATATCATTTTTTTCTCCTTTTGTGGGACACGTTGGTCCACCTTACATTGCAACTTTGACTCTTCCTAGTCTCACGATTGGGTTATCGGTTTGGTTGTTTTCCACTCTGGTGAACATCAATGCTCCTAGTTCTTAGTTTGTAAACACTCCACCCCTGGATCATCAACCACACGTCAATCCTCCACCTTCTTCACCCATAGGGTTTTCTTCTCGTTCTTCTCCTTCACCTAGTGAAATCTCTACAACTAGTAACCAAGTGGACAAGAAGAAGAAGAAACAGAATATTAAGAAGAACAAAAACAAGAAAGAAGGAACACTTCCAACCACTATAAGAAATGTTGGAAGTGATCATCCAACCTCTGGGCATCATGTAGGGAGTGTTGATGGTGTTTTCATGTCTAAAAATTGCAAGCCCAAATTCCTTTGCAAGATTTGCAAGGGTGATCAGCTTCTCAAGATTTCCATGGTATTCCCAAGGTCGTAGAACTGTGCTAACAGATTTCTTCTCAATTCGCGTCATCGACCAATGCAGGTCATGCTGGTGACAACCCATCGACTAGTAATCAGGTTGGAAATAAGAAGGGTAAATTCAAATTTTTTTGGTTGTTATGTAAGGAGATGCATCACACCTACCTTTGTCCCTACATGGATGAATCTTCATATCTGTTGAAAAAGATTGTTGATGTTAAACAATAACTTCCAATAGCTTACTGTAAAATCTCTCCCAACCCACCATTAGTCGATGAATTGGTCGATCTGGTTCCCTCCTCAGTTAGTCTGGTTGATCAAGTGCTCAATTTGGTTTCATCCTCAGTTGACCCAGTTGATAAAGTGGTTGATCTAATTCTATCATCGGTCGATCCCACTCTTCCATCAAAGAGTGAAACCCTAGTGATCGATTTGAGTCCCTCCCTGGTCGATCTGGCCCATCAAGTGGTCGACTCGATATCCCCATCAGTCAATCCCACTCCTCCTTTGAAGAGTGAGGATGTTACTGAGGTATTTCTTGTCACTGTGGATTCCTCCGAACAAGGGGTAATTCCACTCGTTCCTACGGCACCCCCTCTAAGAAATGAAATCACCATTGATTGGAATGCTCTAATAGAACCTCGTCTCCCTTCTTATGTGCCTTTTCAAATCATTTTCTAGGTTTTTGGTAGGAATATTCCTAACACTATAATATATGAAGGATATTTTATTAGCATCCTATCCTCGAATGCTTGACAAGCTCTTGGTTCACCTCAGCTTGCGTCGGCGACTCAGTGATCTGGATTATTTTTCGGCACTAAATGAGAGTGGAGATATAATAAATAAATGCACAGAGATATCACGAATATCCAATAATATAACAAAATTGTATCAGAGATGCAACCATAAACACAAAGATACAGTAATACATGATTTCTATTAATGAGAGAAATGTACAGAGACTGTAAAAATACTGAGTGAAAGACTCGCTAGAATGGTGGCAGCTTATCTATGAGAAGAGATGTGTCATCTACTCACATTCTCAACAAGATGTTTACAATGAGGCTCTAAAGGCCTTTTTACAATAAACAGGAATTCCAAAAACCCTAGACATCCAAAAACCTAACCCTAGGAGATGAAGCTCCAAAAGTCATGTGGGCCCCATTTGGGTAAGTTAGTACATCAACTTCTCGGGGTCGTAACTTTTGCATACGATCTCCGTTTTAGGCGTATGATAGCCCATTGGGAAGGTATGTCAAGGAAATTCAATTTAGGGTAAATATCAAAGGAAGTTCCATATTGCAAACCTGTTTTCCCAAAAAACATCATTTAGGGCCTCAAAACGACTCCGGAAGTGAAAACTGCTAAAAATAGTAAATTACCAAAATTGCCAGAAAAAACTATTTTGATCCAGTTGGAAAAGATGGGTGGCCATCAATATCCACCTGGATCAATCCTCTCTCCTTAGGAAGCAATGGTCTCCATTGTGTTGAGTACCCGGGGGAGAGGAAAAAACGTTTGCTAAATCTGAATCTTGGTGAGTTGCTTGCCTTGTTGGAGACGTCATGTTGCTCAGTTTGTGGAAGTCTATCATGAACCTATTGAGGCTGAGGCTATTCAACAAGTCAAGCTACACGAGAGGATGGTGTGCAGAAGAAATATTTTCTCTTTGTTGCAACCTTGTCAACCTGCTTCTCTTGGATAGAAGGTGCTTGGGGCGAGCTGGTTGTAGTGGTTGCAGTGTCCTTATGTTCCCCTTTTGAACAAATTGTGAAGAAGCTAAATTTTACAGTATGAGATACTACCTTGCGGCACTGTTTAGGTGGAACAATAGTTGGAACTACCTCTAGTATTCTGTAGAGATGTCCCCCTAGAGAAACAATGACACTGTGAGGTCGAAACTCATAAACAACATGGTGTCTCCACATATATGGTTGGCCCAAGAGAACATCATAGACATCTAGTGGAGAAACATCACAAAATACCTCATCCTTGAAGGTCTCGATGTCGTATGACAATCAACACTACTGGCTGACACAAAGATCTCATCCTTGGAAAAGACACTCGATGTTGTATGGTTGTGGGTGTGGTGTTGTCGACAATCCCAACTGTTTCACGACCTATGTTGAGATGAGGTTATTATGGCTTCTGCTATCAACAATAAAATGCAGTGGGGTCCCCTTCACCCACATTTGTGAATGAAAAAGGAGTTCCCCCTCTTCAGGATCTATTGGTTCTTCTGGTTGAATTGTTGTGGTCGCGACAATAGCAGTGGGGTCTGCGTCAATGATCTGTCCTTTACCAGTATTTTCAGAATCAGATTCTGAATCAGGGTTCGACTCCTTGTCTTTGATCTCAGCCACCAATGACTGTTTTGAGCGACATTCATCGGTGTTGTGCCAAGGGCTTTTGTGTAAATCGCACCATTTTTCGGTGTCCTTCTTTGTCTTCTCGTGACCCTTCCTTTCTTGTGGCTTGGATAGGTCTTTAGGAAATTGTTTGTTAGGGTCATCTTTGTCATACTTTGGTTATTATGGATTTGCAGACATGAACTCCCATTTTTTCTGGTGCTTAAATTTCTGCTCGATTTTAACAACATATCTATAAGTAGCACCGAGTGATGAGATGTCCAGAAAATCCATTTTAGTTTGGATGTATCTGTGTAGAGCCCCATGGTATTTGAAAACCAAATGTCATTTGGAGTCTTTGATACCCAGCTTGGTGTGCAAGGTATGGAAGGTATTGGTGAACTCCAGAACTTATTGGCCCCTCTCTTGTCATAGTGTGGTCCATCTCATGTACTAGTCCTCATAGTTACCAATAGGGTAATATTGTTCCTTTACCGCATCCACAAAAAATTCCCAAGTGGGCTCAACCCCATATATTCCAGACTGCTATGTGGAACTTTTCTCCTAGTAAGTTTCCCACCAATGTTTGACATGGCAGAGAAATTTTAAGGAGTGCGAAGGTGATCTTTTCCCTATCGTAAAAATTATGAACAGAGAAATAACCTTCTAACATATTTAACCATTTGTCTAGGGAATCCGCATCTATCTGACCTTCAAATATGGGAATATCAAAATTAACATGTACCTTGAAAGGAGAGGTGCTTCCAAAATGGTTGTTTTATGAAGATGCACATGTTGCTATCGGGAGGCGTTGAAGGATGTGGGAAAAATTCTCCATCATTTCGTCCCTCTATCGCATGAGAGCTTTCTCAAGCAACAGATTGATAGGATCGTCTGCTCCATCGTTTTTCTTTTCTTCCGCCATGGAGGGTTTCTTGGGCGTGTGAGAGAGATTGTCTTCAAGAGAGACAAGCTCGAGGCCCAACTTGCTATATTCGAACCTTGTCAGGGACATGCACTGAAAACAATGATCAAGAGTAGCCTGCTCTGATACCACTGATCTGGATTATATTCGACATGAAATGAGAGCGAATATATAATAAAGAAATGCACAGAGATATCATGAATATCCAATAAATTAATAGAAATGTATTAGAGATGCAACCATAAACATAGAGATACAATAATACATGATTTCTATTAATGAAAGAAATGTACAGAGACTGTAAAAATACAGAGTGAAAGACTCGCTAGAATGGTGGAAGCTTATCTCTGAGAAGAGATGTGACGGCTACTCGCATTCACAAGAAGATGATTACAATGAGGATGTGAAGGCCTTTCTACAATAAATAGGAATGCAAAAAAACCTAGACATCCAAAAACCTAACCCTAGGAGATGAAGCGCCAAAAGTCATGTGGGCCCCATTTGGGTAAGTTAGTACATCAACTTCCTGGGGTCGTAACTTTTGCATACGATCTTCATTTTAGGCGTATGATAGCATGTTGGAAATGTATCATCGAGGAGATTCATTTTAGGGGAAATATGGAAGGAAAACCCATATTTAAAAATCATTTTCCCAACAACAAAAAACATCGTTTAGGGCCTCAAAACGGCTCTGGAAGTGAAAACTACTCAAAATAGTAAATTATCAAAATTGCCAGAAAACTATTTTGAGCCAGTTGGAAAATCTAGGTGGCCACCAATATCCACCTAGATCACTCAGAATCTCTTAGATTTTAATAGAAGGGTTAGTAAACCTTTAGGGATCCTTCCTCAGTTTCCTATTACTTTGGGGGGGGGAATGGTCTACATTGATGTGATGGTATTTCATGACCCCTTGGACGTTAATTTTTTCCTTGGGTGAGACTATGTTTACACCATGCAATATTTTATGTCCACACTCTTTCAAGTGATCAGTTCCCTCAAAATGGAAGCATAATGACCATAGTATATCTTTCATTCATTGGACCTCATATGATGTCCAACCCTTCGACTTCCCTGAATGGTCCTTATATGCAAATGTCATCTGCTCCACCGCAGGTCAATTATGTGGAAACATGTCCCATGCATTCAACTATGAATGAGAAGGAATCTCTCCCTTCTTCTAACTTAGATTCGGTATTTGACATGGTGATCTCTTCGATAGGCATTTTAGAGCCTACTCTCCCTACACCTATTGCGTCCATCGAGATGTATTCCTTCCAGAGTGTTGTTCTTTCGTCTAGCGAATATCTCTTGGAATCCATGATCGAGGTTTGTCCCTTGACATGTATTCCTTCCAAATAATTGTCCTCTTGGAAGCCATGATCAAGATTATATCTATGATAATGGTTCCCATTGATGTGTCAAGCTTGTTAAAAAATGACACAGTGGAAGCCAATAATGAGCATAGTTTTTTTCCTATGTCAAGCTTGTTAAAAAATGAAACAGTTGCATCTCCCGTTGAGTCGAGTCTTTCATAAGAACTCGTAACTGAACCTTCATTTCATTTTCCTATAGTGAAACTAAGCTTGGGGGGCATGTCTCCAACCTTTGATAATCATTATGGAGTTAAGCTTCTAGCTTCTCAAGCTAGGGGAAAAGTACCAACCACCTACCTTTGGAATTTACATTGGGAAGTGTCGAGCATAGTTTATTTTTGGTTTTAAGCTCATTAAAACAATGAAACCAATTCTGAGCATAGTTTTCCTAGTTTCAAGATCGCAAAAAAATGAAACGTACTTAAGCATAGTTTTACTTTATTTCAATCTTGTGTAAAAATGAAATCACTCTCGAGCTTAGTATTTGTTCTTTATTATGCTCATAAATACTTGAGAATAGGTTACCTAGTATATTTTTATCTCTTTTTCGAACTCGCAAAGGCTATATGAAAATGGAAATCTTTGGAGTCTCCTTTAACCTCTATTCATACTCTCTAAATACGAAAAGATTTTCGAGTGAGCTTGTTTCCTTTCACACTCATTAAACGGTTAGAAAGGGAGTCTTTCTAGTGATAGTTTACCCTTATTTTGGCCTCGTTAGACTAATTACGAAAAAGGAATACTCTAGTCAAGCATGATTAGAAGAGTTCTCCTAGGTATCATTTTATACTTTTTCGAACCCCAGAGACTAATTTTACGAAAAAGTTCCTTATGGAGTTTTCTTTCGACCTTTTCAGAATCTCTAAACATGAAAAGGACATTGATTTTACCTTCTTTGAACTCATTAAACTTTACATCGAAGGACCCACACATGGGACCGAACCCCTCCTTCCTCGGGTTCATTAATAATATGTCGACGGACTCATCGCCATATGATTTATATCGAGCATTTTTTATCCTCCTCGATATCGTAAGGCTAGAAAGAGGTACTCACCGCTCATGGTGGGGAATTTTTAGAGGGTTTTTCCATCTTGTTATCTTCATTATCTGGCAAAAATTACTACTTTGAGTCACCCTTGAAAAATGAACTTGCTATATCATCATATATAACAATCGGGTCATCCATTCTCTCTCATTGACCACCACTTCCATTGTGTGTCACGCTCCACTCATAGGTCCATGACCAATGTTATGGTCTTTGTCTGAGTTAATGTTGTCGATTCAAAATATTTTTTTTGCATACTTTTTCAAGGGAAGTTTACTTGCGTCGACCACCTGCAGTTCCGTTCAGCCTATTTCTCTCGACCATCCTTGAGTCAATTGTGATCCATTATTATGATTTTCACACCATCTATCTTTACATGTTTCGTGTTGATTGATGGGGGATGCATCAAGGACCTCCTTTGATGGATTTCACCCTGTTGACTCCATCTCATTATCCAGGATTGAAATCTAGAAACCCATCAGTACCCTGGGACTTGCAGACATCAGTGGCAGGTATTCTTGCATTTCGACAATGGTTTTACATCATTGGCTCATGTCGAGTGAATCTACAAGTGTTTGACGTCAACTCCTTTATTCACACTTTGTAGATTGTACTAGGTATCTTGGGTTCCATCATCATCATTGGTGAACTCCCTCATGTCTGTTAACTATATACATTAATGACAGGTAATCATCCAGTTTCTATCATGCTCGACTTCAACTCATTTATTCGCATGTCATAGTTTCATACCATCCGGATGTAGGATGAAGACATTGGGAAATATCACACTTATGTTAGATGATAATCTTTCCCAAGATGTGATGGATAATATTCATGAGCACTTCACAGATTGCGTAGCTATTGATTCATCTCACTGATTTGTATACCATGACATAGATCCACATTTGTACTTGGTTGTGACTATGATATCACTTTTGTTATGCATGGATCCACAGTGTATACTTTTGTGGCCATGATTGAGTCATGATTGGTTCTTGATGGATACACGGTGAATTTTTTTGTGGTTGTGATCCTCTTACTTGTGTCATGCATGGATCCATAGTGTATTTATTGCATATATTCTCTTGTCTTTCTTACCGAGCATGGGTATGCCCACCTCGGGGATCTTTTTCTGCAGGACTGGCAATGCTCTTCTCCAAGCTTCTTTTCCCAAAGATCTGAGACTTTATTTATAAAGTATTTCATCCATCAGAGACATATTCTAATCTCACAATTTAGGGGACATATATTATAGATTTATTTTCCACCTAATCATTAGGTCATTATCACTTAAATGTCACCTAATCACTAGGTCATTATCCCCTATAAACCCCTTATTTTAACCCTTAAAACCTACCACTTATCCCTTGAGTTTCCAACCTAATTTCCACTTGGTCTCTCTTTGCCTTCATTAAGGGTGTGACCAAAATGGGTGGTCACCCTTTCTGGCCTTCGAGGGAGCAAGCAATTGCTCCGTCTATGTGTCTAGGGAGCGACTAAGCCTAGAAACTCTCATTTTTGGACTTGGATGCAATGGATGAGACCTCCCACTGATTTCTCATATTTTAGCCTCGATAAGGCTTCCATTATGAGCTTGAGAATATTATCCTAATAACTATATTTCATTATCCCTAAATCCCTATAAAAACCAATCCATTTCCCATGGGAAAGGAGGAGGAAAGATCTAGCAAAGTTACTCTAGTGATTTGGTTGCAAGACTTGGGCAAGGAGCTTGGAAGGAGGCCATATCTTTAGTCTACATCTATAAGTTGTAATATTGCATCTTTGATTAATAGAAGACATATTGGATGTTTCCCTCTATCTGATTGTTCATATAATTTTATGTATTCATTGGTAGAGAATTAGTATAATTATGTGTTATGATATACTATTAGATTTGTTGTCAATCCATGCATGATTGCTTCCTTGGTTTTTTTCATGTATGAATCAGGTCTAGGAATATCCTTAGTTTATGTCCTATTCATGTCTTAGGAATTGGTAGAACATAAGGGAGCTCAACTCCCGCAGGGTGAAATATCCCTAAAACACAAATCCACTTTGGCCAGTACCCAAAATTGTGAGCAAGGACATTTTTAAATGAAATTTTTTACCCCGTCCTTGCTATTGCTTCACCAAAATTTGATTCCATAAATTTTTGTCTCATCTATGTTATACAGGCTCTTTGTTTATAAATTGGCATTGAGGTGATGTATCAATAACATAGAATTATAAACAACCAATTGAAATTTGAGGTGTTTAACACGGTTTCGGAGGTGAGGTAACCGATTTTCCTTCAAGATGCATTTTTGAGCCAGTGCAAGACCTACATATGCTTCATTTAACCTATATGATTATATACAACACTTTCATGATCATGGTTACTCATAAAATCAAGAGGCTCAAATAAAAAAGTCGATGTCGTACATGAATGCAAGCTACTGGTGACATGCTTAAGTTAATTATGAATGTAGTCTAAAGTGGATCAGGTGAGATAGGAAATCAATGACCAGTTTTCTAGATAGGAGTGGAGAGTTTGGTCATTAAAAAAATTAAGGATATTGATTGATGAGGGTAGCAAGAAGGGATCTGAGCTAAGAGGGGAATGATATAAGCCTCAAGGAGAAAGTGGGCCATGTTGAGCTAGTCAGTGTTGGCGAGAGGGAGAAGATCATCTTCTATGCACTTGGAGAAGATAAGGGTTTGACATCCTTCAACTGATGTATCAAGGACAAGAGAGGGAAACGTATCAACAGGAAATGCATTAGGGATGAAGAGGTGAACTTGGTCGATATGCAGTGCAATGAATCGAAAGAGAGGGATGTTTTTGAAATGTGATGTAACTTCAGGAGTGGAAGGGATTCAACTGTTCAAAGGCATGCACACAATGAAGATAATTATGTGACCAATATCGATGAGACGACATTGATCATGTGAAATTCATCGACGATGAAGATGTGTGCCAATGAGGTTTGGAGGAAGTGTGATAGCACATCAACCAATTTCAAAGGGAGGTGGAAGATGTACTGACGAAAAAATCAATGGAGTTTCAATGAAAATATGGAATAAGTATGTGTGCATCGGTACAGTATGCATCAGTGCATGAATAGAGAACTCTCCAAAGTGTGTATCGTCGGGTAGAAGTGAATAGAGGAAGAATTGCAAATGATAAGGCAGGGAAGTGTAAGAGGAAAAACTTGGGCATATCAATTTGCATGAGGGAGAGAGTGTGAGGGTTCTGGTGGGAATAATTGAAGGGGAGGGGGGATTTCTTGTCTTGGAAAGATTCTAAGACAATAAAATTGGGAGGTTGTTATGCGCGCACAACAGTGCTCTATGGAAATTTTTAAAAGGTTTATCAGGTCAATAATTGATGCAAGGTGGTCCCGAAACAATATAAATCAATAAAATACTAAGGGATGTTGTAAAACTTGTACAAAATATAATAAATTGTAGCAACAAGACAAGTTATAATTCTAGCCCTTGAACAAGTAGTAAACCAATGAAAAATGGGGCTAAATGATACATTAAATTAGGGTTTTATACAACCAATAAAATATGAAAATATAGATGAATATAATACCCAAGAAACCCTAGATGTATAGCCCTAATTAGGATGAAATAAAAATCAACCAACTTTTGTGTTTAAAGATGATTTTCAAGTGAAGAACATACATAAATACCAAAACCGATAACATTTTTATGGCTAAAAAGGAATATATTGATGTTATCAAACCTTATATCATCCCTAAAACAATAGATAAATATTGAAATTTGATTTTTATGATTGACTATTGGGAGAAGTCTAGTGCCTACTATATTTTTGGGGGGAATATGGGGTCAACTAAGGACTCCTTTGAAGAGATGCAAGTGAATCTAGGGTTGTCCACTAATAAACCTAGAATTTTATCCTAGTATCTTACTAGGTATTTAAAGATAACTCAAGGGAAGGTACCTGTAACACCCTGTTTCCCCCAGTTTGTAAAAATAACTGGACTGGCCAAGAACTGTGGAAAACTCAGAAATGTGAATGGACCTTGTGGAAAAGGTCAATGAATGTGAATAATATTATGAATATATATATATATATATATATTGCAGGACTGTTGAGAGGGGATATGCTGAAAAAGAGACCACGATGGCTGGAGAAAGGCGGTGGAAGGCACCTAGAATGGTGGCGTTAACTTCCACCGAGAACAATACCATATTTGGACTTCACTGGCCTACAGAACCAAGAGCGGCTCCCTCGCCCCGAATTAAATGTCTCGCAAGCTAGTAGGTAGATGGATCCTCAGGAATTAATGAGGGATGGGGGGTGAACCGCCCATCCGTAGAGTCGTCAGGCCTTACCAGTGCGAGGGAAATCGTGCCACACACAACCTCGCAAGAGGATAAGGCGTGAGGGAGAAGCGATTGGGGGCGGACGCGAGGGGAGGAGGAGAAATCTGGATATACACAGAGTGAGTGATAGCAGAGAAGGGGGAGAGTAACCCTCATTCTCGGTCACTAGCAAACCGAGACACAGTCTCACAACATCGTGGTCTCAGCTCGGGGGTGGCTAGTTGTAAATCCTATCGGAATAGCTGCGCCTACGGTTGGGTGGAAACGAGCACCCCTCTCAGCAGTTGCACTTACTTCTGGTGTTATTGTTGATAAGTGTTTTACATCTTGCACCTTGAAATTCATATGCTGACATATATGCTCATAAAATGTGAAATTGTGAATGATTACAGTATAAGACTATATGTACAGTGTTTTGATAAGAAATGGTAGATGTATGCTTGTAACAGAAAAAACACGCATGGCTTATGTTGATAGATAAATTTATTTATGCGTAAGTTGAACCAAGTTAGTCTTCCAGACTGTTCTCGGGAATTTGTTTCCCCTTATCTGTCTCCAGGAATTCCCCGGAATAGATCTCTCCACAGAGATACCCTTCTTGGAAAAGTTTACCAAGAACCTGGAAAAAGGACTTGAATGCGCAAGTCTTAGCAACCCTGTATGAGGAAGAATGATCCTCTTGAAATCCCGAAGTAGTAACGTAGGGATAAGTATCGATCGAAAAACGAGATCCCATCAGAAGATCTATGGTCATTCACAACCGTTAGATTGGAGGAAGAAACAAGGGCGTTACATGCCTTACCCCTTTTTCTTTTATCTTCGTGAGTAGCGAGGAAATCGGGACCATAGATCCCCAAGGTCTGTGGGATTATCTAGACCATTGGTTTTTCCCACGTCCAGAGAGCAATGGGAGAGTGCACGGTGTAGGACAGGTCTGAGCTGTTGGATCTTAGCTAGAAAACCCGATAGTCGTTGGATCTGTTAGGAGATGCAGGAGGGTTAAGCCCTCGTGAACAGGGACGAAAGTCCTGAAAGAGGAATCGGTACATGGCGTGGGACAGATATGATTCATCATATCTTAGCTAGAAAACCCGACAGTCGTTGGATCTACTAGGATATGCACGAGGGTTAAGCCCTCATGAACAAGGGCTAAAGTCCTGAGAGAGGGGTCGGTATCGGGGATTCGAAGTTCGGGATTCTGGGAGTCCTGATGACAAGAGATCGGGACACTCCATGGAGAAAGTCCCGATATAGATCTGGATCATCCATCTGTGGAGGACACATGGTGGAGATAGAGAGTCCATCAGTATTTCATATATCGTGGATTCGAGTTGTTAGAGGATTTGTGTCACTGGGAGTCGTGAAATCCCGATTACCGAAACCCTGAATCGGTTTAAGTGTGAATAAGTTTGAGAAAGGAGGGATTTAATCGTGACCGTTGATCATCCTGAAAAGATCATAATGGTTGATCATGGGTGAAGGTTGCAGCCGTCTATCAGAGGTACATGTGGCTGTCGATCGGCATTTCGGTGTTTCGGCACATGGGAAACCAAAGGGCAAAGAACCCTTGTCTTTGTGAGTTGCGAAATCCCGATCCCCGAAAACCCGAAATGGAGAGAGGTGTGAATGAGGTTAAGGAAAGCTGGGATTTGATCGTGACCATTGATCATCCTGAAAAGATCACGACCATTGATCTTGGTTGAAGTTTTCCGCCGTCCATCGGAGGGACACGTGGCTGTCGCTCGACGTTTCGGCGTTTCGGCATCCGGGAAACCAGAGGGCTAGAAAACCTTGCCCCCGCGATTCGTGAAATCCTGATACACGTTGTAGTGGAGAGGAGAAGTGTTGAAAGAATCTAGACTGTCCATCAGAGGAGACGCATGGTGAGTGGTAAGAGTTTTGGTAAAAGTCCCGAAATCTCATGGACCGTTGGATCCACACTCTTAAGAGTCGTCGATCTCTTACACGAATTTCCATAATGGAATTCGGAGATTTAAATGACAAGGATTCTTGGAGTCATTGCATTTCGAACTCCCAAGTACCAAAAACCCGAAAGGATACATACCGTCGGATCAGGGGAGGCTTACAGTCGTTGATCTCCCTTAGGAGGGAAAATTGGGAGACTTCGTGGTTTTCGTGGATTTGAATGGGAAAGGAAGAAGTCATGCATTGTGATTTCTAGAATCATGAAAGGCTGGTAAGGGCTTTGTCGGTTTAAGCACGTGGTCACGAGGACAAGACCCAAACAGGAAAATTGTACTCACCAGCCCTTTCGGGGTTGGGCGCTTCGCTGTGTCGGGGTTTGCAAAGTCGAAAGACTCGACGCTCTATTAGTGTTGAGTCGCAAAGAGCGAAAGGATTCCATATCTGTTCAACTTGTGGTCGTGACCTGCGATCCTATGGGAACAGACGAGGGAAGAGCTAGCTTATGCTAGACCTCCGTAGATGTTTCGGGGGTCTGATCGTTGAGAAATCAACGAAAATTTTGATTTTCATAGTGGGTATGTAACAAATTGGTATCAAAGCATGGTTACAACACTCAACCTGCTTGGGCTCATGAACGAGTTGTGCAAAAGCTTCATCCGGAACACTCTTAAAAAGAGTAACCCTCTATCTTAAACCTCTTAATTCAAAAAGGTCAAAGTCCGAAATGAAAACCCGACTGTGTATGCATGTGAAAAAAAATATGAATTTTGCGTGGGTTATAAAAATGTATCTAACTATTGACTAACAACCAACGTTTGTCTTTGCAGACAAGTGGAAGATCAACTGCGGGAAATCATCAACACATAGTATGGTGACTCACCATGAAGTGGGAGAGGGCTCCCACAATAGAGACAAAGAGTCTGACAAAACAAGGGCAGTAGGGACCCCTCCATATCTAGCCGAGACTGTGAGGAGTCTAATGGTCAAATTACAAAGCTGCAAGGTTGACAATGAAAGGATAATGAAAGAACAAGAAAAGAAAACAGAAATCAACGCAGTTTTACTACAGAGTTTATCCGATCTACAAAGACAAATGCAACATGAACCTAAAATTCAGAAACATGGTCATATCAGTGGCCACACTGAGAGGAGCACCTCGAAAAAGGTCCACCCCAGAGGTAAAGGACAAGTGTCGGATGATTCCTCTGAGAAGGAAGTTGGCGATTTAGAGGGCTCTTCTAGCAGTAGAACTAGTTCCTATCCCCGAAGAAAACAGAAGAAGCAAAAGTCTTCCAAAGGTCAAAAATTCAAAGAATTCAGAAAGGCCAAACCATCCTCCTTCGACGGTGAAATAAAGAAGGGAGAGGAAGTAGAGGCCAATCTAAAGAAGTATTTCAGAGTCCATGAATTTTCATAAAATATGAAGCCCCGAGTGGCCACCTTCAACTTGAACGAAAAAGCTTCCATTTGGTGGGAATACCTTAAGAATGTGAAAGGGGTTCCCAAAGAGGACCTGTCTTGAAAACGATTTGAGAATTACTTCCGAAAGAAGTATCTGTCGGAAAAATATTTCGACGAAAAGACTAAAGAGTTTTATGAACTCAAACTAGGACAACTTACTATAGAGGAATAAGTTAACAGATTCCTCGACTTGTTGAGGTATGTACCTTATATAAAAGCAGAAAAGGCAAAGGTGCAATGCTTCATCAGTGGGCTACCCAAGGAATATCATAACAGAATTGAATTTGATGAGCCAAAGACCCTAGAAGGCATCATTCGAAAGGAAACCTATTGTCATGAACAGTTTGGGCATCGAGCAGAACCTCGTGAAGGATGGAAACCAAAGAATAGTTCAAGATTTAAGAAAAAGGGGATGAAAGCCCCAGGATTTAAGAACTACAAGAAGAACCCAAGAATGAACTTTCCAGCCTGGAGTGTACACCAATAGAACTTTCCCTCATCGAGCGGAAATAAAACTTTTGGACCTATACCAGTGAAGGTGGATAACACCAAGAGAGAACCTCTAAAATTTTGGGGTTGCAGAGAGGAACATCTCCTGAGAGACTGTCCACATCGACAACAGAATAGTCGGAGGATTTATAACATCCAGGAAACTACTACCGTCAATGATGTGGCCAGGAGTGTGCCACAAATTTATGCAGCCTTGGATAATAACCAAGCTGACCATCAAGCTTCAGTAATGGAAATAGAAGGTATGATTTTCAACCATCTAGTGTCTGTTTTGATTGACCCTGGTTCAAATTTGAGTTATATATCCCCTAAAGTTGTTGATAAGTGCAAACTATAGCCATAAAAACATACCAAGCCATGGTTGGCATAGTTAGCCACTGGCACCAAAAGTAAGATAGCAGAGGTTATACCAACCTGCCAATTAATGTTGGGTGAATTCCCCACCCACGCAACCCTTAACATATTACCCTTGGGATCATATGATCTGTTGATCAGTATGGACTGGCTAGCCACCCATAAAGCTAGACTAGACTGTTACCATAAAAACTTTGAGTGTGTAAGAAATGAAGGGAGAAGAATAACCCTTCAAGGGATCTGAAAACCCGTCTCGGTGAGACAAATATCAGCCCTGCAAATGAGAAAGTATTGCCGAAAGGGATGTCCCTTATATGCAATACAGGTGTTGAAAACAATCAAAGGTGATAAACCAAGCCCTGACAATCACCCTATCCTGGGAGAATACATATATGTGTTTCTGGAAGAGGTATCGGGTCTACCTCCGAGGAGGGACATAGACTTCTCAATAAAACTTGCACCAGGAGCGGTGTCGGTGTCTAGGACACCCTACCAGATGATCACACTCGAGTTAGTTGAACTCAAATTGCAATTAAAAGAAATGATGGATAAAGGCTATATTCGACCCAGTGTGTCTTTATGGGGAGCACCAGTCCTGTTTGTGAAAAGGAAGGATGGCACCCTTAGACTATGTATAGATTATAGACAACTCAATAAGGTAACCATAAAGAACAAGTACCCTTTGCCTAGGATCGACGATATTTTCGACCAATTGGGAGGCGCGTCTATTTTCTCAAAGATTGACTTGAGGTCGGGATACCATCAAGCCCGAATCAAGGATGAAGACATCCATAAAACTTCCTTCTAGACAGGGTATGGTCACTATGAGTTTTTGGTAGTGCCATTTGGGTTAACCAATGCCCCTGCCACTTTTATGTGCTTGATGAACAATGTACTCAGTAAATTTCTAGATAAATTTGTGCTAGTTTTTATTGATGACATATTAATCTACTCTAAGAATAGAGAAGAGAATGAAGAGCATCTTAGACTTATGCTGCAAGTGCTAAGAGAACATCAKCTCTATGCCAAATTTAGCAAATGTGAATTCTTCCAGAAGGAAATACATTACTTGGGCCATGTTCTCTCCGAAGAAGGAGTAGCRGTAGAGCCTGACAAAATCAGGTCTATCATGGAATGGCCTACCCCGAGGGATGTTTTGGACATCAGATCCTTTATGGGATTAGCAGGATACTATAGGAGATTTATAAAAGGATTCTCCAAGATTGGTTTTCCAATCACTGCCCTCCAGAAGAAGGGGACAAAAATCTTGTGGACACAGAAATGTGAAGAAAGATTTCAAACCCTGAAACATATACTGACCCATGCACTCGTGCTAAAGATCGTCGATCTAGAAGTTGACTTCCTCGTGTGTACAGATGTATGTAAGGAAGGGCTCGTAGGAGTCGTTATGCAGGAAGGAAGTTTGATCTGCTATGAATCCCTAAAATTGAACGAGCATGAAGTCAACTATGTGACCCATGATCTAGAACTGGTTTCCATAGTGCATGCCTTGAAAATGTGGAGGCATTACCTCCTGGGAAGAAAAATTGTACTTATGACAAATCATTATGGATTGTGATACCTGTTTGATCAACCAAAGCTCAATGTTAGACAATCTAGGTGGATGGCCCTCCTTAGCGAGTTTGATTTTGAAATCAAACACATTAAAGGAAAGGAAAATAGGGTGGTCGATGCCCTTAGCAGAAGTATGAAAACAATTCACCTAGCAACAGTAAGCACCTGTGAGACAGAAATCAAGGAAAAAATCAGAAACACACAAGAAACAGATCCCTTCGTCCAGACCGTGGCCATGTACCTACAGCAAGAACCCACCGGAGTAAAATATGAAGGCTACCAGATGACCGAAGGAGATCTTCTCACTTACAAAAATAGACTGTATATTCCAAATTGTGACGACTTGAAGAGGTTCATAATGGATGAACTACATAAAAGACCCTATTTCGGTCATCCAGGATACCAGAAAATGATCACTGCCACCAGGAGACAATTTTATTGGCCTGGAATGAAGAAATACATAGCCGAGTACTTAGCCAAATGCATAGAGTGCCAGCAGGTTAAAGCAGAACATTGACACCCAACAAGATTATTGCAACCTTTACCAATCCCAGAATGGAAATGGGAAACCATCTCCATGGATTTCATCACTAGGTTACCAACCTCAACCAAACAGAACGATGCCATTATGGTAGTGGTGGATAAATTGAGCAAGTCTGCTCATTTCATCCCTGTCAAATCAACCTGCAAAGCAATCGATATTGCCCAGGTGTTCATGAAGGAGATATTCAGACTGCATGGTATGCCGAAAGAGATTGTGTCTGATAGAGACACAAAATTTACCTCTAACTTTTGGAAATCATTGATGGTTGGTTTAGAGACCAAATTGTTGTTTAGCACCGCCTATCACCCTCAAACCGACGGACAGACGGAAAG
>SNQJ01S0012449.1:101274-184152 GCA_010110895.2 Picea sitchensis
TTGTGAATGATTACAGTATAAGACTGTCTGTGCAGTGTTTTGATAAGAAATGGTAGATGTATGCTTGTAACAGAAAAACCACGCATGGCTTATGTTGATAGATAAATTTATTTATGCGTAAGTTGAACCAAGTTAGTCTTCCAATCCATTCTCGGGAATTTGTTTCCCCTTATCTGTCTCTAGGAATGCCCCGGAATAGATCTCTCCACAGAGATACCCTTCTTGGAAAAGTTTACCAAGAACCTGGAAAAAGGACTTGAATGCACAAGTCTTAGCAACCCTGTATGAGGAAGAATGATCCTCTTGAAATCCCAAAGTAGAAGCGTAGGGATAAGTATCGATCGATGGACGAGATCCCGTCGGAAGATCTGCGGTCATTCACAACCGTTAGATTGGAGGAAGAAACAAGGGCATTACATGCCTTACCCCTTTTTCTTTTATCTTCGTGAGTAGCGAGGAAATCGGGACCATAGATCCCCAAGGTCTGTGGGAGTATCTGGACCGTTGGCTTTTCCCACGTCCAGAGAGCAGTGGGAGAGTGCACGGCATAGGACAGGTCTGAGTCATCGGATCTTATCTAGAAAACCCGATTGTCGTTGGAGCTATTAGGAGATTCAGGAGGGTTAATCCCTCGTGAACAAGGACAAAAGTCCCGAAAGAGGAGTCAGTACACGACGTGGGACAGATCTGAGTTGTTAGATCTTAGATAGAAAACCCGACAGTCGTTGGATCTGGTAGGAGATGCACGAGGGTTAAGCCCTCGTGAACAAGGGAGAAAGTCCCGAGAGAGGGGTCGGTATCGGGGATTCGGAGTTTGGGATTCTAGGAGTCTTGATGACAAGAGATCGGGACACTCCATGGTGAAAGTCTCGATATAGATCTGGACCGTCCATCCGTGGAGGACACATGGAGAAGATCGAGAGTCCATCAGTATTTCAGATATCAGGGATTCAATTTGTTAGAGGATTTGTGTCACTGATTACCGAAACCCCGAATCGGTTTAAGTGTGAATAAGTTTAAGAAAGGCGGGATTTAATCGTGACCGTTGATCATCCTGAAAAGATCATAACGGTTGATCATGGGTGAATGTCGTAGCCGTCTATCGAAGGGACATGTGGCTGTCGATCGACATTTCGGTGTTTCGGCACCCGGGAAACCAAAGGGCAAAGAACCCTTGTCTTCACGAGTTGTGAAATCCCGATCCCCGAAACCCCGAAATGGCGAGAGGTGTGAATGAGGTTAAGGAAAGCTGGGATTTGATTGTGACTGTTGATCATCCCAAAAATATCATGACCGTTGATCTTGGTTGAAGGTCACCGCCGTCCATCGGAGGGACACATGCCTGTCAGTCGACGTTTCGACGTTTCGGCATCCGAGAAACCAGAGGGCTAGAAAACCTTGCCCCCTCGATTCGCGAAATCCTGATGCCCAAAATCTTGATACACGCTGTAGTGGAGAGGAGAAGTATTGAAATAATCTGGACCGTCCATCAGAGGAGACGCGTGGTGAGCGGTCAGAGTTTTGGGAAAAGTCTCGAAATCCCGTGGACCGTTGGATCCACACTCTTAAGAGCCATCGATCTCTTACACAAATTTCCATAACGGAATTCGAAGATTTAAATGACAAGGAGTCTTGGATTCATTTCATTTCGAACTCCCGAGTACCGAAACCCCGAAAGGATCCATACCGTCGAATCAGGGGAGGCTTACAGCCATTTATCTTCCTTTAGAGGGAAACTTGGTAGACTTCATGGTTTTCGGGGATTTGAATGGGAAAGGAAGAAGTCATGCATCGTGATTTCCTGAATCGCGAAAGGCCGATAAGGGCTTTGTCGGTTTAAGCATGTGGTCACGGAACGTGGTAACGAGGACAAGACCCAAACAGGAAACTTGTACTCACCAACCCTTTCGGGGTTCAGCACTTCATTGTTTTGGGGTTTGCAGAGTCGAAAGACTCGACGCTCTGTTAGCGCTGAGTCGCGAAGAGCGAAAAGACACAATATATGTTTGACCTGTGGTCGTGACCCACGATCCTATGGGAACAGACGAGGGAAGAGCTAGCTTACGCTAGACCTCTGTAGATGTTTCGGGGGTCTGATCGTTGAGAAATCGATGAAACATTCGATTTTCATAGTGGGTATGTGACAGTACCCCACTAGTAAGCTTCCAAAAAAATTTAAAAGAAGGGTTTGTTCAATAAGGAATCAAGAGAATTCAAAACCATCACTATAGAAGCATCATTACACTTACATTCATTCATAAACAAAACCAAAAGATAAAGTGAGACCACTTACTCAAGAAATATTGCATCCATCAAAGCCCTAGCAATGGACATCCATGAATAAGTAAAGGGATCCACAAGACATCATCTCCAAAAAGTCACTCTAACTAGCCATTCATAGATATTTACATAAGAGATAAAGAAGTAGTAGAAAACTAGTGATAATTCTCCACAAGTAACAATGATTTACAAGTGAGAATTTATTCTCTTATTTATAAGAGAGATAAAACACCCTTTTCATCCATTAGAAGCACTAAAATAATAAAATGTTGTCTTTATCTCTCACAAACCCTAGATATAAGGCAACAAGACATAAAATATCCATGATACAAGAGTGGATAAGTCATTAAGACCCCCAAAAATGCCTACAAGATGAACTAAATATGATCTAATTCCAAATCATCCATTGTGTATTCATGTTAGGGGCCACACATGTGGCATGAATGACCTCGTAAATTGGATGGATTACTCCATAGTGATGGGTAGGGGGCTCAAAAATTGAAACATTCCCTCCAAAAGGTGCAATTTTTTATCTCTAAGTGATATACTATCCTCAAAATGTGTTATGTTTCATCAAAAAAATGCAATAACATCATCAAAAGGTGCAACGTCCCATCAAGAGGTGTCAAATATTCATGTAAATGTGCTATGTTCCATCATCAAAGGGTCAAATAATACCCCATGGGTGCTAGGTTGTCTCAACAAGTGATCCATGTCATTATAAGGCTCAATGTCCTCCCAAATAAATGGAATGATCTCTCTCAAGTAGTGGGATCCTTCATCAAGTGTGCTAGTAGCCCCTCAACGTCCTCCAAAGTACCATGGCATCAATAAAGTAGGTAACCATGTGAAATCCATTATCAAAGGAGGGGATCATGTAGTCCAATGTATCCATGAAAATCGGAGGCATGTACACAAGTAAAATACAACATATAAAGTGAGTCATGTCAATGTCAAATCCACTAGATTTATCACATTAAGTATCATATTCAAACTTCAAACTAGCTCATAAAGTTATACAATTTTCCAATTTTAGATATGGGCGGATCATTATTAACCCCTACTAGGTGTTTCAGTACCCAGGAAAAGGAGTATTTCCAAAGAAACCCATCAAAGAGTATGTGTAATGGTATATGTTATGGTTTGGGGTTTACATCATGGGTGGTGGTAGAGTCATGAAAGTTTATGTATGATAGGCATCCTCATGAGAACCTTCATATGAGGGATCTCTTAGGCAATGAGTTTCCCTTTTCTTAGCATTGTGTCTTTCCAAATGCATATTTCCCTTTTTCTTTATTGATTCAACCTTTTTTTTTCTTTTGGTTTTCACTTTCTAAGTCATTTTTTTAGGTATGTATTCATTGCATAGGAATTAGGGTGATGGTCTCTTAGCGAGGGGAAAAATCTCATGCTTCTCATTCTTTCTTGTTTCTTGAATTTGATTTTCTTTCTTCTTTGGTTTTATTTTTATTTTTAGTTATATAATTTTATCTTTCTATATGTATTTTATATCAACCTACATCAACCTCGATCATTCTAGATCCTTATTCTCATAGGATTATGATTCATGAACCTTTATGGGTGACATACGACAACCAACCCAAAAGACGAGATATCAGAGAGGGGAAAGATGGAGTTTGTTATGTATGAATTGGGATATGGACATGTTATCCCTATCAAGGCCCCCCATTAGTACAAATTTTATCAAGAGTGACAACACTTTAATAGGAGATGATAATGAGCACCAGGGTGAAACAACGAAAAAGTTATAAATTCAAACCATCATGATCCACAATCCAATTCAACCCATGATCATTATTTTCATGTCAAAAAAATTGAACATTATCACTCGATATGAAGTATCAGAAAAAGGTACCTCATGTATTTTCTGCACCATATCATCTAATGTGAGTGATTTAAGCATAAAGTGGAAGGCATATGTGGGAAACTATCTGTGGAGAATCTGGAATTTCATCATCAAAACTGTTGTTTGTAATGTGGATCATGGAGAAAAAATTATCCTCTAGTTACCCCTAGATGTGAAGGGGTAACAATGTGGACTTTCAAGAAGATTCTAGTGGTCTAAAACCATAACATTGATTTGGGGTTGAGGCATGAAAAAAACCTAACCATAACCCTAGACGACTATCAAAACATTGTTAAATATTGGGCCACTAAGATAGGAAGAGGTTCCATTTTCATTGTATTGTTTATTGTTCCATAGTTGAGTGGAGCATCTAGGAGATGGATATTTAAGAATAATAGAGGGAGTAGAATATCCTATAGTATCCCTTCAAGCCACAATTCCCATGGAAACCCCATAGTGAGTGCACTTTCTTTTTATTTTCATTTCATAATTGAGAAATAAGAGAAATGCATAGGCCCTTCCTTCCAGCTAGGTTTTCCTCATATTATGTTTTCCAAGGTTACATCTTGTGTTCATAAACTGGATGGTGTTTTATTTTCTTAGCTTATTTCATTTCAATTTCATTTTATTTGAACATTTTTTGTGCTAACCTAGTGATATTAAATTTGAAATTTAAAGTAAAACATTGCATAATAAGATATAGTAGAATATTGTGAGATCTATTGTGACAAACTATTCGAGTGGAATATCCATGACAATTTATAGATCATAGTATGTCACATGGAAAGCATTGGGGTTTATGTAATTTCTCCTTGTTAATCATACATACCTACACATTTAACTTTGCATGAAAAAATGAGTTGATTGATGTCTGAATTGATTCTCATTGTCCAATATGATCCAATGTTGTAGTTCATTTGAGTGTTTTAAAGTGAAAGGAGTCAATGGGTTTGGTTCATTTTCTCCTACATGTGACAAATTGTTTCTTTTTTTCTCTTTGAAACTATATGAAGAGTACTCTTTGGTTTTTTTTGTTTTTGGAGTTATCTTTTGGATAATTCATTGAAAAAACTATTTGGGGGTTGCAAATATGTTTATCCTTTGTAGTATGGTGGAATTCTTGAGTTCATGTCCTTAGTTTTTATTGATCTTTTGATTTCGGTTGGGATATTAATGGTAGGCTCTATATGTCTCTTTTTTACACACCAAATTTCCACACTAATAAGTGGCATGCTTATATATCTCATTCTACTAAGTGGCACGCTTATATATCTCATTCTACTAAGTGGCACGCTTATATCTCTCATTCTACTAAGTGTCACATATATGTATCACTTATGTAGGTGTCTATTTGCCACATTCCTAAGTGTCATATTTGAATGTTGCAATGTGGAAGTGTTGTTTATGTTCCCTAGACAAATTGGGGGAGAAAACCCATCACATGGAGGCATAAATACACTTTATCATCGTGTGTAAATGTCTATCATGTTCCCTAGAAAAAATGGTGAAGAAAACTCATCATTTGAAGGTCGAAAAACCACTTTCTACCTTGTGTTTTTGACCATTTTTTATGACTGACACCCCCATTCCCATACAATGGAGCGTTAGTCCCTTGGTAACACTCCTTGCTCAACTGTAGGGGAGTGTTAGTGATGCTTTGTGCTAATTCTTTGGGAAGCACTAGTTTGGTTACAACCAATTCCACCTTTTTTGGAGGGAAGGTTCCGGGAGGTTGGAGTTTGTTTGGGTCAAAGGGATTCGAGTCCTATGTATATACTTGATCCTAGGTTGAATATCCTAATTAATTGGGCCATATCCTTAACCATACTCCTAAAATAATACATGGTGGTTGAGCCTTCATTTTTTATATAAGGAGGCCATTCAAGGGTAAAGGGGGGAGTTTTGAAAAGTATCAAACCTCTTTTCTTATGAAATTCAGAGATAGTTTAGTAGCATTATAGAAATGCACGAAAGGGGTTGGATAGGAGGAGCATTGGAGGAAGATTTCTCAACATCAAGTGATTGTAAGTGTTGTCCTTTGTTTCTCATGAACATAAGATTGGAATATTCCCATACTTTTGTGTCATTTAGTTTACATATGAATGTTTATGCTTGTTTCATTTCGTTATATTTTCTTTCATCTAACGTTGTGCAAGTAGTAGAAGAGGAAGATAGTTCTATCTAATTGCAGGGATCTTGATTGAGATAGGACTGGATCCAATGCTGGAGAAATAAAGAGGAGTGAGGACAACCTTCAAAAAATGTGCACTCTTATTTCCTTTTCCTTCTTCTCATTTTCATGTGTGAATAGACAGGAGCAAGGGATGTCAATTTCAACTTGTTGTATTTTTTCTTAGATGAAGAAAACCCAGCTAAGGGGAGATTAAATTGTCCATAAGGTAAGATTTCTCACAACACTATTTTTCTATGCTTAAGTTTGGTTGAAGGAAGAAATTTTGAACTACATTACATATACCTTCTCTGTGTATATTGTTGTGGTTCCATTTTTTTATTCTAAACATCCAATCTTCGGACTGAGTGGTATTAGTGCCTAAGTCTTCCTTATATCTCCCTTTACAAAGTGTTTCTCTTTATTGTTTTATCTCGATAATGTGAGGGTTTTCTGTAATCCATATTATTTTTCTTACATCAAGCCCTATTCATCTGAGGTTGATACTGCATACACAAATTACTACTTTGAAAGTGAGTCTTGTATTTGTCTCGTTTATCTTCCAAATTTGAAATGCTTCTCAACAAGAGTTTCAAAGTCTTTTTTGTGTTTTCATTGCTTAGGTTTCTAACTTGTATTAATTTTATATATTGATTCCTTTAATTGAACTTCTTTTTATATACTTGACCTTGGAAAATGGTAAAATACCTCGTTATGAACTTAGTTATGCATGCATCACTAAAATAACTATAAAATTTGGTTTTGTTATAGCCCTTTAGATGAGTGTTGGCTATCTCTTGTTAATGTTGTGAATCAATCAATGCCTAATATAAATCTAAATAAATATTATCATGAAGAGAATATTATCATGGACTTCCCCTCACACATATTGGAATATCACTTTTCCATCTTATTTACATCATCGGTACAAGAAACCCACCTTAAATCATTTACATCCTGATCCGAATTATAATGAGCACAAAATGAGATACAAACAAAACTGTAGCAGAGAATACATAAATATAGTGAAACCAAACTTCTATTTATGAATAAAATAAAAAAATATTGTAGAACACAAACTGGCTAGATTGGTGGTAGCTCATCTCTGAAGAGAAAGAGATGTTGGCCACTATGCTCAATCGCAACAAGAATTACATCACACTCCATTGCATTCTCAAAGGGCCTCCTTCACCTCAATTATATATGAGAGAGTGAAAGGAGAATCAATTCCCATTATGCATGTGGGATAAACTCTTTTTACAAGATAGTGAGTTATTGAAGAAGAACTTGGTCTAAGTTTACAAAATGCCATAGGCATGTACATAAGACCACTAGGAAATTATTACATGATGGTTGTAATTAAAAAATGGAGATGGAATTACATTACATTTGCCCTTAATGAAAACACAAAAAAGGATGGATATCATGGTTTATCAAAACCATAGGCTTGAAACTGTTGATTTAGTGGAAAAGGTGGATGGGCACGAAGATCCACCTAGATCAGTCCTCCCCCCTAAGAAGAAATGGTCCCCAATGCATCAAGTTCCCTCGGGAGATGGGGAAATTTTTGTTGAATATGAACCTTGGTGAGTCACTTACCTTGTTGAAGTAGTTGTCCTACTTTTACTTGAAGTAGTTGTCCTACTTGTCATGAACCTATTGTTGTAGGTGTTGGATCCATTCAAAAAAATTGGTTGCACGATATACCTCAGTATAAGTGTGGGAGGACTTTGTCAATGAAGATGAAGCAGGAAGAGATATATTAATGGGGGATAATGGCTAGAACCCCAAGAACACCTGAAAAGGGTCATCGCCAATAGAGTTATGAAGAGATATGTTATAAATATGATGAACATATGGAACCTTCTTCTACACCAACATGATTGGGCTCCCACAAGTTGAGAAGCTCGGTCGAATGTATCCCTTTTGCATGAGCTCGTGAATTTAATGCTTTATTTCCTCATTATATGGAAGGTATCATCTGTAGATTGGACCATTGGGTAAGGGAGCACTAAGCACCAAGTCAATGGAATGCTTGACTTGGCAGTGCAAAGGCACCCCCTTAGGTGAAGAAAAAATATTTGTGTGCTCCTCTACCGTATTGTTGACCTACTTTTGTTGTATAGAAAGGTATTGGGTTGAGAATTTGGTGGTCGCAGTGACATTATGTTCGCCTTCTGAATGGATCATGAAGAGGGAAAACTTTGTGGTTTGAGATATTACTTTGCGACACAGTTTTTCCAAGATCAATGAAATGGTAGTAGTTGAAACTACCCTTGGTATCATATAGAGATGAACCCCTAGAGTAACAATGACACTATGGGGCCTAGACTCATAAACAACATGATGTTTCCACATATGTGGTTGTCCTAAAAGGAAATCACAAACTTCAAGTGGAGAAACATCACATAATACATGATCTTTGAAGGGCTTGATGTCATAGGACATGTGACATTGTTGGATGATGTGGATGTCTTGACCCCAACTCAACCATCAATGGTGTATGTTTTGGGGTGTGGCATTGTTTGTAGATTAATTGTTTTGGTGAACTCAATTGATATCAAGTTATTTTGGCTCCTACTATCAATAATGAAATGTAGTGGGGTTCCCTTCACCCACATTTTTGAATGGAAGAGATGCTCCCTTCCTCCATCTCCTCTTACTCATCGAGTTGGATCTTTGTAGTTGTGATGGTATAACCAGGTTCTGCATCAATGATCCATTTTCCCTTATCCTACTATGAATTATATTATGAGTCAGGTTTTGATTATTTTTCTTAAAGCTCAACCAACAATGACTATTTTGAGCAGCATTCATCAGTTTTGTGCCATAGGATTTGGTGGAACGCACACCATTTTTTAGTTTCCTTCCTCATTTTCTCATTACCCTTATTTTTCTATGGCTTGGCCTAGATATATTGAGGTTGGCCTCCCTTGATCTATCCCTTGTTATGTGAGTTAAGGACACATTTTCCATGCTTCTATTGTTGTGTATTTGCATACCCAAACTCCCACATATTCCACTGCTTTAATTTCTGCTTGATTTTGACATCATATCGATAAGAGGCTCCTAGTGAGGATATGTCCAATAAATCCATATTTCTTTGGATGTACCTATGTATTGGATTTCTTGTGAAATTCATTTTTAACGTTGGGGGGTTAATGACCTAGGGTTCGTCCATAGTTTACCAACAAAAACCTCACGGTGTTTTCATATCAATCCTCAGTCGAATAATGAAGAAGGTCTCACCTAAGACGCCATGAGAATCATAGAGACCATATGGTCTTGTGTCGGTGATGAAGGGTTAATTACTCAAAGAATCCATTCAGTTCAACATTCATCCATTCCATTGCAATATGTTTAAAGACTAACAACATATAAAATAAACACATACATTCATTGGGCACATGATCAACACATCAAAGGAAATGAATTATTGTAGTTTTTAGTATATTCATTCAACCAGTCACATACATATACGAAGAGACTCGACAATTGACATAAGTAGCACCCTGTGCTCTTATACCTTCTCATAGTAGTTAATTACATGGTTCCATGTGCTTTCTCTCAGACTCAGCAGGTATTACCAAAACAAAATCACAACCAAACAAATTAGAAAACATGATCTTAGAGCGAGACCAAAGACATTGACCATAGTAGCATTGATCCCAACAACAACAATACAAAACTAACTAAACAACCAACTAACCAACCAACTCCTTCTATGTTTGTGTTGCTTTCTTTTATTTCCTTCTCTACTCTGACACTCTGTCACTTTTAGTTCTACTCCACTCACTCTATTGACTGCTAGTCCTACATGCCTCTATCACTTGCATGTGATCCACATTGCCTCTTTGGATTTGTGGAATTTTTAACTACCTTTCCATCTCATCCCCTTACCGCTTCACATTTTCTTGTGTTGCTTGAAGTAATAATTCAGAAATATTTCTCAAAGATTATTTTCTTGATTCCAGCATGCATGAGGTATCTTATTGTTTTCTAGTGCACATAGTAGAAATTAAATTGTTGTGCATATAAAAAATTGAACTGACATGCATAGAAAAAATTGGACTGGCACACGTAGCTCAGGTCATCCAATGCATAGTTGTTGGTGTGTTCACAAAACTGAAGTGCAGGCACAACTACATTTGTGTGCACCCACAATCTCTATCCCAAAACTTTGGGTGCCAACAAGCCCCCACCACTATTATTTGGCTCATCCTTGATATAATGGCGTCATGGAATGACTGGCTTGATGGAAGGAACTGTCTTCATAAGTTCCTTAAGGAACTCCTTGAATTGATTATCATATTCATTAAATGTGTCATGAAGTTCCTAGGTGAGATGAATGAGCTCATTTGCATTGGTCGTTGTAACCCGAGGAGATTTCAGGTCCATTATCTCCATCTTCTTGATCATAGGGGAGATGAAAAGTTGTGCAGTCATCAACTAAGAGTATAAAATATTAGAGCCTTATTGGTTGCATCAGTTGCTAAATCTGAAATGATTTTTTGATTCGCCCACACTGCAGTAATATTCTTAGTCTTGGTCATGATGGTTTTCATCATAGCTTGGAACTCGCCTGGAGGTAGATAATCCAAGTTTCTCTTTTGTTGGGTGACCTCAACTTATTCCACGTGAACTTTATCATCAATAGAACTCGGTTCTAGGGTATTTTGCAAATGGTTCCATAAGGTGAAATTGTATTCAACCACTCCCAAAAAATCCTTCAATGTGTTATGGCCATCTCAAATGGCTACTTTGGTTGTTGCATTCTTATTCTACAACTCTATCTCCTCCAGTGTTGTCTATTGAAGTCGTGTACGGAGTGTTATATTTTGTGATTCCAAAGTTTGAATGTGCTCGGTGACTGCTTTGAGTTTCTATGGTGTTCGGATCTTTGTTTGTGCTTGATCGGGAGGAAAAACCCATGAATATACCTCTTCCACTACAGTGAATAGGTCGACACTAATGGATAAATTAGACTCATGTTGGACCTTGGTATCCTTGTGCATGGTGACATCGACAAGATGTAGTGTCTGAAGATCCTGTAGGGAAGCTTCAATTTCTTAGCATGTGTGTATTTCATGTTGCAACTAGGACTTTGTATCCACGTGACTTGTGACTTCCTAGTCCTATTGAAGGCATAGTTGGTGATGTGTTCAAATGATATTTTGATGCCTCTACCCACACTTGTGGAGTATGGTAGTAACAAAACCATGTAGATCAATAGTAGGGACCTATGTAAGATCAATCTATGTCTTAGATGAGTTAATGGGGACCAGGGTCACTGGGATGACACTCAGAACTATTCTCTAGCTTGTTCCCAGAGCCTCGATGGATTGTGGGTATTGATGATGAGATTTTAGTGGTGAGAGAAAAGCTAATTGTTGACACAGGGAGTCAAACTTCCCCACCATATTATTTTGGAAAAAAAAATATCGACAGTTGAGTACAAATATCCTTCACCAATTTGGCTACTTGTGGACCAACCTACTATGTTGGAGAGCCATCCTTGGACTATTTTGTGGTATTTTTCCATCGACATTTCCCTGAACATTGGCCAGGGTGGACATTCGACCGAGCAAAATGTGTTTGGACTTCTTCTTCGATTTGAGTGGTAAGTGGTGAGGGTGTACAGTCTTCGTCTGTGTTGGGATCCAGGTTAATAGGGGGTGGGCCCTAATCTTTAGAACAATTTTTTCATTTCCTAACCCCATATTCCTCTGCTTTAGACCCTTTTGCACTCAGAATTTGCTCCTCCATATTTGTTGATTTTTGGTCCTTGGAACTAGATTTGTGCATCTTAGATCCAACAGCTCTATCTCAACACCGAGTAGTAGTTGTAGTTTGTCTTTGTTCTTGTGACTCCTTGGTCATTACCTCGAACTAGGTTTTTACTTCAAAAAATGGAGGTCTGTAGTCAGTCAACCACTCCATGACACCCTCTAGGATATCCTTTTCATTAATGCAAAAGGGGAGTTGGTCCTTGGCCTTGTCAATGGTTGCATGAGGATAAATGAAAACATTATGAAAATAGATTTTAAAATTAATATAATATGCATACCTTGTCATAAGTCACTCTAGTATGTGGACCCTCTCATCGAAGGCAATGATCAACTCTGTGAAGCACTTTCATAAATCCTTAATGATGTTTTCTTGGATTGTTGGGTCCTTAGAGTATTAGAGAGTCAAGAAGCAAGGGGCAGTGAACCATGGGGAACCCACCGCATCCTCTTCATACCCTAGTGGTAGCCTACATAAAATCATGCCCATCAAGAGGATGACCCAGTTGTATTGAAACTCCTTGCCCCAGTTGTGAGCATCCAAACAATTTTCGATAAAATCATTCATCAAGTATTGATCCCAGGACATCTGAACTCCTCTCGTACACCGTTCAGTGGAGGCAATGACCCCAAGAGTGAATTCATCCTTTCAACACTTTCATATGATTTTGTAGGCCAATAAATGTGTTGTGAATCTCATAGGTGGATCCTTAATTTTGAGGATTACAACCCCGAGCTTCTCGTTTGCATGTCCCAAATCAAGTGTATAATTCCTCCTGGGTTGCGTCTTTCTCCTTAAGGGTATCAGCTAGATACTCACCAGAAGTGGGAAGACCTAAAACCATGTGCATTGTATCATGGTCAATGGGGTAAGGCTTGTCCAACCATAGGTAACCTCCATGAAATTTGATGAGGAGGAAGCATACACAGGCCTAAATTGTGGGTGCTCGACTGAAATATTGGTAGTTGAGTAATGTAGGATGCCACGTTTCCTCAGGGGCTTCATGCACATTTGAATATCCATCTTCTTTATACCATCTTCTTTCTAGATAATGCATGCATACTTTTTAAATTTGAGTTTGTGGAATTGATTGGGGTCACATACATTATAATAGTCACACTTTAGCAGTGGGAATTTCCCCAACTTTGGCCCCCAAAAATCTACTCAAGATGGCATCACCATATCTGTAACTGATTGTTCTTTCATTGCCTTGGACGCATTTTCACATGAGTCCAAGTTATATATTTCTGTCATGGAGGATCTTCACCAGTTTCAATTGTATCTAGGGGAATCCGTGGACTTAACACTATTTCCCTAATCCTACATAGCTCATATTTTTCTCAATAGGGGTTAGAGGAAATCCACGACATATATGATTTTTATTACAGCATACTGAGTGCTCATCTCCATCCTTCATGAACACGGCTTTCCCACTCATCCGCTAGGAAAACGAGGAATTAGACAGATGGAATTTCTTCCCATCAGAGCGATTTGGGATTTCATATATCAACTTCATGCACCCTACCCCTGCTTGGATACCCAATACCTTTCACAAGTGTTATCACTCTGTAAATTTGTTTGGCTGATAAAACAAATGATAGAGGTAACCTACAAACCAACTTTAGAGTTGGGTACTAGCCTTCTCAACTCAAAGAGGGCTCTCTCGTGTCACTTGGTGTTTCTTTGAAAATCAATGCCTAGGTTTTGTTGTTTTGGGGGGTTCTTTATAAATTTGTTGGCAATGAAGGGGAGGGACACTTAGGGCTATGGAGTCAAAATTATAAAAATGAATGGAAACAATGACTGGCCAATAGAACTCTCCAAAGGATAAAGGCTAAATGAGACGGTGAATATGAGTTATAAATTGTAATTTGCAAAGTGTAAGAAGAAAGGAGAAAACAAGTAACTGCATCAGAGAATTAATGAAATGAATTATGAATTAGTTAGGAAGAACTTAACACAATTTAAATTGTTTAAGCCAAGAGCATCATAAGATGAATTTTGGGCCTTTAAACTATCCAATTTAAACAAAAGACAATGCTAATGGAATTAGAAACACAGGAAATACATACAAAGAGAGAAGAAAAAACTCATATCACCACCATTAGAATCTTTTCATGGAGAATTCAAAGACTTATGCATATGTATTCTATTTAGCTTCAGAAAATTACAAATTAAGTCTGAATAGCTAAAATCATGCCCTTGCACTTCTCCCAACATTAATACATTTGGAACCTCTAATACTTATACAATTTCGAGTTCCTTCGGTGTGCAACTGATTACAATAACTGAAATGGAATGTTTCAGATTCTAAAATTGATTACAATAATTACACATGACAGTTTTGGTATGGGAACCGATTAGAATGATTGACAAGGAAAAAATGTTATGATCCAGCTGTCGATTCTTCTGATGCTTCAGCTCCTTCCTTTACCACTTGTTTTTTCTGGTATTATGTCTGATATGCCACCTTCAGTGACACCTAGACATCATTTACTAGACCCTGGAAAAATGCACTTTGTTTTTCCCAGCCGTACTATCTCCTCCCATTGCAAGTCAGAAGGGATATCATAATCCATCATTTCTTTGATTAAGATCTCCAAGTCAATGCAAGAGGCATATGTCATGACTGGTAGTCCAATCTTCATTGCTTTGAACTGATTCAAAATCTCGAAATATTGAATCAAATGTTCAACTAGGGTTACTCCTTTCAAGTTTTCCTCTAAGTTTTCAAACTTGAAGTGATCCATTCTGCATTGATTGAGGCGATAGTTGTATTCTTCCTTCTCATATAGTTTTCCCTTGCCATCCCAAAATGGTGGGAGGCCTTTAATGAACAATTCTTCGAACAGATCCTTGAATTCTTGCACACTTTGCTCCATCTGTGTGGCCTTAGTTTGGACTGATTTTAGTAGGTTATGTTTGGAAATAACCCTCCTAGCCTAGATGATCAATGTAGTTCTATATTTGAGCCCAATGGTCTAAAGTTATGCAGTAAGGATGGAGTTGAGTAGGTTTATGGCATTTTGGGCCCACTCTGATGGTTTCTTTGCTAAGGTCTCATTCACAATAGTACACCTGCTTCTGGTTGTGATGGCCATGCTTTCTTTATCATTGATGAAGTTTAAATACACTTTGAACTTGGCAGCTTCAGCAGCTATAGAATCCCAGATGATTTGTTTGGCTCCCTGCAACAGTCCTTTGCCTCTTAATCTTATTTTCATATTGTTTATCCTCTCCTGCAAGACTTGATTCTCCTTTTGAAATTGAGTTATTCTTTCATCCTTTTCTTTCATTTCCTGCTTCAATTTCTCTATGTCTCCCTTTAACCCCTTGATTTCCCCTACCTTCAAGCTAACTTGTGACATAGTCTAGACAAGTCCTTCAGTGCTTGGCCCAGCTTCTGTAGCAAGAGGTATAGATACATCTTTGTTCAACAATTATTTTTTCCCTTGTGACCAATTAACCTTTTCTTGTTCTAGCTACAACACCTTATCTTTGTAATCCAATGCCTCTTGTTGAAATGCTTCTTTTTCCTGTTCTAGAGCAACTAGTTTTGTTGTTTGTGGATGCCTTGTGGAAGAAATTTTTAGTTTCTTCTTCAAGATTTGAATCAACTTGTTCTTATCATCCAATGAGGATTTCATCCCTTGGGGGCCTTTAGATTCCAGCCTCTTGACCTAAGTCTGCCAAGATCTGCTAGATGATTTTTCTTGCCTCAATTTCCCTTCCAATTTTATTGCATAAGATGACAGCTTCGAATTATTTAATCTTAGACCCAAGTAATTACAATACAACATATCACTGGCATTTCTGTGGAATTTGACTTTTTCTAGAGCACTGATGTTGTCATACTTTATCTTGATCTCAAATACTTTGTCTTCATCTACAACTGCTATATTAAAGGTCCTCTTCTCTATATCTCTTACTGTGAACAGAGAATACATGTGCTGAGAAATATTTTCCACTTTAGGGACTAACTCCCTCATTTCACCCATAGCCATGTTCCCTTTCTCGGCATATTGTTTTGCCAAATCTTCTTTAGATTGATAAGCTTCCCTCGATGTCTTATCAAAGATGTGTTTTTCGCTGCTAAAAGTTCTTGAGCTGCCTTCACTTTGGAGCTTGCTTCTCTTCTCAACTTCTACAGTGTTGGTACCAGTCTCCACCATATCCATATTCACTTGTTATTTAGGCTCTTCCTCCTCTAGATCCACTATCTGTGGGGATTTTTTAATCTTCATCTTCTTAGGGGCGGTTTGTTTATCAATGGTGCCCATGGCCTCTAAACGTCTTCTCTTGTTGTAAACACTTACTTTGGGGAATTTGAATATCAGCTTCTGAGGAGTTTGTTGTGTTTGACTCTGTTGCAGGGTTGCCTCCACTTGATGTGTTTGAGATGGCTGCAAGATTGCTTCCATATCAGCACAGACTTCTAGATTTTCCAACTTATCAAAACCCTCAACATGTTCATGCTCATAAGGGGCATGTTTGTTCATCAGTATTCTCTTGGATATGATCTTATGTGAATCATATCTTCTTCCTTGTAGATGTGAAAAACCAAACTCTTTGATATGTGCCTGGATATTAGATAAGCATGATCTAGTCTTGACAATGAAGGGTCCAATGATAAAAGGGAAGTTGAGGTTGGAGGCTTTGAGCGATTTCAGGAAATGCTTTGCCTTTGGTATGATTCTTTTCTTGATGAATTCAAGGGAAAAGACTCTGGGGGTTAGAAAAATAGGCAATAGGTAAGGGGATTCATGACAACCATAAACCCGTATTACTGTTGAATGCATGAATAACACCCAGTCCCCCACTCTATTTTCTGGATTTGGCTGTAAATAGCTCCTCATGTCATCCAGGACTCTTGGCAGGTTGGTTTTGAAAATCAAAATGTAAACCCTGGACATGACTTTGTTGATGAAGATGAGCAATGTGATCCTCTTACATTTAGTTGATATGAATGTTGCTTAAGAAAATTCTCTCTTATTTGTTTCCAGGAAAATCTTTAGAAAGTATGTGTAATATATGAAATGTCTTAGAGAGAGAAAATTCACTAGTTGTTTATGGATATTATCATCTATGAATTGATCAAAACTGACACAGACTGATGGACTAGACTCTGACTGAAACAATGCCAATAGGAAAACTAGCATGACCTTGACCACATGTTTGTCATTATATAGACCTAAAATTTGACTCAGCAGGGAACATACCCAATGGACCTCAATAACCATTATACTCACACTCATTGGCAAAGACAGACTCTCTGAAAGATGCTCTAGTTTGACAATTGTCTATAAAATCAAATCTCTGACTTCTGATGGACACTCCCTATAGACCCTAATTATCTTTTCTTCCTCGAAAGGTTCAGACTGTTGGCATGTTTTACAGGAAGCGTGTGCTTGCCATTGATGACAAGAAAAACGGCAACGATGGAAAACAGGAAAAGCATAAGCTCGGGAGGAGAAACAAATAGTATGCAGAGATCAAAGCTTAGAAGGAAAAACATAGTACAAAAATGTGATCAGGATCAAATCCTTGATCGTGGATCTGCTTCGAGAGTATTCACGACCATTGCATCACTTTAAGTGGAAGGATAGGATAAGCAGGGAAAAACGGTTGAGAATTCGATTATCTGAATTTCCATCAACTGTCAGATTGAATTAATGGAAGGACAGGATAAGCAGGGGATGAGATCTGAGATCTCGATCACCCAAATTTTCGTTAGCCTTCAGATCAAATTAAATGGAAGGATAGGATAATCAAAGATGGAGAGCCATTGGATTTAATCCAAGGCAAAGTTGCATCGCAGACAAATTGAGTCGTTGATATAGTATCTTGATCAAACGAACATCATTCCTTTTGGGTCTAAAGTTATGAGGAGGTTACGCTTCGGAAAAATCTCACTTCAAGAATTTCAGTTTGAGATTTGAAATCCACGAAGTTCGGCGAGCCGAAGAGCCAAAATAAATTCTCGATCACCGAATCATCCGAAGTAGATCTCAGATGTCAGATCATCCGAAGAATATCTCAAGCGTCAGATCGTCCAAAGTGAATCTGGATCGTCTAATGCAGAGTGTCAATTTGAGATTTGAAATCCCTGAAGTCCGAAGAGTCAGAGAGCAAAAATAAATTATCTATCACTAGATCATCCAAAGTAGATCTCAGTCGTCAGATCGTTTGAAGAAGATATCAAGTGTCACATCATCCAAAGTGAATCTAGGTCGTCTGATCCAGAAAAGATGTGGCGTAAACCTGTGAACTCCGGGTAAAGACTCGAAGTAAGCCTCAACCATCTAATTCAAGGACATGTGGAAGACCACGTCAATAGGGACATGTGGCAGACCATGTCAGCAAGGACATGTGACAGACCACATCAGCAAGGACATGTGGCAAACCACATCAGCAAGTGACACATGGAGACCACTCGGCCTGTGCCAAGTCAACAGGTGACGTGTGTAATGTTACGTCACTCCAGGAGATTTACTTCGTGAGTTTCCCCACCAGCAAATGAAAAAATCTCTGAAGTCTCGAAGGACCGAAGTTGCGAAAGGCCAAAGTGCCTAAAGGATGCAGGGTCGAAGTCGTGAAGAGCCGAAGTACTGAAGGAACGAAGTGCTGAAGGAACGAAGTGTTGAAGGAACGAAGTTGTGAAGGGTCGAAGAGACGAAGGGCCAAAGAGACGAAGTCGTGAAGAGCCGAAGTGTCGAAGGACCGAAGTCACGAAGGCCTGAAGTTTCGAAGGATCGAAGAGATGAATTCGTGAGGGACAGAGTCCTGAAGTCCCAAATACCGAAGTCCCAAAGTGGACACAAGTCATCCAATCTAAAGATCACTTCGGGCGCATTCTCAATCGTTGACAAAAATAGGGTGGAAGGATAGCCAAAGTAGAATATCTTAAGTGTCAAAGTAAATGGTGGCCATCCATCACAATGCTTGATTAAGTCCTAGCCGACGGATTAAGCAGTTAAAGGATAAGTGTAAATCATTCGATCTGTTTGGACAGATGTCTGCAGATCATCGACTCCGGAAGATTGACGTATGAAAGAAACTAGAGTTTGAGAATTGAAAGTCCCAAAGTCTGAACTCGCGGAGGAGATCATAATCGTAGATTCAGGGAGACAGGTGTTAATAGATCTTCCACTCCAAAAGATTGTCATATGGGAAAAGAGAGGTTTTAGATTTTAAACTCCCGAACCCCGGATCACGAAATAAATCACAGACATTGATTTAAGAAGGTTAGATATGATCCATGGAACTTGAAAGGATAGACCTAAACCATCAGTTCAGGAGCACCGTCAAGATCGTGAGATCAACGGTCCCATCACATTGCGAATATTGAAGGTGCGTGAACATTAATGAGTTGAGGGCGGGCCACAATCAAAACCATGGTTTTGGAGAAAGGACACATGTAGGCTCGAGGTAAATTGCGGGGAGAAACATAGTTTATTTCAAACCACCTTTGGACGTGCCCACAATCGCATGGTCACATGAGTTCATTTCCCAAGGTCATATCGAGAACGGATCTAGTGCTCGCTATGCATTAGTTCGAAGTTGGGAGAGTCAGGGTGACTCACGGAATATTACCCGATACACGAAGTCACGAAGCATCCAAGAGATTAAGCCTCGGGTCAGAGTTGGAGGTCACATCATCGAAGGATAAAGGGAACAGAGCTAGCATAGCTAGGCTCTACTTTGGGAGATCGGGAGTTGGTATAGTCATAGTGACTCGCAGCTGAATACCCGAAGCCCAAGATCACAAAGCGCCTTTTTGGATAGGCGTATGGTTGCCACCAGTGGTCACGTGAAGGAAGGGTATTAGAAGCCAAAAACGACTGACTGTAACTACTAGAGAAGATGAAGAATTGTGACTACCAAAGAAGCCAAAGAATCTTAGGATAATGGTCGCTAGTGATGAACATGTTCAGGATAACTGCAAGAGAAGAAAAAGAATCTTTGGATAACAACCATTGATGATGAACAGATTCAGCATAACCACTAGAGAAGATGAAGAGTTCGAATGATGATCAGGCAGAGGACTCAGCATGAGAAAGTCATGCAAAACAGAGAAGAGAGAGTGTTTTTATCTATGCTATACAAGTGGGTAGGAGCAGATGTGGAGTAGTACCTGAAGTGAAGATCATAGGCGCAGTGTATAGCATGCAGAGGCAGCACATAGCATAAAAGGGATAAGATAATATTAACAAAACAAGGGTCGTGCGCAGGAGGAAAAAGAGAAGATCATAGAAGGATAAAGATGCAGAAGCCGAACAAAGCATAGAACCTGAAGAAGTCAGAGGAGACATGGAGTTGTAATAGACCATATCAGAGACAGAGCAAGTAAGTAAAGTTTTGTAAGATTCTATCAGGGCAGTAGGGTGGTGCTAGGGAGGATTGTAGTCCTCTAAATTCTAGTTGGTGCTAGAATATATTCTAGGAGTTGGTGCTTCCATCTAGTTGGTGCTAGAAAAACCTGGGAGTTGGTGCTTCCATCTAGTTGGTGCTAGAGAAACTTGGGAATTGGTGCTTCCATCTAGTTGGTGCTAGAGAAATATGAGAGTTAGTGCTCTCTACAAGTTGTAGCTTGCTATCAGAGGTTCTAGCCTCATATTTGAGTTGGTGCTCAAATACTATGATGTACATGAAAGTTGGAGCTTGATTGACATCCTAAGAAGAAAAGGTTTTCTCCCTCTGTGGGTTTCCTCATGAAAATCAGTGTCTACATTTATTCTCTGTGATTGATCAAATATTGTATATCTATGCATGTTAATTTATCAACAACACATTAAATAATAATCTAGAAAGAAAAAGAAAAAAGAACAAATTTATCAACACATTAAATAATAATCTAGAAAGCAGAAAAAGAACAAGAAACATTTCAAGATTATTTATATAACTGATTCACCCCCTCTCTTAGTTATATTTCCAAAAATTGGTATTAGAGTCGGTGCCTTTGATCAAATCTAGATCCATAAGCTTGAACATGACTAGTCATGAAGGAAGTTCAACTATTAGAGCTCCTATGTTTGATGGAAGAAACTTTTCCTTCTGGAAAATAAGGATGAGAACATATTTAATGTCTTTGGGTGTTGGTGTTTGGGATGTCGTTGAAACTGGATATGTGAAGCCTGTAGTCTTGGCCTCAAAAGATAATAACCTGGAGTTTAGCTTTAATGAAAAATCAATGAATGTCATCCTTAGTGGACTTGCAGAAGTCAAGTTTGTCAAAGTAATTCACTGTGATTCAGCAAAAATTATGTGGGACAAGCTGATAAGTAGTTATGAAGGCAATAAAAAGGTGAAAGATGCAAAACTTCAGACTCACAGACTTAAATTTGAGCAGTTAAATATGGATGAAGATGAAACTATCAGTAAGTACTTCTTACGAATAGAATAACTTGTCAACACTATGAAAGGTCTAGGTGAAACGATGGAAGAATCTTTTCTAGTCCAAAAAATATTAAGATCTCTTCCTGATATATTTAACTCAAAGGTCTCTGCTATAGAGGAAATAACTGATCTCAATATGTTGACATTAAATCAACTTCTTGGAACCCTAACTGCTTATGAAATGAGAATCACCAAAGGTAAATCCACTACAAGAGAGGCATCCTTTAAAGCAGAGAAAAACACAGACTCCGATATAGATGAGATTGAAGCAAATTTTATGAGAAGGTTAAAGAAAGGATCAGGAAAATACCAAGGCAAGTTGCCTTTTAAATGTTTCAACTGTGGTAAGATAGGTCATTTTGCATCTAAATGTCCTCATAAGGAAAAATACTAGAACTCTGATGATGAACAGAAATACAAATTTGAGAAATATTGTAAAAATAAAAGTTTGTGTGCAAATAATAATGACTCCGCAGGAGACATGGATAGCAATTCATCTTGTGAGGATAAAGTGAATGATTTTATGCTTATGGCCATGGGATACCTTGATGATTAATACACATGTGGTGACATGAATGAAGAAGAATTTGTGGTTGATATGGAAGGAGAACTAATCAGTGCCTTAGAAGAGATTGACAGACTCGGACTTAAGAAAAGAAAACAAAAACAATTACTGCTCAGGTTTAAGAAAACATGCAATGAACCATCTGAATAAATTTCTCTGTTGAAGGTTAAGTTAGAAGAAGCTAAGAATATTTAATAAATCCTCAAACAACAATTGAAGGAAGACAAAACAAAAGGTGAAAAATTGGAAGCTGAAGTAGTGTCTGTCAGAAAAGATCTAGAGAAATTTCAAGACTTATATCACCAGAATCTGACAAGTATTAAAGCCTCAGAAGAATTAGCCACCATTTTGAATCAGCAAAGGAATCCAAATTTGAAAACTGGTTTGGTTTATGAAGAGGGATCAAGTAGTGGTCAGCCAAGCAACAAATAATCCATCAAGTTTGTCAAATCTACAACCATTGACAACAACAAACCTACAGAAGCAAAGGAAGATAATCAACTGCCAAGGAGGAGTGAAGAAAAAGGTACCAAAACTGAATCTGTAGAACAAATAAATAATACTACCTCTGCTCAAGGAAATCATCATCATGGAATAAATCGACCTGCTCAAAGAAGACATCCATTTTCCAGGTACAAAGATTTTTCTATGGATATTGTTTTTACTGCTCTAACTTTGGTCACAAAGCTGTAAATTGTTCTTTAAGATTTATACATGAGCAATCAAGACACCCAAGGAATAAATATCTTCCACAACAAAGAGTGAGACACCCAAGTAACAAAGAACCACAAACTACAAATCATGTGATGGATTGGAAAAAGACGCAGATTAAGCATAACAATCATTATGATCCTTTATTCAATGAACCATAATGTTACATATACCATAATTATGGACATAAAGTTGTAGATTGTTGCTTAAAGAACTATAAGCTAGATTCAAATCACAGAGCTGAAAACGTCAAGGTTTGGAAGAAGAAAGAAAATTAAAAGTGTGGATTAGTGTTGTCATATCAAAGACAAAAGAACCCCTGGTATATTGATTGTGGATGCTCCAGGCATATGACAGGTGACAAAAGTAAGTTCCTATCACTCAAAGAAAGTAAATCAGGAAATGTGACTTTTGGAAATGATGCTCCAGGAAAGATCAGAGGCAAAGGTCTAGTAAGATTAAGTAATGGAAGAGGCAAAGATCAAGATGTACTATTTGTTGATGGATTAAAACGTAATCTTCTTAGTGTTAGTCAGGTGTTTGACAGAGGATGTGAAGTCACTTTCACTGCCAAGGATTGTAAAATAAAAACAGTGAACACGGGAGAGTTGATTGCAAAAGGGGTTAGAAATGAAAACAATGTCTATGTTCTGAAGGAAGATAAGGAGGAATGTCATTTAAGAGAATTTGATGGTAGAGATGATGAAGGTGTCTTCTTAGGATATGCAATGAACAGTAAAGGATATAGATGCTTCAACAAAAGAATGCATAAATTAGTATATTGTATTGATGCTCGAATTGATCAACAGAGAATAAGCACAAAGTTAGATGAAGAAGATGATGAGAATAATGAAGATGAAGAACGACATCTCGTCCAGACATAATGCATGTTGTTGGAATGGTAGGAAGGTATCAGTATGCACCTAAACAGAGTCATTTAGCAGCTTTCAAGATGATATTCAAATATTTGAAGGGTACAATGACTTATGGTCTTTGGTATCATAGAAATCAGAATTTTCAATTAGCTGCATATTCAGATGATGATTGGGAAAACTGTGTGGATGAAAGGAAAAGAACGAGTGGAGGTGCATTATTCTTAGTATATTCCCTTGTAGCATGGTTGAGAAAGAAGCAAGGTTCCATTTCCTTATCAACTAAAGAAGTTGAATACATTGCAGCTGTCACTTGTTGTACCCAGGTATTGTGGATGATTCAGACACTTGCAAACTTGGAGGTAAAATATATTGCATCGATCCCAATTCATTGTGATAATAATAATGCAATTAGTGTGTCAAAGAATCCTATATTTCACTCCAACACCAAGCATATACCCATAAAGTATCGCTTCTTGAGGGAACAAGTGACCAACACTGTTGTTTCTTTGCATTGTATTCCATCCAAAGATCGGATTGTTGATATCTTCACTAAACCACTTGCAAAAGCTCAGTTTGATTATCTACGCCAGAAGTTGGGCGTGACCCCGTTATCAAGATAAGTAGTCTATATGATCAGGGGGAGAGTGCTCCTAGTATATCTGATCATGGGGAGCACAGATTCACTCTCTGTTTTATTTGACATTGATGTCAAAGGGGGAGAAGAAGGTGTTTTTTGTATGCTACAGTTGGAGGTCTAAGCAGAATAGTGCAGCCTTTCAGGGTTTCCATCAATGCCAAAGGGGGATATTGTTGGCATGTTTTACAGGAAGAGTGTGCTTGTCATTAATGAAAAGAACAACGACGATGATGGAAAATAGGAAAAGCATAATCTCAGGAGGAGAAGTGAACAGTATGCAAAGATCAAAGCTCAGAAGGGAAAGCATAGTACAAAAACGTGATCAGGATCAAATCCTTGATCGTGGATCTGCTTCGAGAGTCTTCATGATCGTTGGATCACTTTAAGTTGAAGGATAGGATAAGCGGGGAAAAATAGTTGAGAATTCAATTATTCGAATCTTAGTCAGCCGTCGGATTGAATTAATGGAAGGACAGAATAAGCAAGGCCTGAGATCTGAGATCTTGATCACCCGAATTTCCATCAGTCGATGGATCAAATTAAATGGAAGAATAGGATAAGAAAATATGGAAAGTCATTGGATTTAATCCACAGAAAAGATGCATCGCAAACAGATCGAACCGTTGATCTAAGTTCTTGATCAAACGAGCATCATTCATTTCAGGTATAAATTTATGAGGAGGTTGCGCTTCGGAAAAATCTCACTTCAAGAATTTCAGTTTGAGATTTGAAATCCTCAAAGACCGGAGAGTGAGAGAGACGAAAAAAATTCTCGACCGCTGGATCATCCGAAGTATATCTTGGATGTCATATCGTATGAAGAAGATCTCAAGTGTCAAATCGTCCGAAGTGAATATGGGTTGTCTGATCCAGAGCGTTAGTTTGAGATTTGAAATCCCCGAAGTCCGAAGAGTTGGAGAGACGAAATAAATTCTCAACCATCGGATCATCCAAAGTAGATCTTAGTCATCATATTGTCTGAAGAAGATCTCAAGAGTTAGATCGTCCAAAGTGAATATGGGCCATCTAATCCAGAAAAGACGTGGCGTAAACCTGTGGACTCCGGGTAAAGACTCGAAGTAAGCCTCAACCGTTTGATTCAAGGACATGTGGCAGACCACGTCAGCAGGGACATGTGGTAGACCATGTCAGCAAGGATATGTGGCAGACCACATCAACAAGGACATGTGGCAAACCACGTCAGCGAGTGACATGTGGCAACCACTCGGCTCATACTAGGTCAACGGGTGACGTGTGTAATGTTACGTCACTCCACGATATTTACTTCGGGAGTTTCACCACCAAAAAATGACAAAAGCTTTGAAGTCCCGAAGGACCGAAGTTGCGAAGGGCCGAAGTGCTAAAGGTCTGAAGGGTCGAAGTCGCGAAGAGCCGAAGTGCCAAAGGACCGAAGTCGCGAAGGACCGAAGAGACGAAGGGCCAAAGAGTCAAAGTCGCGAAGAGTTGAAGTGTCGAAGGACCAAAGTCGCGAAGGGACGAAGTGTCGAAGGGATGAAGAGATGAAGTCGCAAGGGACAGAGTCCCAAAGTCTCAAATACCGAAGTCCTGAAGTGGACACGAGTCATCTGATCTGAAGATCACTTCGGGTGAATTCTCAACCATTGATCAAAATACAGTGGAATGATAGCGTAAGTAGAATAATCGAAGTGTTGAAGTAAATGGTGGCCATCCATCACAATTCTTGATTAGGTCCTAGCCGACGGATTAAGCAGTGAAAGGATAAGTGTAAATCATTTGATCTGTTCAGACAGGTGTCTGCAAATCATCGACTCTAGAACATTGATGTATGGAAGAAACGAGAGTTTGAGAATTGAAATTCCCAAAGGCCAGACTTGTGGAAGAGATCCTAATCATAGATTCAGGGAGATAGGTGTCAATAGATCTTCCACTCCAGAAGATTTTCATATGGGAAAAGAGAGGTTTAAGAGTTGAAACTCCTGAAGCCCGGATCACGAAATAAATCACAGTCGTTGATTTAGGAAGGTTAGATCTGATCCACAGAACTTGAAAGGACAGATCTGAACCGTCATTTCAGGAGCACCATCAAGATCGTGAGATCGACGATCCCGTCGCATTGCGGAGATTGAAGGTGTGCAAATGTTAATGAGTTGAGGGTAGGCCACAATCGAAACCACAGTTTTGGAGAAAGGACATGTGGAGGCTCGAGGTAAATTGCGTGGTGAAATGTAGTTTGTGTCAAACCACCTTTGGACACACCCGCAATTGCATGGTCACATGAGTTCATCACCCAAGGTCATATCAAGAACAAAGCTAGTGCCCGCTAGGACTTGGTTCAGAGTTGGGATATTTGGGGTGAATCACAACAGATTACCCGATACATGAAGTCATGAAGCACCTAGGAGATTAAGCCTCGAGTCAAAGCTGGAGGTCACATCATCACTGGATAAAGGGAACAGAGCTAGCATATCTAGGCTCTACTTTGGGAGATTGGGAGTTGGTAGAGTCAGAGTGACTCGCAACTGAATACCCAAAGCCTGAGATTGCGAAGCGCCTTTTTGAATAGGTGTATGGTCACCACCGGTGGTCACGTGAAGGAAGGGGATTAGAATCCAAAGAAGTCGAAAATGGCTGACTATAACTGTCAGAGAAGATGAAGAATTGTGATGGCCAGAGAAGCCAAAGAATATCAAGATAACGGCCACTAGTTATGAAAAGATTCAGGATAACTGCCAAAGAAGAAAAATAATCTTTGGATAATGGCCACTGATGATGAAAATATTCATCATAACCACCATAGAAGACAAAGAGTTTAAATGATGATTAGGTAGGGGACTCGGTGTGAGAAAGACATGCAAAACAAAGAAGAGGGAGTGTTTTTCTATATGTTATGCAAGTGGGTAGGAGAAGATGTGGATTAGTACATGAAGTGAAGATCAGAGGCGCAGTGTATATCATGCAGAGGTAGAACAGAGCATAAAAGGGAGAATAGAAGTTGAATAGAGCGAGGTTCTTGCGCAGGAGGAAAAAGAGAAGAGCATAGAAGCAGAAAGATGCAGAAGCCAAATAGAGCATAGAATTTGAAGAAGGCAGAGGAGACATGGAGTTGTAATAGACCATATCAGAGACAGAGAAAGTAAGTAAAGTTTTGTAAGATTCTATCAGGGCGGTAGGGTGGTGCTAGGGAGGATTGTAGTCCTCTAAATTCTAGATGGTGATAGAAGATATTATGGGAGTTGGTGCTTCCATCTATTTGGTGCTAGAGAAACCTGGGAGTTGGTTCTTCCATCTAGTTAGTGCTAGAGAAACCTGGGAGTTGGTGCTTCCATCTAGTTGGTTCTAGAGAAATCTAAGAGTTGGTGCTCTCTGCAAGTTGTAGCTTGCTATCAGAGGTTGTAGCCTCATATTTGAGTTGGTGCTCAAAGACTTTGATGTACATGAAATTTGGAGCTTGATTGACATCCTAAGAAGAAGATGTTTTCTCCCTTTATGGGTTTCTTCATGAAAATTAGTGTCTCTATGTATTCTGTGTGATTGATCAAATATTGTATATCTATGCATGGTAAGTTATCAGCAACACATTAAATAATAATCTAGAAAGAAAAAGAAAAAGAACAAGAAAAGTTTCAAGCTTATTTATATAATGGATCCACCCCCCTCTCAATTATATTTCCAACACAAACACTGTGAAGAAAGACTTTGGTATGCCGAGGGCATCTTGAATTGATAGACTCTCTACCCTACACAGGACCTCGGACCCCTATTTATTGACGACAACTTTCTCTTCCTGTGAATACTACTCTGCGCAAAAACCTATGAATATGGGAAAAGGAAAAGAGACCTCGACAGTGTAAGGGACTATAGTGGCTTGGACTGCTTCAAGGAATGGTATCTGCTTTCCTACATTATCGGACAGATTACTGCTGGAAACAGAAATGGGAGAAATGGTGATTTCAATGTGGAATACATATGAATCTCGGTCAATTAGGGATTCTTCATTTGACATAGGGTCTTGCTCTGTCACTGACGTTATGATAGGGTCCATGGAGATGATGAAAAATACTTGGAAATGAGTAGAAATGGTGTGAATTTGGTGAACCATTGAGCCACAGTCGAATGAGGGTGGTCGTGCCAACTTTCAAATGTTCCAGTATTTTGAAAAATAATAAAATAAAAAACAAGTGCTATTTATATACTTTTCCAATTTTGGGGGCGCGAGGAAGTGGTTTGGGGAAACCCGCTTCTCGCCCTAAAATGCACCTAGTGGAGCCACGTGGTCCCAACCCAAAACCGTGGTTTAGTTTTTGGCCCATTTTCAGGAATTATCCTACGCACAACTTCTCCCCCGAAAATTCCCTACGACCGTTGATCTGGAGCACTCGCTATCTATGACGTATTGGGTCCCATCAACTTCACGCTTCCACCAAATTTAGCCTCCTCTCTAATTTTTCTAGCTTCCAAACCGGTTTATCACCTCGCTAAGTCCTGAAATCTTGATTTCACACCGAAATTTTAATGGTGATAACAACAAGAACACATGTATTGACATATATCTATTCCCAACCTAGAACTTTCTCTTATTGAATCTTTCACAGCTTCCCATTCACATATATGCTCTCAATGTCTGTCCCACCATTGTGTTGGTATCCCTATTAACACTATATTGAGGGAGCGTATCTAGTGGAGTACAAAAATATGATACATCTAGGAAATAAATGTATCCACAAGATCTGACCCATTGAACTGGTAGGACCCAAATTCCTTTTGGGCACTTCAATGGTAATCTGGGCACATCTCCTTGTAGATATTTCATAAATATTATGATTCAACTTCTCCATGGAATCCTATGAATCAATATCATATGACTTCACACTCTGCCAACTCAGATCCCCATATGTTATGGTATTGACATAATCTTCCATGCGCCTCATGGTATTGTAAATATTTTCAATAACATAGGTCCACACATCCTCATCTACCGGATCATTGTATATGGAACCTTCATTTGGATCTAATGGCATGATCACACACATGGTGTCTGTCTCAAATGATATATGTCTCTTCTTCATGTTTAACACAACATTGTTCTTGAAGACATAATCAATGTCAAGTAAGGAAAGTATGTATCTGAGTCATCCATGATCTCTATCACTTCAAAATTTTCTTTCATATTCACCCCCTATATGTTCACTTTGACTTTCTCCAATCATCCTATAGGGTATATTTTGTATTAATTTTCCAGCTGAAGTTGAATGGGTGACTAGACCAAATTTGATTTACCCATTAACTCCCAAGGATTCTTCAGTGGGATGTTCACATCAGATCCCAAATTCAACATGACATCGTCCATATCATAACTTTCAATTTTAGTTGTCATCTTGAACTCTCTTCATGTGCATTTATGCTTACAGACCTAGAACATGTCCCTTTATATTAAGGGTGTTGATATAGGTCCATTTGTTCCTTCTTCCCCCATCCAGGATGCTAGCATCTGTGTCAATTTTTTCCTAGCATCAAGATCACTTAACAATTTTAAACAACAACACAAGATGTTACTTACTTGGTCTTCAATGTCTACTTCATGACCCATGTCACGTCATAGTATTTCTTCTCGCACCATGTGATTTAGTTCTTCATGCATGTGTTCCTCTATTTCCTTTTGTTTGGCTTGTTGAAATTCTTCTTGTCTATGAGCTTCTTCCAATGACCTTTACGCCGCATGTTGTATTTCCTCATGCACATGAGCTTCCTCTAAATACCTTTGTGTGGTGCACTACAATTCTTCACGAGCTCGAGCTTCCTCCAACAATCATTTTTCACTCATTGTACTTCCTCATGGATGTGGGCCTCTTCAAGTGACCTTTGTTTTTTGTGTTGCAACTCTTCTCATGCTCTTTCTCCACTAATGCCTTTTATGCGTCACGTAAAAAATATTTCTACTAGGAAGCATCAAAATTAGGAGGGGGTTTCTTTTCCTTTCTTATATTCCCCTCTTGTCCTTTGACCCAATATTTCACCATGCTCAAATTCCATTATTATCTTCACTCTACCTCATTTTATTGCCCACACATCAACTTCATCATCCTTCTTTTAATTCTCGCGCAGCTCTGTAGTCACCATGTTGGAATGTTCCTTATTCTCTTCCCACTTCTTCGGCAAGTTGGGACAATCCTCTGTGACATGATCATGACTATAATAGTACCCATAGAGAGCACAATGCTTGCTAAAACATATTGACACATGGCCTATCTCACCACATTTAAATCAAGTGGGGGTTCTGCCTCCGCCTCCTTTGTATCCTCATCCTCAGCCTCATCCATATCCACCCCTGGGACTTCCTTGATATCCACCTCTCTCAGTGTCGCCAAGGTCACCAACCTTCTACTCCTCCTGAACCCAGAAGACATCACAGGTATGATCTCACATCAACTAGAGTGATCGATAGTTGTTCACATCATGCCCCGTGGATTTTCAAAATTCATAGGATTGAGTATGGTGCGTCTTCTGATATTTCTCCAGTGTTGGGAAATGATGTAGTATATGTCCCCACTATATACAAATATCCCACCATTCCATCTGATGTCTAGTCGAAAATGGATTCAGTGCACTCGTCACCATATAATTTCCCAATATAGGACAGTTATCTCTGTGGTGCCCTTCTGATAGACACGTTGTACACCATACGTGTTCACATACCACCTTTTCCTTTGTCATGTCTTGCAACTGCATATTCAAGTTGGAAAGCTAGGACTACACCTATGCCAAACCTACCGATATTTCTCCTCCTCTTGGTGTATCCTCCAAACACATCGCAATATTCATCGCTTGTTCTTGAGTAGTCACCTTCTATTGGGTAAGAAAGACTCGGATATGGGGGAGAAACACCACAATGAACCATTATATATGTTGCATTTCATGGATATGGATTTTCATCCTTTCCAATAAAATCTTGAACCATTGGTTAAAATCCCACATGGTTTCTCCCAGTTGTTGCTTGATCTCCTTAATCTTTGTAATGCATTGAGATTCTGACTTAGGCTCCTAGAATTTCTTAAGCATATCTCTTTGGATATTTGTTAAGTACATCATCTACCTTGTTGGCGTAGTGGCCTTGTAATTCATGTACCACATCAGGGCTTTGTCCTTGAACGTGGTCTCCAACCGCACAATATTTTATGCTTCATATGTAATCATCTTCATAGACCATATCACCTCACACGTAAACCAATGCAACTCTGCATCATCCTTACCCATCCTATGGAACATGGGTAGCCTTAGAGTGTTATCTTGATTCACCATCCTCATTCTCGGATTGTGTCTTCCTTAGTGACTACTTGGTGTGAGGTGTATTGGTATTGATACTCTTCCTTGCGAAGTATTACTCACTTCATCCTCTTCTTCACTCTTGTCTTCTCTCCTTTCTTCTCCTAATCTTACTTCTACTCCAATCATTGTGTTGTCTGTTGTTCTTTATTCTTGGTTACAAATACGCAGTGGGGGTGGTTCAAAGGGGGGGTTAACTCCATATTCTTTTAAAATTTGTTGTGAGGGAACCCAGGGAGTTTCCTACATGTATCCATGCAAGACCATCGACTATCGCTAACTTATCTTCCCTTCCTCTTGGGGTACCTCCTTCATCCTCTCCTACCTCTGCACCTCTACTCTACACCTCATATTCCTATGAAGTTGCAACATCTCACAACATACAAGGGGTTCATACTTTTTCTTCTCACCCCCTACTACCACTACTTATGGTATCTTCACTAGATACCCTACTCTTAATGTCACACCTCTTCACCATATTATCTTCATCTGTGATCCTCTCTAGCACAACACACTCTCTTGCACTTCCTCTTGGTGTGGTCTCCTTCCTCTTCATTCTAGTCTTGATCCATTTCCTCTCTCTCTCTCTCTCTCTCTCTCTCTCTCTCTCTCTCTCTCCCTCCTCTGCTCTTCTGGGTCCATTCTATTCCTCACCTCATCTCGACAACTTATGGATCCTCCTAAGTGGATCCATTTCTCCTCTCATTTTTTCCCCATCTTTTCATCCCCCCCAACACTATGGGATTCTACTCAGCCATCCTATCGAGCTCCATGTGCATCAACCCTTTCTCTACGAACAAAATCTTGATCCACAAGGGGATTTCTTCTAGCATCCTTTTCTGAGGACCTTCAACAAACTTCCTTTCATCTTCTCTGAAAGATTCGGTGTATTCTACAAAAAACTCAATAATGTAACCTTCCTTTACCCAAGAAAACTAGAAATCAATAGCTCGAATCCACTTATTATCCAAAGCCTCCATCTTATCCATAGTGATATGATCCCAGGCCAACGGTTCTTGAGGCCTTAAATAAATATTAGTAGTAGTTTGCCTCTTCAACCATTCATACAATAAATAGGGAAATTCAATAAATAAAATTTTGTGCATATCAGTATAGATATACATATTCTTCCATCATTCCACATTAGAACTTAGGCCTTGAGTTTCGCGCTGAGAAAAATCATCTTCCTTCGCAGTCAACCAATATCGAATTTCCTCCCAAGATGGATACCACCTCATTATCTACCTTCATCATTCAATACCAATCCTTTAGGTTACAACAACAAAACCGCGTCCTTCTTAGCATTGGGGGGTTAATTACCTAAGGTTTCTCGAGATTTGACAAAACAATACCCCAAAGTGTCGGCATATCAATCCTTAGTTGAAGACTAAAGAAGGTCTCACCCGAGAATCCATGAGAATCATAGAGACCATATGGTCTTGTGTCAGTGATGAAGAGTTAATTACTCAGAGAATCCATTCGGGTTGACATTCATTCATTTCATTGTAATATATTTAAATACTAACAACATATAAAAGAAACACATACATTTATCGGGCACATGATTAACACATCAAAGGAAAATAATCATTGTAACTTTTATTATATTCATTCAACCAGACACATACATATACCAAGAGACTTAGTAATTAACATAAACAATGCCTTGTGCTCTTATAAATTCTCACATTAGTTCATTACATGGTTCCATGCACTTTCTCTTAGACTCTATAGGTACTAAAAAACCATACTCACAACCAGACATATTGCAAAACATGATCTCAGAGTGAGACCAAAGACATCAACCACAGCAACAATGATTCCAACAAAAACAATCAACAACTGACTAAACAACCCCTTATTTGTTGTCATTTCTCCCTTTTCTTTCCTTCTCTGCTCTAACGCTTTGTCACTTTCAATTCTTCTCCACTCACTCTGTTGACTTCCAATCTTGCATGCCTTTGTCACCTGCATGCAGTCCATGTAGTCTATTTGGAGTCATGGCAATCTTAACTACCTTGTCATCTCATCCCCTTACTTCTCCGCGATATCTCATAATACTTGAAGTAATTATTCAAGAAGATTTCCTAAAGATTATTTTCTTGATTTTGTTGTGCATGTGTTATATTCTTTATTTCAAGTGCACGTAGAATAAATTGGACTTGTGCACATAGAAAAATGTAAACTAGCATGCATAAAGAAACTCTAACTAGCGTCACAGCTCATGTCATCCAATGTGCAACTTCTAGTGTGTGTGCAAAATTTAAGTACGCGCACAACTAAATTTGTGTGTGCGCATGATATCTATCCCAAAACTTTAGGTGCTAACACTATGTAAGCCATTGTGGTACTTTAGAACTAGGTGTCTCTATGAATCTTGAATACCTAGATTTGAGCACAAGGTATGGAATATGTCAGCATACTTTGGCACTGTTTGGTCTCTCTCCTAATGCAGAGTCATCCATCTCATATACTGGTCATCATAACTTCCAACAGGGTAGAACTCCTCCTTGAGGGCATCCACAAAGGCTGCCCAAGTGGGTTGTCTCTTGAATGGCATAGATTCATCTACAGTGTGCCTCTTCCAGTAACCTTCCCACAAGTATTTGACATGGAGAAGGTATTTGAGCACAAAGGTGATCTTTTCTCCATTGAAAAAAAATTGGACTGAGTAATTACCTTCTAGTATATTCAACCATTTTTCTAGAGCATCTACATCAAGGTAAAAAATTAACTTGTACCTTGAAGGGTGTCATTCCTCTAAAATGGTTTCTTGTCGAATATGCCTCGTCTACCATTGGTAGTTGTCAAAGGATATGAGCAAATTTTTCCATCATATCCTTCCTCTATCGCATGAGAGATTACTCAAGAAACATATTGAAAGGATCTAGTACTCCATCATCTCTATTTTCTTCTACCATGGGAGGTCACTTGGGATTATTGAATTTTCATAAGAGATGATATTGTATATGAATGAATATCTTATTACAATGATGATTGTTCTATATATAAAGAACATACGGTGACCATGTTGACCATCCATGAAGAGATGCGTCCCTTGGGTAATAAATATATTTATACTTTATATTATATTATACATATAATATAAATATACTTTATATTTATACTTTATACTTTATTATATATATTTATACTTTATATTATAAATATATTATTACATTAATAATATTATAATTAATAATATTGCTTAATAATTAATAATCTTATTATTAATTATCAATCTAGAAGAATGTATTTTTGATGTTTCCCATACATCAACACTCCCTCTCAGCGAGGGAGACATTCTACATTATGCCAAGATTACCTCTGAAGAATACCTTTGAATATTACATGTGGGTATCTCTCAAATAGATTCAACATGTCACCATGACATCCATTACCTCACAATGCATATGTACCTCATCATGTGCACCATTGTGACTTCACAGGCAATACATCCAAGGCCCGTGGGTAGTTCTTAAATAACTACAACATGTCCCCAGAACATCCTCTACCCTGCAATGCATCAGTACATGATCATGTGCACCTTTGGTCTAAGTTCCAACTCTTTTTCATGCTAGATGAGATCCCCATGTCTCAATGCCAGCCCTTTTTCATGTTGGATGAGATCCACCTATCTCAGTGCCAACCCTTTTTCACACTGGATGAGAACACTCAGTGCCGGCCCTTTTTCATGTTGGATGAGTTCCACCTATCTCAGTGCCAACCTTTTTTCATGCTGGATGAGAACACTCAGTGCCAACCCTTTTTTATATTGGATGAGTGCCACCTATCTTGGTGCCAACCATTTTTCATGTTGGATGAGAACACTTAGTTCCAACCCTTTTTCATGCTAGATGAGTTCCATCTATCTCAGTGCCAGTCCTTTTTCATGTTGGATGAGAACACTCAGTGCTAGCCCTTTTTCATGTTGGATGAGTTCCACCTGTCTTAGTGTCATCCCTTTTTCATGTTAGATGAGAACACTCGGTGCCAACCCATTCTCATGTTGGATGAGTTCCACATGTCTCATTTCCAACCCTTTTTCATGTTGGATGAGAAAACTCAGTGCCAGCCTTTTGTCATGTTAGATGAGTTCTACCTGTCTCAGTGCCAACCCTTTTTCATTTTGGATGAGTTCCACCTATCTCAGTCCCATCCCTTTTTTGTGTTGGATGAGAACACTCACTTCTAGCCATTTTTCATGATGGATGAGTTCCACATGTCTTAGTGCCAACCCTTTTTCATGTTGTACGAGAACACTCCCTCTGAAGAGGCACCACACAAGCTTGTCCCTGAAGTACTCAAACTTCATCCTCGACAACAGCTTGGTAAACATGTATGCAACTTCATCCTCTGTAGTCACGAAATTGGAGCCTCACTACTCCCTTCTGCACTATATCCCTAATATGATTCGACCTGTCATAGACCACGAGGTTCTCTAATGACTTCATGCAACTCTCATTGTCACACCAAATGCAGGTCGGCTCCAGTCTGAGACCAAATAACATAAACAGAAGTTCTCAAAGCCACACTGCTACTGCACATGCTGCCAAATAATCATCTTCAGTCGTACTGAGCACCACACAAGATTGCTTCTTGCATCCAATGGAGCCTCTTACTCCTTACTGTAGTACCTATATTCCTCTAGAACTGACCTTCCATATCCCTCTTGAGCACTGAATATCAATTGAATCTTCAACCTGCTAACTTCAACACTTTCTCTCCAAAACAAGTCTCGTCATCCTCTTCTTGTAGGTATTACCTACAAGTCAAATTCATTCCAATAGTCTGCAATTTCTGAAGCCACACTACTTCACGACTTGTTGCACATGCTTCCACATACTCAGCTTCAGCCATACTGAGCACCACACATGACTACTTCCTGCATATGATGGAGACTCCTACTCCTTACTGTAGTACCCAGCTCCCTCTGGAACTGACTATCTGGATCCCTCTCAAGCATTAAATATCAACTGGATCTTCAACCTATTGACTTCATCATTTGTCCTCCATAACAAGTCTCACCATCCTCTTCTTGTAGGACTTACCTACAAGTCAAATTTAGTTCAATAGTCAACAATTTTTGAAGCCACACTGCTTCGCGACTTGCTACACATGTTGCCACATACTCTGCCTCAATCATACTGAGTGCTACACACAATTGCTTCATGTTGCTCCATGAAACTATACTGGATACTAGACTGAAGCAATATGTTGAAGTACTCTTCCGATCAAGAATACTATCGACCCAATCTGAATCTGAATATCCATATAACCTAAACTCATGGTTTATCACATACCTGAGACCATAATCTATTGTACCCTTAAGGTACCTCATCACATATTTTGTTGTGACCAAATGAACCTACCTGGGTTGCTCCATATATTAACCCAGGGTGTTCACAACAAAATATATATATGGTCTTGTGTTCATCAAGTTCATCAACGAACCCACCATCTTCATATATAAAGTAACATCCACAATCTCTAAAGTCGTATCCTGCAACAACTTCAGATTTGATACCATAGGTGTATCCATTACCTTCCAATCCAAAATCCAGGACCTCTTTAGGATTTCTATTGTATACTTCCCTTGATTCAGAAAGATCTCATCCTGTCTCTGCCATACCTCGGGACCCAAAAATTAATGCATCATCCTGAGATCTTTCATCTCAAAATCAGTAGCCATTTTTTATCTTACACTTTGAGATGATATTTTCCACACCTATTTAGAAATAGGTCATCCATATACAACAATAGTATTACCAGACCATCATCCACAACCTTAAACTAAATGATAGGATCTGCATTGTTGTTTATAAATCCTAAGGTCATCAGAAAATTGTCAATCCTACCATACCATGCTTTGGGTTCTTTCTTTAATCCATATAAATCCTTCTTCAATCTACAAACTGAGTGTCACATAGTTTTCACGTACTCAACAGAGTGTTATGTGACTACAATGACCATTCTTCCTTATCAGGTTGTCATATGTGCCACAGGAAGAATTTCAATACTTTCGTATGTTGAAATCCATGCACTTTGATTCTTATGTCCTTAGAAGACTATGCTAGGTCCATTCTCCATTGGTAAAATTACCATGACCAATCCCGTGAGAATGTTAGCCCGATGTTGAAACATTAACACTTAAGAATAACTTCTGAAATTACATAAAATCTCAACACTCCTAATGAGGAAGGTATTATATCTGGCACAAACTCTAACACTGTCACCATACACACAAGCTCATGACCATTGTCTATCAGACACACGAATATATACATCACATGATCCAGGTGGATATTGGTGGCCACCCACTTGTTCTAATTTCCAACTGGATCATCTTGACAATCTTCAGTTCAACACGTTTCTCTGTAATGGGGACATTTCTTTGTAATTTTGGATTATGTAATTACGGGTGTATCCTAAATCCCTACACATCATCTAAGTGGATATTCATGGCCGCCCACCTATTCCAACTGGCTTATTTTGGAATTTTTCATGTCGGTACATATTTATGTACTTCCAGGGCCGTTTTGGAGCTCTAAACATTGTTTTCTTGGCTTGCCACATTCAAACTATAGACTTCATTATGTTTTGATGGAATAATTCATAGTTCTCAAAAGTACCTTTCCAACGGGCTATCACACGCCTAAAACAGAGATCGTGTGCAAAATTTATGACCCAGGGAAGTTAATGCACTAACTTACCCCAACGGGGCCGACATGACTTTTGGCACTTCATCTCCTAGGGTTAGGTTTTTAGATGTCTAGGGTTTTGGAATTCATGTTTATCATAAAAATTCCTCTAGAGCCTCATTGTAATCATCTTCTTGCAAATGAGTGTATTCGTCACATCTTTTCTCAGAGATAAAGCTTCCACCATTCTAGCGAGTCTTGCACTCTGTACTTTTACAGTCTCTGTACATTTATTTCATTAATATAAATCATGTATTGTTGTATTTCTTTGTTTTTGGCAATTTTTATGTGTATTTCATTGTAATATCTCTTCTTTCATTTCGTTCCGAAAATAATCTGTATCGGTGGTATCAGAGCAGGTTGTTCTTGATCATTTTTCAGTGCATGTCCCCGATGAGGTCCAAGTATAGAAAGTTGGGTCTCAAGCTTGTCTCTCTTGAGAAAAATTTCTCTCGCATACCCAAGAAACCCTCTATGGTGGCAGAAAAGAAAAATCATGGAGAAGAATATTCTATTAACCTGTTGCTTGAGCAAGATCTCGTTGGACAAAGGGACAAAATGATGTATAATTTTTCCCACATCCTTCAATGCCTTCCGATAGAAACATGTGCATCTTCATCAAGCGGCCACTTTGGAGGAAATTTTCCCTTCAAGGTACAATTTAATTTTGATATTCCCATATTTGAAGGTCAGATAGATGTGAATTCCTTAGAAAAAATGTTGAATCTACTATAAGGTTATTTCTTTGTTCACAATTTTTTCGACAGGGAAAATATCACCTTCGCACTCCTCAAGGCTCTCCCCCGTGTCAAACATTGGTGAGAAACCTACTGAGATAAAAGTTCCACAGATGAATCTGGAGTATATGGGGTCGATCCCACTTGGTATTTTTTTTTGGATGTGGTCAAGGAACAATAATACCTTGTTGATAACTATGAAGACTAATACATGAGATGGACCACACTATGGCAAGAGAAGAGCCAAACAGTGTTGGAGTTCACAAATGCTTTCCATACCTTATGCACCAAGTTGGGTATCAAAGACTCTGAGCGAGATCTAGTTCTGAAATATCATGGAGCTCTGCATAGGTACATCCAAACCGAAATGGATTTCCTAAAAATCTCATCATTAATAGTTTCCTATCGATATGTTATCAAAATCGAGCAGAAATTTAGGCACCATAACAAATGGGAGTTTGAGTCTACAAATCCACAACAACTAAAGCATGGTAAAGACGACCCTAACCAACAACCTCCCGACAACCATTCCAATACATAGGAAAATAAGGGTAAAGGAAAGACGAATAATGACACTGGGAAGTGGTGTGACTTCCAAAAAATAACGTGGCACAACACCAATGAATGTCACTCGAAACAGTCATTGGTGGTCAAGGTCAAAGACAAGGAGGTGAACCATGATTCAGAATCTAATCCATAAAATATTTAAAAGAGATAGATCATCAACATAGAACCTATTTCTACTATCACTACCACAACAATTCAACCAGAAGAACCAGTAGATCCTGAAGAGGGGGAGCACCTCTTCCATTCATAGACGTGGGTGAAGGGGACCCCATTGCATTTCATTGTTGATAACAGTATCCAGAAGAACCTCATCTCAACTAAGGTCGTCAAACAGTTGGGGTTGTCAACAACACCACACCTGCAACCATACAACATCGGGTGGCTTCACTAGGGACAATATCTATGTGTCAGCCAACAGTGTCTCTTGTCCTATGGCATCCATCCCTTCAAGGATGAGGTAGTGTGTGATGTTGCCCCTCTTGATGTCTATGATTTTTTTTTGGTCCAACCATATATGTGGAAACGTCATGTTTTTTATGAGTCTCGACCCCGTAGTGTAATTATTACTCTGGGGGGTGAGCTCTACAGGATACCAGAGGTAGCTCCAACTATTGTTCCACCAAAATAGTGCCGCAAGGTAATATCTCATACTGAAAAATCCATCCTCTTCACAGTCTATTCAAAGGATGCACAAAAGGCCACTACAACCACTGCAGCCTCAACACCTTCTATCCAACAAAAGCAGATTACAGAAGAGAAAGAATATATTTTTTCTTCACCTATGATGGTGCCTACACAATGCCCTGTCAATCCTAGAGACAACATGTTGGTGTAACAGATTCAACCCTGCCAACAATAGGTTCATGACAGCCTTCCACGGACCAAGCAGTGCAACTTCTCCAACAAGGCACACAACTCACCAAGATTCAAATTCAGAAAATGTTTTCCCCTCTTCCCGGGGCACTCAACACATATTGGTGGCCACCCACATGTTCCAAATTCCAATTGGCTTATCTTGGCAGTCTTCATTTCAACATGTTTCTTTGTAATAGGGACATTTTTTTGTAATTGATGATTATGCAATTACGAGGTTGTCCTAAAGCCCTACACAGCATCCAAGTGGATATTGGTGGCTGCCCACCTATTCCAATTGGATAATTTTGGAATTTTTCATGTCAATATATCTTTCTATACTTCCAGGGTCGTTTTAGGGCTCTAAATAGTGTTTTTTTGGCTTGCCATAGTCAAACTATAGACAGAGTTAGAGTTTAATGCAATAATTCATAGTTCTTGAAAATACCTTTCCAATGGGCTATCACACACCTAAAATAGAGATTGTAGGCAAAAGTTATGACCCCAGGAATTTAATGTGTTAACTTACCCCAACGGGGCCTACATGAATTTTGGCGCCTCATCTCCTAGGGCTAGGTTTTTGGATGTCTAGGGTTTTGGCATTCATGTTTATCATAAAAAGTCCTCCATAGCCTCATTGTAATCATCTTCTTTCAAATGAGCGTAGCCATCACATCTCTTCTTAGAGACAAAGCTGCCACCATTCTAGTGAGTCTTGCACTCTGTATTTTTACAATCTATGTACATGTGTTTCATTAATAGAAATCATGTAATGCAATATTTCTCTGTTTCTGGCAATTTTTATGTGTATTTCATTGTAATATCTCTGCTTTCATTTCATTCCAAAAATAATCTGGATCATCACAGGAAATCCAATGTGACTTCAAAGCATGCATCCAGTGCCAGTAAGTAGCTCTCTAATAGCTACAACATGCCATCATGAGACTATCCAATTTCCCACAGAAAACATCTAAAACCATCACTCCCTCTAAGGTTATATAGTCTTTGGAGTCATCTTCTCCCTCTACATGTGTTGACCTCCTCTTCTTATTCAATACATGGATGTGCACAACTCTATGTCTAAATAGTCTTGCTTCGTGTTTCTTCCTACGACTGTCATTATGGCTCCTTCTCAGAGCTATTACATGTGACGTGCCCAGAACAAGAAACAACAACAACAAAATGCATATCCTAGAGGAGATCAAATTATCTTGTGCACAACTATATACAATGACCCTCTAAATGATACATCTTCTACGAACACACATCCATCATATACTCGATGCCATACGGCTAACCATGTTAATTTTCTAGTGTTAAATTAGACAAGCACAATTTTCCGCAAGTGGTAATTACTTCCAACGATATTACTTTAGTAAACTCTAGAACATCACTAAGTAATTACACTCAAAAAATTTCAACTACTTAGAAACTTCACTAAAGTTTACTAAAGTAGAGAGAGAAAAATATGTCTATTGTTGTGTCTTTTTATAGTAATATTAAATTTATCCAAAAAGACACGTCTCTTTGAAAATTAAATTTAAAATTAAATCAAATTTTCTTTCTTATAAATAGTTGGATAATACCTCCTGTAACTACCCAAAGATTAATTTGGTTATAATCCATCCACATAGTATTTGCATGTCCTCCATAATGCATGTCATTCTTTGCATAAATATAGGCAGAAGTAAATATGCAGTACATTCCTCATATTTAGGTAATTATACATTTTTACTAGAAATTATTGCCCACCATAATTTATGGAATTCTTTCTATAATTTAGGTAGGAGTAAAAAGTAAATATGTTGTACATAGAGATTGCAACAACCTCATAAATTTAACACTCCCAACACTTTACTCTACTCTCATTTTCCTGGGCCCTATTGTGAGGAAGTCAAGCCCAGTCCCCCACTCTGATACCATTTTGAATTTTCATAAGAGATGATATTGTATTCTTATTACAATGATGAATGTTCTATATATAAAGAACATATGGTGACCATCCATGAAGATATGCGTCCCTTGGGTAATAAATATATTTATACTTTATATTATATTATATATATAATATAAATATACTTTATATTTATACTTTATACTTTATTATATATATTTATACTTTATACTTTATTATATAAATTTATACTTTATATTATAAATATATGATTACATTAATAATATTATAATTAATAATATTGCTTAGTAATTAATAATATTATTATTAATTATCAATTTTGTAGAATGTCTTTCTGATGCTTCCCAAACATCAATGGGGATGACAAGAATCAAACATCAATGGGGATGACAAGAGTGATCGTACTCTTGCCATCTCCAAGTGAAACTAGATTGATACCCAACTCTCATCGAGGACATGCACCANATACTTTATATTATAAATATATGATTACATTAATAATATTATAATTAATAATATTGCTTAGTAATTAATAATATTATTATTAATTATCAATTTAGTAGAATGTCTTTCTGATGCTTCCCAAACATCAATGGGGATGACAAGAATCAAACATCAATGGGGATGACAAGAGTGATCGTACTCTTGCCATCTCCAAGTGAAACTAGATTGATACCCAACTCTCATCGAGGACATGCACCAAGAAATAACAAGGAGAATATTGCTTTAATACCACTGATCCAAATTACATTGAAAATGAAATGAGATATAAACAAATCTATAGCAGAGAACACATAAATACAATAAAATCCAACTTCTATTAATGAATAAAATAACAGAGTATTATAGAACACAAACTAGATAGATTGGTGGTAGCTTATCTCTGAATAGAAAGAGATGTCGGATACACGCAATCACAAAAAACATTACATCACGTTCCATTTCATTCTTAAAGGACCTCCTTCACCTTGATTATATATGAGAGAGTGAAAGGAGAATCAATTCTCATGATTCATGTGGGATAAACCCTTTTTACAAGATAGTGATTTATTGAAAAATAACTAGTCTAAATTTAGAAAATGCCATAGGCATGTACATAATACCACTAGATAATCATTACGTAATAGTTTTGATTAACAAATGGAGATGGCATTACATTACATTCCCCTTAATGACAACATCAAAAGGGTGAATATCATGGTTTATCAAAACCATAAACTCAAAAACTTTGATTTGATGAAAAATATAGATGGCCACCAAGATCACATCCCCTCTTATTTTATTTATTAACCTCAAAATCTCATAAACATCTACGTGATAACTAATTAGTTTTGGCATATAACTCTTAATATTAGAATGGAATTTGAAAACGTATACTTTTTACTAGATAAATGTATGAATGGATGGTTAATGTTTATTTATTTCCTTTTAACTTTTTATTTATTTAAAAAATATTGTATGTTTATTATTTTATGTATTTTTATATGCTCGAGGAATTCAAATTTCTCTTTTATGAGCGTCAAAACTTTAAAAAATCTATATGGTATGTCTCATAATAGTATTTTTAACATGTTCATCTAAAATCAAAATGTCATGTTATATTTTATATAAAAACATCAAAATATTATGTCATATTCCTTCGTAATTTTTCGAGTTTGATCTCCTCTTGCTAGAAGTGACAACTCATATATGAGGTAAAAGTTTAGAAGCTAAATGTCTACCTCTTCTTCCTTTGAACTGAAATTCCCTAAATGGAGAGAAAGAGAGAGGGTTTCTTTAGAAATTTCATCATCTCTAACATTTAATTCTTTACATATATGTTGGAAATAAAATATTTGGAAAAAAAAGTATTCAAGTTCTTTTATTATTTTCATTATTGGAGAGGGTACATATTTTGCATGTTTTTTTTTGCATTGATTCAATATCAAGATTGGAATCACCCATTATCTAAATTTGATCCACTCCTTGTTCAATCACTAGCCTCATCAACAACATGAAAGCATTCAATTCTCCTCAATTATTTGTTTATGCACTTAGTGTTGGTTTAAAACACATTTTATGATCTTCCTTCAGAAATAAAATCCTCCCCGCCCACCCAACCCCCCCCGCCAACTTATCACAAGGTTCCCTTAACATGCCCCACCAAAATATCCATGTACATACATTTTATCAATGTTTGGACTAATAACTAACCTAGGTGTATTTTTATTTCTTACCTTCCAAACCCCTTCATAGGCATATTTGATTTGTTATATGACCTAGATGGGAATCATATCCTTATTTGGAAAAGTTATTTCATTCCTTAGCAGCCAAAGAGCCCAACTAGTTCTATACATTATAAGGCCCTATTCCCCTTTATTGATTTCTCCTTGAACAAAATGTCCAAATAATTTTCTACATAACTTCAATACCATTTTCATCTTCCACCTACCATGTTTTTAGCTTCCTCCCAAATTGATTTTGTAAAATAGAAGTCCATCAATAAGTGGGATATAGTCTCATCTTCATTTTTACAATGAATGCATCCCCCCAACCCATGCCAAACTCTAGTTTTACAATTATCCCAAGTCAAGATTTTATTTGCATGATCTAACCAAAGAAACAATCTCGTTTTTAAGGGATCAATATTTTAATTTCCATATATAGGCTTCCACTACTATTCCTAATCCCTCCCTTCCTCTTCCAGAAACAATGTATGGTATCCTATTTGAGAAATATATATCCTCGATGAATGGTTTTTAGACCATAGTATTTCACCATAATCCTTACCACATATTGGGTTCAAATTCCTACTTCCTCACCTTGAAGTCCCAACATTGTTTCATCTACTCATCCTTAATTCCAAATAGATAATTATTTGGATCTAATGCCTTTTCCGGATAGGAAATTCATTTCCAATTTAGGGAGTTGGTCAATGTCTTGGGTAATTTGTAATTTCCAACACAACCCACCAAACATCCCATCTTATTCTCACTCTAGTCTCACTTCCCACTTTCCAAGAGAATTATATTCAAACAATTGGAAAATCATTTACTAGGTATTTGAAACACCCCATGGCTTATCCCCTTCATGCGAAAAGGATGATAATTCCATATGAACAATTCTAGGTAGTCAACCACCCAATTTGCATCCTTATAGACATCCTTTTGCACAAAAAAATCGAGAATGAAAATATCAATCAAGAATTTTTCCTAACACTAGCCCCTACTCTTGACTAACACACAAACATCACTAGGTATTTGAGACACCCCATGGCTAACCCCCTTCATGAAACAAGCATGATAAATCCATACCATTGATTCTAGGTAGTCAACCACCCAATGTGCATCCTTATAGACATCCTTTTGCACAAAAAACTAAGAATGAAAATATCGTTCAAGAATATTTGGAGGAAAAAGTGGTATGTCCTAACACTAGCTCCTACTCTTCCCCAGCGGTTATGGTGTTGAAGAAAAAATGCAATTAGTGCATGTGTCTATACTTCCATTCTCTTAACAAATTGATAATCAAAGATAAATTTCCCATCCCAATCATTAATAACCTTTGGGATGAGCTTCACGATGCACAACTCTTCACTAAACTAGATATCTATTTTGAGTATCACCAAATTCAGATGAAGGAAGTGGGCATTCCTTATACAATAGTTTGCACACACGAAGGACATTATGAGTTTTTAGTAATTCCTTTTGGTATTTCTAGTGCCTCATCCACTTTTTAGAGCCTCATGAATAAGATTTTTCAACATGTTTTGTGCAACTTTGTTCTTTCCTTATTTGATGATATTTTGATTTACAACTAGACATGGGAGGCACATGTAGCACTTGTTAATCAAGCATTACAATTACTTTAGGATAACCAATTTTTTGTAAAACATTCCATTAAATACGATTTTGGTGCTTTTGAAGAGAAATACTTGGGCCACATTGTCGAGAAAACAAGGGTGTAAGTAAGAAAATTGTGGCTATAAAGGACTAGCCATGCCCAAAGACACAAACTTTTATGTGGTTTCATTGGTCTTAGTGGCTACTAAAAAAATTTTGTACAGAGTTATGGTATAATTGCTACCCCATTAACTACCTTGATAAAAAATAATTCCTTTGTGTGTGTTGATGCAATAGACCAGGACTTTCATGCCTTAAAGGAAGCCATGTGTACTACTCCAATATTAGCCATGTTGAACTTCACTAAGACTTTCATACTAGAATATTATGCCTCAGTAAAAGTTATTGGGGTAGAGTTTATGTGAGAGGGGTAGCCATTGGCATTCATTCATAAAAAATTATGTGATAGACACTTTGCTAAGTTAACATGTGAGAAATAAATGATAGCCATCCTTCATGCAATAGAGATGTAGTGCTTGTATGTCATTGGGAGGCAATTCTAGATCAAGACAAACCATCATAGATTGAAGTAATTTTTGGACAACATAAGGTGTCACTAGTATAGTAAAAGTGGGTCACTGAGATGCTAGACTATGATTATGAGATCATCTACAAGAATTAAAAGAAGAATGTGGTGGTCAATGCCTTATCTTGGAAATATGAGGAGGAAGGGTTCGTGTTTTCCTTATCCTTACCAATTCCATATTGGATTACCAACATACCCCAAGATTGGTTGTCTATTGACAAGATTTTTCAAATCATGCAATAGCTAAAGGAGGACGCCAACCCCCCTACTGACTACCCTTGAAAGCACAACACCTTGAGGAATAAAGGTCGTATCTTTTTTGTGAAAAAAAATTCTTTAAAATCATGGGTGTTAGTGGAATTTCATTCCTCTCCCACCATGGGCCACTCTAGCTTTCAGAAAACATATGAAAGGACTAAGTGATAATTATTTTGGAATGGCATGAAGAAGGAAATACATATGTGCATAATTGAATGTGACATATATCAAAGTAATAAAGGTGAAATAGTCAAGACCCTTGGGGCATTGTAGTCTCTACCAATCCCTACAACTATGTGCGTTGGAATTTTCATGGATTTTATTGTTGTCCTTTATAAAGTTGGAAATAAATCAATTATCATTGTGGTGGTCATTATCACATTTCCAAATATTCCCACTCTTGTGAATTACAACCCATGTTTAAGCCATCCACAACTGCACAAGTTTTCATGGATCATATTTTTAAATTACATGACATGCCTAATTCCTTCGTGACAGATCATGATATTGCCTTCACCAACAAATTTTGGAAGGAGTTGTTTAAACTATAGGGTACCCAATTGGAAATGAGGAGAACTTATCATCCCCTAAAAAATGGTCAAACAAAGGTGGCCAATAAGTTCCTAGAAACTTATTTATAATGTTTTGAATTAGGTCGATAGGTCTAGTGGGTTCAATGTATACCTATTGTGGAATGGTGGTACAATACCACCTATCATGGTGCTACCAAAATGTCACACTGTGAAGTTGTTGTGGATAAAAAACTTACATCTATCACTTCGTGCATACCAAGCACATATAAGGTTTGGGAAGTGGATATCACTCGCAACATTAGAGTTTCCATTCTCCATACAGTTAAGGACCATTTGGTTTTGGCTCAAATTATAATGAAGCAACAAACAAATTAGCATCGTTAAGAGAAATCCTTTGAAGAAGGGAATTGATCCAGGTGGATCTAAGAATGCTAAAACATTGATAGTCTCACATGGTGATGGAAATGACTCCATTGTGTAGAAATTGACAAGATATTTCCAACACAACTTGAACAGAATCAAACAAACATTGTATGAGAAATATATGGTCTTCTAAAGTTTTGGAAAAATAGGTAAAAATGGAAATAGGAAGGTGCCACATGGCATCATTGGAAGGATTACACATGGCACTGTATGTATGACATGTGAAATATGTGATTGACACATGGAGTGTACGAATGTTGACATGGACTATACAGATGATGACGTTGATTGTACGGATGATGACATGGCACTATACAGATGATTATGTGGCAGTACAAGTGGCATTACGGTAGGATAACATAGCATTGCGGTGGTGTTGACTGTGCAACATACATGACAAGGTGAATGTATGTTGAATATGCATTCAGGTGGTCGAATCAAAGTGTCACACGTGGCCCAATCAAAGTGTTCCATGTATCACCCTCCATCGGGCTAAAAAGGCCTTATCCTTCTAGAATCGTCATCGAAGGGAATCAAATCCTTGACCTCGTTGGGCCAAACCAAATGGTTTAACCAATGGAATAGGAGTGAATCGTGTTATGGTTGGAAATAATATTTTATTTAAATTTTATTTGTTGGATAGTTTTACGAAAAGGTCGATCAGCGAGGTTTGATCCCATGATCTATCTACAACCAACCAAATCTCTTATCTAATGATCCACATATTTCGTTGGGTACAGAAACGGATGTTTCTATTTTTAAAATTTTAGTTATTATTTCAGATTAACTAAAATTCTAAGAATCAACAAATATGTGGATTGAACCTGCAACATCCTTTATATAAACCCAATGCTTTTGCTATTGCACCACACAGGGGCTATGTGCATAGAAACCCATGATAATTGTTTTATGCTGGGTCTATTCTATGCATTTTTGTAAAATATTTTATACAAGCTTTTTAATGGGAGTTTTTTATTAAGCTTTTTTGAGGAGTTTTTTGAGAGGATTTCTTGGAGATTCTTGAGAGACTTTTGTAGAGATACTTTGTAAACTCATTAAGAGAGATTAAGAAAGGAATTTTCTTACAAATGTAGTCCTTTTGTATGTTGTAATTCAGTTTCATTGGGAATATATTGGATTCATAGTGTTTTTATAGTCAAAAGTCTCAGTTTTCTGAGGTAGAGTTTATGGTGACAGTTACACTTGAGGTTGTGTAGTAGAACAGAAATTTAGTCCAAGGATGGGTCAATCTGTAATGTAGTGCTATTGAGCATCTATGGAACTACAGAGTGTTTACAGTCAAAAGTTTCAGTTTTTCGAGGCGAAACTGATAGTGACATCCACACTTGAGTTCTCTGTAGCAGATCAAAAGGTCCTTATTGAGAGAGCCTTGTAAGTCCCAAGATGGGACAATGAGCCACATGTTGTGAGACCTCTTTGAGAAGGAGGATAACCACTTTATGTGAGATCCTTATGCCTTGTAGACCGGTCCCAGGTTTGGATAATGAAGTCATTTGTTAAGGCAAATTAATTAAGTGGTTTGTGGATTAAGCAAGCTTGGAAACGTAGCCAAAATATTTGGTGAACTCCATTACCAACTTGTGTAATGTTCCATTTGACATGTTGTTGTTCTTACTTAACTTCATTTTAGCATTTTAATTCCACAAGTTAATTGTGAAAACTAATGAAGTTTGGTTAAGTAAGTGGATTCACATGATAATTGCAAATAGTCAGTAATAGTCATAACTCTCGGATCAGGTTAGATGTTAATGTATGCTTATGAGTTAAATTGACATCTAAGGATTTTTGGATCAGGAATGAAGTTTTTGTTTTTCTCCAAACCTATAAGAAAACATATCTCGGAGAAAAGAGCCATTAGAGTCTTTCCCCTAAGTTCTATGGTCCCTATCAAATACTCTAGTTCATTGGACAAGTTGCCTAAAAATTGTCTCTCTCAACCCACTCCAAGGTTCACCTAGTATTTCATGTGTCTTGTTTCAAGAAATTGGTGGGATCGGATTTGTACATCTAGATCATACTTCCAACACTTAATGAAGAGGGTTCCATTTGATTCTAGTAGGAAGCAGTGCTAGACGAAAGAGATATATGAATCCACGTGTGCATTATCTCAAAAGTATTGATCCAGTGGAAGGATACGTGGCTAGGGGATGCCATTTGGGAACTAGCAATTATTTTACTATCGTTTTCACACCTCCATCCTTGAAAACAACACTAATTTTGAAGGGGGGGCAGCATGTTAGGGTGTTACCCTAACATATCTACTTAAGGGTACTTAGGAGCTCATCAATTAATGTACGAGGTCATCTTGTTTGAATAAGGACTACTAGGTAATTAGTGTGGGATTTCTCAATATAAAAAGGTTATCTTTATTAAATAAGGTCCACGAGGTAGTTGGCACTCATTAGTGATAGGACCAAAATTGGATTAGGAGTTGGGTAATGAGAAACTATTTGTAGATGTAGGAATCTATGTAATATTTTGTCAAGAATTGTCATTGTATTGGAGCTCTACTCATTTGGAGGTTGTCCTCTCAAATAGGCCCATGAATATTTCTCTCTTTTTGGATTATCAATATAAGGGTCAATACTCTCATGTAGGAAGCTATGTAATTTTTTGTCAAGAATTATTATTATATTGGAGCTCTACTCATTTGAAGGTTGTCCTCTCAAATAGGTCTATGAACATTGCTCTCTTTCTAGATGATCCATATAAGGGTTAATATTATGCAGGTTCAATACTCCTTTTTTTCCTATTTTACAATTTATAGATTATATTTATTTTGGTATTTCTATTAATTCATTGTTTTTTCCATATAAGTACATTACATGGAATCGTAAGCAATTGCTACTGCAACAGTAGCCACTACTCAAAATACGAGGCCCTCAAGATGACCAAGGAAATGTGAGTGTATAAGAAGGAAATTGTTCAACTAAGAAATCAAGTGGACTACTATAAAGAAGCTAATTATGACAAAAGTGACTTAATTGAGTACACATTAAAAAAAATGATGAGTTATAACTAATTCAAAAGGATTTCTACAAGTTTGTTGGACATCCATGGAATTTTTAGATAAGAAGTGACATTATCCTCCCATTTAAAGACTTGTTGAATCACATGATTGGTTGTCAAAGGTGTTTACACCCCCTAATAATGGGGCAATAAGATGTTCCATTGTTCCTTTCCATATTCCTCACCTCCAAAAGAAGAAAAATGACTAAATTGACACTACACTGAATTATTGAAGGGAAACAACTAAGAGCCTCGTTGAAGATATCAAAGAGGTGGTTAATGCTCACAACCAATATTTATAAGATGCTACAAGGGTGGCACAAGAGTGTCAAATTTTGTATTTCAAACTACATGACACCTTCATGCCAAAAGTGGACCTAATGACACATATGAGCAATACCTTAAGAAAGAATAGGATTGCATTAGAGCTAATATATTGTATTAGTAAAGTTGTCATAAAAGATAATGTAGAAACACCAATAATAGAAAAGGGCCTCCTTTATGTCTTTATCTCAAATTTGGAAAAGGGGCATATGACACTCAAAAATTGATTAAGTGTGATTCAAGCACTTCTTGATCGACATGATTTCCTTAATTATTTTGAGATAGATAAAGTAGTTAATGGATAGAAATATTATGTAGAAGGACCTAGGGATATAGATGATTAATTTCATTGGCTAATCAAAGAAATATGAAGAATCAAGGAGTGAATTGCTTCAATGTCCATATCTCAATTGTATATAAAAGGTTGATTCCACTTAGAAAAAGGGGTTCTCAATTTTGGCAAATGAGCTATCTTGTAACAAGGACCAAGGAATTGTTAGCAATTTAATTTATTAACATTGAAGTTGTTGTTTAACAAATGTGATATATTTTTTATTTGTAAATGGTATCTTTGGTTTGCTATGAATTTATGCTTTTGAACTATTTCTTGCCATTCAATCTCATCTTTTATGTTCATTTCTAACTTAGTATTGAAACATAGAGAAATCACATTTTGTTTAGCTATATTACACATTTTATTCCTCTTATATATTGAATGAACTAAATATTAGTGACCATTCATGATTATCATCTTGTTTAGTATTTCACTTCAGTTCCATTTCATTTTAATAATTACCTAGTATTATGATATGATTTCAATTTAATTTGCACTTTTTATTTTTCATCTAAAAACATAAAATAAAACAAAGATGGAAACTCTTAAAATGAACTTGGCAATGAATGTAGAGGGTTTGTCAAAAAGGGTGAGAATCATGGTTAGAATATTTTATCCCAATGGCCTATGTGCATTAATGAGGGTCACAGTTCTACATTAATAGGGAAAAAACATTATCTAAAATATTAGTACATAATGATTATAGGATAGGATAAATATTATTGAGCGCTTGTGTATTTTTTTATAGCTTATAAAATATACTATAATGATGTTACACTAGCATGTTAACTTTTGACAATTTACATGACCAAATTATGCATAGTGTCATACAGCTTTGATCTATAATGAATGAGAAAGACCACCATGTAATAAATGTAACTGTATCACATACAGTAAGTCAAACACAACTTCACATTTCTATTCAACCATATTTATATTTAACAAATTATTATTAATAATAAAAATAAATATTTCTACAAATTTAATATGACTCATTTATGATTAAATTGTGTTAAAAAGAGTTAACTCTATTGGATGAGCTTTAAGTATTACTCAAAAATATTACTTGAAACATTAAAATGATAAGTTTTTACTCAAAATCTTGCAAATGTGCATGGTTCTAAAAAGGAACCTCTCACTTCAATATTCCAAAGCTTAAGATCATTGGATAAGAGGTTGAGGTTGTCTTGGTGTCCGAAAAACATCAAATGTAGAAGGTTGCATCATGCATGCACGCATTTCATAGAGCTACTATGCAAGTGGATGAATCAATCATTTTGGTGTGTGCCTTAAGTGCATGTGGTGTGTTTTCCAAAGAATACAAATTTAGCGTACCAAGGGAACAAATAATAAAGTCAAATGGGAGGATGGATTTGTCTTCCTCTTTTGTGCCTCATAAATGATAGATAGGGGCCTAAACATTGCATACTCCTTGAGTTGCAAAGATTGATAGAACTTTGTATGATGTCTAGAGCAATTGAAGAAAGACTACAGGCTCAAGAAGTAAATATAGGACCACATTGGTGTGATGGGCACACACTAAAATAGATCCAACTGTTAGAACTCCAACCAATTCCCTCTCAAATTTTAATCTAATTTTTTTGGATAGTTAATACCATCAAAAAATGGGGTATCGAAGCATGAATAAAGGCAGGCGTGTATAGATGTGAATTAGAAAACCAGCTTTAACATCTCATTCTACTCACATCTCTCTTTTGGATAGAGCTTTGAGGGCATGATAGATAATAGAAGGGGAACAAATGTTGTAAACTAGCCTCCCCTATGCATGCATACCATTGATATTTATATATCCACAGACGTCACACACAAGAGAACATAGGGTATTTATTTACTGCATCCTCTGCTCCTAGTGTATCTCCATCCCAATTTTCTATGGTTATGTTTGTGCTCTTGTCGTTATTGTAGTCCATGCATGTGGATTATTTGGATATGCATCTACTACCATATATTCATTGCCAAATCTAAGAGAAAGAACCAAATCCAAGTCCAATTTGAAGGCATTTGTCACTAAGGCCAAGAGCTAGAGCCAAATCCAAGTCAAATGTGAAGACATTTCAAAGCAAAGGTATGATGTCTGGAGTGCTAAAGTCTATGGGAATTGTTGCAACTCGAACTCTTGACCTTGTTCCCCATTGTTACCCATGTTAGGACTCATCATGTATCCTTCAAGTCCCAAGTCAGTTACACCAAGGAACAAGGGTGAGTATGCATAAGTAGTTATCAAACTTTGCAATTTGTACAAAACTAGAATTTGGTTTTGGAGTTCCTTAGATCTAGGGAGTTTCCTTGCTAGGAAGTCATTCTATTTTTTTTATCTCAGCTAAGCTAGGGGTTTGCTCAAGCTTTTAACCAAGTCTTGCTCTATTACATAGGCATGCATGAATGAGGTGTTCCATATCTATACTATGGGCAATTTCTCAGGCAAGAGAATGAGAGAATTCATCAAGAGAGCAAGGAAAAAAAGAATAAAAGGAGAAAGAGGCTATAGAAAGCAAGTGAAAGCCACCATGGAAGGAAACCAACAAAGACATATGTGGTAGAAGGAGGGAAACTTACTCATACAATGGACAAGTGCAAGGAGAAGCTCGACAATTACCATCGTCATTGCCTTTCCATTTAATGAATGCATTGATTACATACACCAAGAGCTGAATATTTGAATCCTCCATAAAGTATAACATAGGATATTTAAAATATGTGATTCCATAGCAAGACTAATAGTTATCAAATCATGATATGCATCCACATAACAAAAATAAAAACCTCTCCTAAATGGAACTTTGGAAAATGAAAAAAAATTGAATGTATTAAATGAAGAAAATAATAATAATTTAAAAAAAAATACATGAATTGATTACTAAAATTCATCCTTGCTAAGACCAGCAAAGACTAATAAACAAACATTGCAAAATAAATATAGGATAACTATAAGGTAGGAGTCTTTTAAGATACTCATTGAGCCTTATGGAAAAAACGATGAAATGAGAATTATATATTCATCCTCATAATATGAAAGGTCATTAACACATAATTATTAGGTGAGGCGAAAACAAGATCACATATCATTGACCCATAATACATGCGAGGGGAAAAGAGAAAAGCGCAATTGACTTTAGTATTATAAAGTGGTTAATAAATTTTCATATGAAAAAGCTATCCAAATCACTATAAATGATTGTAATATTTACTAGGGAACAAAACTATCCCAATAAGTGCGTGGAATCATTGTAAAGTTGTAAATCATAAGTTATGTATTTAATAGGGAATAAAACGAAATCTTTCAAATTATGAGTGGGCTAGGAATTAAAAAATATATAAAATTTTAAAATGTTTAATTAAATAAATTTGTGTTAATAAAAGTGATAAAATGTCAAATTATGAGTGGGTTAGGAATTAAAAATATATAAAATTTTAAAATGTTATGAGTGGGTTAGGAATTTAAAATATATATAAAATTTTAAAATGTTTAATTAAATAAATGTGTGTTAATAAAAGTGATAAAATGTCAAATTATGAGTGAGTTAGGAATTAAAAATATATAAAATTTCAAAATGTTTAATTAAATAAATTTGTGTTAATAAAAGTGATAAAATGTTAAATATAAATATTTTGGTTTTTAAAAACGAAGGTATGTTATTTTAGTTTATTTATTTATTTGATATAAAAAATAATAATATTAAATATTGAATATTAATTATATATAGATGACTTATTTGTTTTTGCTTTATTCAAATATCATTATATTAAGTATATTGTTAGTATTGCAAGAGTGATATAACCTAAGTTACAATTGGAAGGTTGTGGATTGGAATAGGTGTTATGATCAGAATTATTGACCCCACCTATTTGAAGACATATCGTTGGTGACTTATCCATACATACTTATGCTTTGAGTGATATCTTACCCTATCATAATTTCATGATTATGACTTATCCATACATACTTATGCTTTGAGTGATATCTTACCCTATCATAATTTCATGATTATGACTTATCCATACATATGTATGCTTTGAGTGATATCTTACCCTATCATAATTCCATGATTATGATTATTGTGTTGGGATAAGATGAACCATAGTGTGGTGATTGAGTGGGTATGTGGGAAGCATTGAGATTTGTGTACTTTCTCTTAGTTAACTTATTGTCCTTACACATTTAAGTTTACATTAAAAAATGAGTTCATNTGATTATGATTATTGTGTTGGGATAAGATGAACCATAGTGTGGTGATTGAGTGGGTATGTGGGAAGCATTGAGATTTGTGTACTTTCTCTTAGTTAACTTATTGTCCTTACACATTTAAGTTTACATTAAAAAATGAGTTCATTGATTCTCTTTATACATTTAACTTTACATTAAAAAAAAATGAGTTTATTGATGTTTGATTTTATCTTAGCATCTAATATGATCTAACATTGTAGTTTGTTTGAGTGTTTTCAAGTGAAAGGAGATTACGGTTTTGGCTCATTTACTCTCAATGCATGCATTGAACCATTGATCCTTTGCTCCTTGAAACTGTATGAAGAGTTCATATTATTTTTTGTTGGCTTTGGAGTTGTCTGTTGGCTAATTCATTGATGAAACCATTTGGGGTTGCATATATGCTCACCATTTGGAGAATTATGGAAATGTTGAGTTCATGTATTTAGCTATTATTGATCTTTTAACTATGGTAAGGCAATATTGGTTATAGACTTTATATTACCCTTTCTCTTTGGTTGAGGGAAAAAAATTGAACTAAATTTCATATACCTTCTCTATGTATGTNGGAAATGTTGAGTTCATGTATTTAGCTATTATTGATCTTTTAACTATGGTAAGGCAATATTGGTTATAGACTTTATATTACCCTTTCTCTTTGGTTGAGGGAAAAAAATTGAACTAAATTTCATATACCTTCTCTATGTATGTTGTTGTGGTTCCCTTTTTAATAGTGTAGATTATTAAGATTTAGACTTAGTGGTATTGATTCCTAAGTCTCCCTTGTCTCTCTCTTCACAAAGTGTTTATCTTGCTTATCAATGACCATAGTTTGAGGGTTTACTCATAATACATATTTTTTTTCTGTCTTTGAGCCATGTCCATATAAAGTTGATATTGCATGCATGAATTATTGCTTTGAAAGAAAGTCCTGAATCACCCTATCCTTTATTTTTCAAATTTGAAATACTTTTTAAAGTAAGAGTTTCAAAGTTTTTTTTGGTATGTTCATTACTTTGGTTTCTACTATTTATTGGTTTATGTGGAAGGTCAAGACTATAACATTTGATTAGTCATTGGCCATCAATTAGTTATCATTTGGTTATAATTTTTTTGTTATTGTCCAATATTGTACATAGGATAAACAAAATAATTATTTTTATTAATATTTAAATTACTTTTAAACACATGTTATTCACTAACGAATTCGAAGTGTTGTTGCACAAAATGTGATTTTTTCATTCTTACATAACCTAAATTTTAAGTTTTAATACTAACTTTAATAATGAAACTCAACTATATGTCATGACTTTAAAAGGACTAACATGAATTCTATGACAACTGATTACTCTACTTATAAAGGGTGTTGTCTAACCCACATGACCTATTGCTAACCTCTTGTTTCTTCATTTGACATCAAGCAAGGAAATGCAAGTCCATCAAATGTGATTGATGTCGGCCTAGTTTGAGATTTATCCACATGTGAATCCTGAAATGCAAAATAATCGTGCTTGAATCATGTCCCCCTAAAGTTTAAATAGATCGAGATAGAAAACATGTAGGCTTTAATGGATTTCACTTAGAGACATTGGAACTTAAATTGGGTTTCAATTAGTACATCTACTATTAACAAGAAGACCGACAAACCTTTGAAAAGCACTATATTTAGAAGAGTCATACCCTGGGTAATATTTAGAAGAGTGAAAAGCACTACTAAAATAAATTTTCATTTACAGTATATAAAAATGAGTTTACCATGGGAAATATGGCATTGGTACTAGAAAGGCTCATGGACAGTAGTTTCTCCTGCATTGAAGACAACTCTATCTCTCTCGTGCTTCACTTTTTTTCCTCCAACTTCTTCCATAAGCATCGTTATATCTTAGGTCAAGCATTCACCATAGTAAACATATTTTAATTTGATCCAAATAAACTTACATTAAAGTGAATAGATTATATTTGGGTTTGATTATTGGGAAATTAAATTCATAGTTGGCAGAGAACATGTCAAGTTTGTAAGAAAGTGACAATTTTCTACCTTTCTGTGAGCAGCGAGATCATGGTAATCTTGATAAAGAGCAATATCCTTAAACCTTGATACACTCTCACCAGCATAAATAGATGACTTTGGATGCTCAAGTAGTTATCTTTCTAGCAAATCGAATGGAAGCTACAAATAATTTCAAATATTGTAATTACCATCCAAATTGATATATGTGTGTGCTCACCATTAACTATTAAAAATCTATTGAATTTGCTTCTCCACACAAACAGGCAGGATGAGATATAGTATAGACTCATGAATGCAAGGCTTAGATCTATCCTTCTGGTATTAACAATTTTCACATCTTTCAATCACTATGACCAATAGAAGAAACTCTACACTTAACATATGAGTTGATATGAGTTGAGAGCCCATAACCTTCATTGTTCCTGGTATGTTCCAATATCTTCTTCAAAATAACTACTATCAACGGTAAAATTGTTTGCAACTAGTAGATCAGAAAGAAAGAAAAAAAAAAGGTGTCTAAGGGAAGAACTCGAACTTTTTAGCCTTTCATCTGATCTTTTGGTTTTTCATCTTATCAGAGTTGGAATCAATTTCTTTGTAGCACACCTAACCCCCCTAACCCTTACATAGGTTGGTGGGATGTCAAAACTTCCTCTTCATAACTATTCTTCAAAATCTAACTTCAAGACCACAAATCTATTGTACCCTTTGGGAGCTTTCCAATTACTATAAATATGCTAAATTATAAATTCGGGATTATGAGTTATGGTCCCTCAAAGATTCCATGTGTTTCCCACCCACTATCCACCTAACCTCCACATTGATCCTCATCATATGTACCAGCTGACAAGGTAGGAATGTGTGTGTTGATGTGGTGGCAATGTGTCATCGGACGTGGTACACACCGAGTTCAAAACTAGGGGAAAACCCAACAGAACCCCAACATGGAACCTAGCAATAAATCTGGGGTCTTGATAGCATCAAACGGTCAAGATTGACAAAAATAGACGGTCCTTACTCCTTTCATATTTGGAGGTACATCATGGATAGTCATTTGTAATTTCCTACTCAAAACACAAACCTCCCTAATTTCTTCTGAATGGTTTTCCCGAATACATCACTTCCCGCACGATCTAACGACTACGATCAAGCCCAATCAATGGAGTGGATCTACATGGTCTTCCCAACCTGCACGGTGGCTAATGGATGCTCTCAAGGTTCGATAGATTCAATAGAAAAGATCTACTGAAATCTATAATCCAAATCCTTTCAAGCTTCCCAAAACAATTAATCCTTAATAGATTCTGTTGACTCCAACCGATCTACCATTCACTATTTAACCAAATTGACAACCCAGATCCTTTCAGTCTAAATATTTGCAATACCTTTACTCGGTTGAATTCCCTCGTTCGAGAAAATGAAATTACTCCAAATGATCCTCTGAATGGATTCTTCTGATAAGAAGTTTTCTGATAGATCTTATGGCTAGTAGTTCCTTGATCTGATGGTTCATGTCTCTATGGATTTTCAACCCACGCTTTAGTTAATGAATATGACAGACTCCAATGGATTTCAGCGGACTATATCCTTGGTGAATTTGATGGCTCAGGTGTTTTTGGTTTGGATATGTGGAAGATCGATGGTCCTCGCCCATTCAAGCTCACGTCTTTGGTTTTCCTCTCTATTGAAAATGCCTCCCCCCTCTGCTCTTGTGAATCTTTCTGAACAATCCTTTTTGAAAGGATTCTTTTGAACCTTGATCTTCAATGAATGGTCTAGATCACTACAAACCAACGGTCTACATCCTCTTAGACTCATGCATGTGGCTACACCTTATGTCGCCCCTAGGATTTCTCTGATACATTATCTTCTCATGAACGGTCGAGATCCACTCCTACATTCGATCTACAATTTGAAATTCTTCAGGTTGACACACAGGGTTTTATGGATAGACCTCTAATCCCATCATGGCTCTTTCCACGATCCATAAAATGAAAACTCAAGATAATAACATCATTCCCTGGGTGAATAAACTCTTCACCTCTTTCGTTGCTCATAGGGATTCAATCCAAGGGATTTCAATCCGACTTCCCATGCCCTTAGCAACAAAAATAATCCTACCAGCAACCTTAATTGAAGCCATGATTTTATATCCTACAAACTTTCCATTTCAAAGAACAAGGAGGTCACGGGGCTATAGGCCCCAAATTTTGGGTTTTTCACAGCTACAAACAATGGGTATTCTCCCTTTTGGGAATTTTGTTCAACAAATAAACAAATTTTGAACTTAAAATTCCATTCATCATATTTAGAGCCCTCATAAAATAATAATCGCAAAGGTTAACATTCATTATACATATTTTTACAAAGAACAATGAGAACACTTTTCTATTTTCAGGATAAAATCCAGTCATCCAAATGACTAAGGGTGAATGAATTTCCACCCAACCTTAGGCTCTATTTTACTTGTGCTTTCTATAGCATGCCACCCTCGTGCCAGGCCATGATACCACAAAGGGAATGCACAGGTTGCTCACAAGTTCTATATTTTAAAGTGAAGGCCACTCTCCTTCACTAATAGGAAATAGCATAATCCTTTCCACCCATTGAGTCTAGGGCCACCATGATCTTCCCATATTAATTCCTATCTATATTTCCTCTACACAAAGGATTCCTTCATTGTTATACAGTCCCTCGGTGTCATCCCATTACCAGTGCTAGTTTCTATATAGCAAGCACCAAGTCATGACCCTCTTTTCTCTTGTTCAGGTTTGGGTATTCTTTTCTTCCATTCGACCACGATATCACTGGGTAAGCTTCATATTTTCCTCAGAGAAAGTTTGTTCTTCCCATGCGCACTCATGCACTACACTCGTGCACTTCCCTTCTATTTGTGTCTCATGTCTAGAACATTCCTCCCCTCCTCAAGTTTCCTTTCTCTTGCTTCTATCAAAAGATTATGGGAGTCAAAATCCCAAATCAAAGGGGAACCTTTGTTGTACTCGAGGATAATAGTATTCAGCTATCCTATCCATTATGCATACTTCCATTAATGGTTGGCGGTTGATTTCTCAACTACCAAAACTCCCTTCGTTAACTGATTTTTTGGGTAGAAAAGGAAAACAAAGGAATAATTCAGAGATGGGTATTTTGGAAAGTTTCTAAAAATACTTCAAACCCATCACTAGTTCCTACTTGTGGTATCATGGCCTGTACTTCAAGGATTCACCCTTTAGTAAACCTGTTGGAAATTGTTATTTGACATAAAAAAAATTGCATTGTTTGTCTGTCATAATATTTAAGTCTTAATTATAATTACAGATTGGGGGAAAATGGGGTGTTACAATTCCATCCCCCTTAAAAGAAACAGTGTCCTCGGTATTTACTATCAATATAAATAGTATTTATTTAGGAAAAAAAATGGTATGTCATCCTTATGGCATCCTCCAGCTCCCATGTGGCCTCATCTGCTTCAAAATGTTTCCACTACACCTGGACCTACACAATGGGTTGGTTCCAAAGTAGTGTCTCTCTCTTTTCCAAGATGTGTTGAGGCTCAGGCTGGAAGTTTCCTTTTGGTTCCACTTGTGTCACACGCCAATCAATAATATACGTATAACCATGAATATATTTCTTTAACAAAGATACATGGAACACATTATGGGCTCTAACAAATGGAGGTACAACAAGTTGATATGCCATCGCTCCCACCCTTTCTAGGATTTCAAACGGTCCACAATAATGGGGTGACAACTTGGCACAAGTTCCCATTCTTAGGGATCTCTTGTTATGCTTAACTCTGATATACACATGATCCCCCACCTTGAACTCTTTATGATTTCTTTTACTATCAGCATATCTTTTTTTCTTGGCTTGAGCCACTTTCATATTCTTCGTAATTCTGACTACTTCATATTTTGTCTCTTTCAACATCTCGGGTCCTAGTGAAATCTTATCCACCAGATTTTCCCATTTGATTGGAATTCTACACTTTCTTCCATACATAGGCCCAAATGGGCTCATTATTAATGACTCTTGATAGCCATTGTTGTAGGAAAATTCTACCAGGGGTAAATATTCTTCCCTTTTTCCGGCTGGTGCATATCATGGATCCTTAGCGTATCTTCCAACACCTTATTTACCCTCTCAGTTTGCCCATCTATTTGAGGATGGTAAGAAGTGTTGAAGGCCAATTGTGTTCCAAAACCTACAAATAGGCCTTTCTATAAATTTGATGCGAATTTAGCATCTCGATCAGAAATGATTGTCTTAGGCATGCCATGCAATATAAAAAATTATTTTATAAAAATATCAATAACATCTATTGCTTTATAAGTGGGTTTTACTATGATAAAGTGAGTTTCCTTACTTATATTTTCAACCACCACCATGATTGTGCTTGTTGTTTTGTTGTTTTTGTTACTACCGTGATGAACTCCATGGAGATAATCTCCCATTTTTATTTTTGGATCTACATTGGCTACAAAAACTCAACAGGGTGCTTGTGCTCAACCTTGACTTATTGGCACTCCAAACACTTAGCAATATACTATGTGACATCCCCTTTCATTCCTGACTAGAAATACAATTTTCTTATTGTTGTTATCATATTTTGATCACCCATATGACCCATATATGGTCTCCTATGAAACTTATCCATTATGAGTTTTCTCAACTCAATCGATTGGGTATGTACATTTTGTTATTGTACATCAGCATCCCATCACTATGATCCAGTATCCCTCACACTTCTACTCTCTGGGCTCTTGATGCTATCGTTATTTTATTAAATTCAAATTATCATCAATATGCAAGAGCAATTTGATTCTTTTCTTTATATCATGTTTGCATGTTCTTTCTACTGCTAAGTGTATCATTTTCATGCTCCTGCTAAGTGCATCTGCCACTCGATTTTCCTTACCTTTAATGTGTCTAATTTCAAAGTTGAACTCGCTGATAAGTGTCATCCATATGGCTTTTCTAGCATTTAAATGTGGTTGGTCAAATAAATATTTCAACCCACAGTGGTATGTCATTAATACAAACTTTCTCCTGAGTAAATAATGCCTCCACGTTTTTAGAACATGTATAATGGCTACAAGTTATAGTTCATGAGTAACACAACAATGCTCATGCTCACTCAGCCTCCTTGATTCATAGCATGCCATGTTTCCTTCTTTCACTCCACCAAGTCCTTCTTTGCAAGAATCCATACAAACTAGGAAATCATTTTTAAGGTCTGCAATTTTTAGGACAAGGGCATTGGTCAAAAGATGTTTCAATTCTTGGAAGCTTTCTTCACAACTAGTCAACCACATAAACTTCACCCATTTTCTTTGCAAGGAGATTATGGGGTGACCAATATTGGAGAACCCATTAATGAACCTCTTATAATATCTACTTAATCCCATAAAATACCCTACCTCAGATACAGTTCTACGGGTTGGCCACTCCATGATGGCCTTGATCTTGTCTAGGTCTACTACCACTCCATCTTTTGAGATTAAATGACCCAAATATTGGATCTTCCTCTGGAAGAAATCACACTTACTATATTTACAATATAATGAGTGGTCTATCAACACCTACAGAACCAATATGAGATGTTCCACGTGCTCCTCCTTGGTCTTGGAATAAAATAGAATGTCATCATTAAAAACTAGGACAAACTTGTCTAAATACTTGCTAAGAACATTTTTCATCAAACAAATAAACATGGCTAGTGCATTGGTAAGACCGAATAGCTTTGCCCCAAACTCATAGTTTTCATATATTGTTCTAAAGGCATTCTTATGGATATCTTCATACTTAATTATGAATTGATGGTACCCAAACCTCAAGTTTGTTTTAGGTGGCTCCTATGAGCTGATCAAAAAGATCATCAATTATGGGCAGTGGATATTTATTCTTGACGGTCATCTTATTTTGTTGTCTATAGTCAATACATAACCTGAGAGTTTCATCCTTATTATTTACAAAAAATGTTAGTGATCCCCATGGGGACACACTCAGTCTAATATACCAGTTCTAACATTTCATTTAACTACATTTTTAGCTCCACCAACTTTGGTGTGTTCATCCTATAAGCCACCGTAGATGTCGATAATTCTCTTGATATTAGTTCTATAGAAAAGTCAATGTCCCTCTTAGGAGGCAATCCAGGTACCTCCTTTGGAAACACATCTCTGAATTCATACAACATCAGGTGGTCTTCGATTTTTCATCTTGTTATTTTATGTTGAATTTAGCACTTGTATAGCATAAAAGGGGCACCCTTTATGTTATACTTATTGAGTTGTAGTGTTGATATTTTCCTTACTGAAACAGGATTTTAGATGCCCTGTAGCACTCTCTAGTTTCCCTTTGTTGGCACGTAGTGGGAAGACTCTAGGTTCAACATTAATTCACCAACAAAGCCCTAAGATATCGTCCCTTTCGGCATCACATGCAGGCATGTGAAGTCTCACTCGATGTATCTATGGGGACTACAAGAACTAGGTTTTTGTAGTCATTAAGGGATGGGAGGCATTCATGATAACCATTACACCTAACATATATTCCTTATATCTTATGTTCATAGAATCATCAGAGAAAATAACATGTTCATATTAACCAAACATTCATTAAGTGTCTGCAATAAATAGAACAATAAACACATCACAACACATCATAACACAGATGCACCAGGATTTAACGTGGTTCACCCAAGATGGGATACATACACAACAGTCGGTTTCTTATATTATTATTCGGAATCATCCCTTACAAAATATGTACATTGCGCTCATACATGATATCTTAGTTATACCCCAAAATGCCCTTGTCGTTCATGCATACAATGCACACTTAGATATTCTTACTCTCTCATGTATTCTTCTCCCATAATTTATCTACTACCCAAAAATCATACATATTTATACATTCACATTAGGTCTTAGCCCATTTCAAAGGACCCAAAATGACTAATGACTTCTAACTGTCGTCTTTCTTTCGCGTGCACTAATCCTGAAAATGTGCTAACTATCTTTCTTATTCTATGTATGCTCCTGCACAGTTTGCTAAAAAAATGGTCCCAAAATTCATGTCCCAACAGGCCCTCAACACTCCCCTGGTGCTTGTCTCAAGCCACTCAATTATTTTTCTATGCTCCCTTCAATGTCACAATGAGATTCTCAAAAGTCTCCTTTGCAGTTGCGATTTTTTATTTTGCTTGTACTTATTGCACCACAATCTCATATGTAGTATGTGCAATAATAGGGTTCTTCAAATTCTCTGCACTATCTTGTGCTACTTGTTTTACCATGCCTTGTGTTGCCTCAATTTTTTATATCACCTTGAAGGCATCCTCTTGTAGCGGCTCTAGATTCTACGCAATATTGTACTATTCCACTCTCATTTGGTTTATATATTGTCGCATCTTCCTATTCTCAATGATTTCAGTCATCTACTTTGATGGCAGTCGAGTGTTCATTATATCTTTGATCTTCTGCACCTTCTCTTGCACAGTTTGTAGCCTTTGTTCCAATGCTTGTATCTATGCACTCTCCATCACCTGATTCCATACTTGTGTGCTTTCTTCATATAGCTTTGCACATTATTCATCCAAACTCTTAATTTTTTCCACTGTCATCGCAGTTGTCTTCTCCCTTTTTTGTCTTTCTTCGGGTGGCGTACTTGGTGTTGTGTATGCTTCCAAGCCAACAATCTCCCTGTGGAATCCCTAAATAGCTCCATTGGTCTTCATCACTTGCTCTTCTAATGGATTATCTACTTCCATTGGTATCTCTGGGAACTTTTTTTATACTTCATGCACTGTGTATTTCAACCTTCCTACTCTTTGTTCAGCCTCGTCCCACTCTTGCACTAGTATACTATATTCAGCGTGTAGTGCTACAATGTCCTCATTCACTTTAGCCAACTCCATTGTAGTCGACTCCACGCGCAACTGAATTTCATGTGTTACACTTTAATGCAAGTTGTGTAACATGTACATAGGCAATTGTGACAACACTAAGTCAATATGACTTAGTTCCTATGCATGCTCCTACATCTCTATTGATGGGAACTCTAATTCCCCTGCTGATATCCTCATTAATCTGCACTATGTTGATGTTGTTGATGGTTGTGATGTCGTTGGTTGTGACTCAATGATCTTGGTTGTACTATCAATTTGTTCTTCTTCTCCTATTCTAACTAGTGGTATCCTGGTTTCCTCCAAAAGTTGGCATAGTGTCGTTATTTGTTCCTACACAGTCGTATGCATCTCCTCTTGTTTCTACGTGGCTCGTGGAAATGATTCATCCATTACTTCCTTCATTTGATCTCTGATGTTCTCTAATTCATCCCCCGTTAATTCTTGGATCGCTACTTCCTTAAAGGCTTTCCTCTTCTTATGCTTTTGCGTAGTTCGTTCTTCATATGTTCCTTCCTCTTTTCTCCAACGGGCAGTGGGATTTCTTAAATATCACCTTCACCATTTCCTTTTTATCCTTGTTCATATTCTTCTTCTTCTTGATCTTTTTCTGGTTCTTATGTTTCCTTTTCTTGTTGTGTCTCTTGTTGCGTTGTTTCTGTCACTAGGTTTATCCACTCTTCATCTCAGTTGTTTACAATCTGGTTGATGTCTTGCTCTATCACCCTGTAATGTGTTGGCAGCCATTGTTGATCTAGATCCTTCTTTTCCTGAATATCCATATGGTGTTGCCTTGCCTTAAATCGTGCAATGTCCTTATAAGCTTCAACTATTTGTGGTTGAATGTGTGATGCGTCTTCAATGCATTGTTGAATAGTCTCCATATAAATGTAGAAGATTATATTATTGTCCAATTGTCTATTTTTATGCGCGGTATGCCACAATGACACATATATTGCTTCCAAGAATGGTTTTTGCATTCCTTCCAAGAACTATGTATTTTATGGCTCCCTCCGAGCAGTCAATGTTATCAAAATTAATAACCACACATAATGGAACTCTACGCCTTTCTCCTGTGCTCCCTGCAGTCCATTAAAAATTGGTTTACTAGAAATGTTGACTAGATCATCATCACTCCTGCTATGCATTTCTCTGTTGTTTCCATGACTCTCGTTAGCACCTGGTCCTTGCAAAATTTTCTCAGTAGCGTATATCCCAGCACCTATGTCGCAAATATTATGGTATCCTGTTGATAATCTAGATGTCTATTCCACGCACTCCTCTATAAGTGTCATATTTTTACTTCATTATTTCTTCTAATGTTTTTTCCTACATCTTGTCTGCGAACAATGGTAGAGGATCTTCCCCTACTGAAGGAAATCATGTAATCTATGCAATCAAGTGTGTGTCGATCAACATTTCTTTGTCCAACCATTAAAACCCTCCATGGATGCAACTCAACAATAATTTGATGAAAATGTCTATCTCCGCGATCCTTCCAAAATGGGGTATCTCCAACAGATTTAGTATTCTTGTTCATTGCAATCATGTCACCCATTCCTTCGGCTCAATTGTGATTACAAGTGATCCAGGGTTCATTCCTATGTGCAAATAATTATGTGGTGCTATCTTTGGAAGCTTATTTAAATATTCCAGGTTGTGGTTTGAATACCTCAGGTTCCGTATTGCACCTAACATATCTCCCTCGACAGTCACCCCAAGTGGATTCACTGGTGTAACCATGTCATACATCACCTCATTTTATAGTTTGACTTGTTTTGTTGTCAACTTTCTTGGTGTCACATACACTCTGAGAAAGTTGACTAGATCGAATGCCTCAGGGGCTTCTTCTTGTACTAGTGTTGTTGCATGCTTAGTGTGTGACTTCTTTGTCCCTGGCATAGATCATACTTCCTTTGGTGGTGTCATATCTCTCTGTAGTTCGGATCTATCTTCAATACACTCAACTCTCTCTTTCTTTAGTGTTGGCTCTCCTTTGGTTCTCTGTTCTCTCGAATTTGCATGCAACAATAACCTTTTCTCGTCACCCTTGCTCTACTTTTATAGCTTGCAGCCAATTTTTATCTTCCACTTCGCGCCCAAATCTGCAGTCCCATTCGATTGTACTCACATTCAATTCCTTCCATATTCTGCATTAAATTTGGATTATTCGGTGGATAATGGTCTAGATTTAACAGTCTATCAAGATCTTTGTCATTGCTTTTCATTTATAACTACACCTTCTTGTCATCTTTCCATCATGTTTGTTATTTAATGCCTTTCATGTCTTCAATTATCCTTCCTTTTTGCAACATTTTCTTATTCATCTTTGATTCTTTGAACACTTCCTTATTCAAAATTTCAATTCTCTTATCTATTCAAATGTTTATTGTGGCTTGCCTCAATCTCTTATATTGCTTTTTCTTTTCTTTTTCTTTTTATTTTTCTCTATAATACAATATAATAGAAATACTATGGTACACGTATTGCATGGTCAGGCTAGTGCACAGAAGCACGATTGTCCCTATATAGTTTCATTCGACTATCATTTATGATGCCTTCCATGATTTCCCCATTCAATTTCTCCAACTGAACAACACTTGGCTATGTCACAAATCTTATCACATACAGGCCCAACCATTTCATTTGGAACTTTCCAAAGTGCTGCAAAAATTTGCTATCATAGAGAAAAACTAGGTCTCTCATCTGGAATTTATTTTGTTTAATATGTATGTCATTTCATGCCTTCTCATGTACTTTATGAACCCGCTGATGAAATCTTGTGACAAAATGGTCTTCCTCTAGTTCTACTATCTCTATCAGTATTTTCTCTACTGCATCAAAATCAATGAGCTTTGTCGGCGTAGCAATGCACAAACTCAGCACAATGAATTCCATGGCAATAACTATTTCCTGTCCATATACTAATCGGTACTATCTCTGCTTCACTATATCAGCATCTGGCTTCAAAGGAATCTTCATCTCCCCTAGTTCCCCAACAATCCCTTTCATCTGTGAGAATGTAGTCAGAAAATGATCCTGGTATTCACGCAATAAATCAACATTATTCTCAACAGTTTCGTCATTGCAATAATCTCCAATGTTTGTGAAATTGGGATTATCCTTTGTATCAATATTCACTTTGTACGTTCTCAATGGTTTTGCATACTCAGTAGACTCAAGTTTTGGGCCCTCTATTGTGAAACTCTCCTTCAGTTTCCGGTATTTGCAAAATCCTCAGGTCTTCATCCTCCTAGTCTTCTCCATAAACATTATAGCATTCCAAAACCTCTTGAACAATCACAAAATATTTGTGCGCACTACATAAGGCTGCTAGTATCTTCAAATCTTATGGTGTAAATATCTTGGTCTTGATAATTTGCATAGTTTTGTTTACCAAAGGGGTATCATCTTCAAACTTGAAAGTTACCTTAAAGTTGCAAGTCAAGTCTTCTCATTCGATTGTTCCTTTGCATACTTCTAGTTCTAAATACCAATTCTTCGGGATCATGTCCAGAGTGTGTACAAATAAGTATGTCCTTTATTGCTTAGGAACTGAGCTCCATGCCATGGTGCACTACGTAAGATGATCTATAGGACAACTCAACCCAGTATACTTTTGCATGGAATATTCAATTTTTGTTCTGAACCTGACATATAATAGTCTTTTGCATTGCTGCCAATTATCTATTCTATCCTTATGCACATCTCACCATCTTGCAAAAGTCGCTTTCAATGCAATGTCTAAAGCTAGTAATCTATGTTGATATGGTATCTGTAATTCAAATTCTCTTATAAAAAAATCTACATCTATTAGTCCATCATACTTCGGGGGATCACATACCTCAACTCCAATGCAACGTAATGCATAGGCAATATGAGCACATCTCCTTGTAGATACCTCATGTAACCTATGTTTCTAATGTTCCAGGGCTTCTTCTAAAACTGATGTGCAAGAATTGATACTTCGCGAACTGAGCACACCTTTAGCAGTAGTATTACTATAGTCATCCATCTGCACAGTCATACTGTGAAGGTTATCAAGTTCTTTTTGCTTCGTTGGCTCCATATATTGTCTTCCTTTTGTCGGATCCAATGGCACAATAACTCTCAAGTATGCTACTTCAAAAATCATTTGCCTCTTTTTCATCTCAATAATAGTTTGGTTATAAAAATCCCAATTGATTCCAAGCAATGTTGGATAAGGTTTTCTACCATCTATTGTCTCGTTTACTTCAAAAACAATTATGCTACGCACTTTGTTTATGTTAAGAGTCACCCCTGTCAGTATTCCAATCGGAACAATCTTGTGTTTATTTGCTAATATCAACTGAATAGGTGACGATATTAACTTAGGTTTTCCCATCATTTCCCATGTCTGCTTCAAAATGACATTCACATCACATCCCATATACAAAATGATATTATCCATATCGTAATCTCCTACCTACGCATTAATTTGAAATTCCCTATTTGTCCTTTTCTTGCATTGTACCTGAATAACTACGCATTGTGCACTAGGTGCTTCTTTGTCTTTCACACACTCATCAATAATCCCATGTAGTGCATTCAAATCAGTTTCAACCTTCATTAGTTCTAAAAAACTCTTTAAGAAACTTTTTAGAGTACTTACCTTCTAAATTGTCCTTCCTGTCATTGAGTGGTCATAGGCTAGAGGCATGTCATACACATGTGGCCTATCATACACAGGTTGTGAAGTCAATGCTACCCATTATGTCTCTAACATATCCTTCCTTGATTTCTTATATGTTTATCTTTCTATTCGAGGATCAAATGTCAAAGGAGGATATGTTACTTTCCTGGCCCATTGGTCAGTCCAAATTCCTTGTTCCATTGCATCAGCTCTTGTTCTCACTCCTCCATGCGTAACTATTACTACTCTTGGTCAATCATCGCGCTCTTCTTTTGCTATCATATGAACATTTTGGTTCCTCTTTTCCTTCCACTTTGTAATTACCTACAGACAGTCTTTCATCGCATGATCCATTTGTCTACAGTATGTGCACATTATACAAGGATTCTGACAATATCGCACCAAATGCCCAGGATGGTTACAATTATAACATATAATTAGTCCTCTTCCTCTATTGAATCCTCCTCTTCCTCGACCTATGAATCCTCCTCTTCCTCCTTGATTATGGCCTCTCGGAGTATTATATTGTGATACTCCTCCTTCTAATCCTTCTTCCCCTTAAAATTTGTATGCATTTGTGGTACATTATCTCATGAGATTGAGTGTGCAACATTCCTTTTCTTCATGCCCCACGAACTTACACAAGTTACAAAATAATTTCTAAGTAGTGCTATGATACTTCTGCATCAAAGTACAGGCAGTCGGGTGATGGCCCATTGTTGTGCATATCTCACAATATACTCCTCCTCCTAGTGCCAAGGGATTCAAGGCTCCTGTAACAAAATATTCTCTAAAAGTTGGACACTCGTTCTTATGATGACCTTTCGTTCTGCATGTAACACACTAGACTTGTTTGCGCTTTTCTTTCCCTTTAGTAAGCTCTTGCAACTGAATTTTCAATGCTTCTAACTGTGACTGAACCTAAGCCATCCCTACACCATTATCTCCTACAGGGGATGCTTCTAACTTCATGGTGATCTCTAGAACTTCCAATGGTGACATAATCTTCTATTGCGTCAAAAGGCATCGTATATGTGGCAACAATCCCACAATGAACCATTCCCTATGTTGCTCATATGTTATCCGGAAAGTCAATCGATACATCAATATCTTGAATCTTTGATCAAAATCCCATACTGACTCATTTTGCAACTGCTTGATCTCTTTTAGTTTCATTATACACTACAACATAGACTTCGGTTTCTAAAATTATTTTAACACAACTTGTTTGATGTCTACCAACATTCTAGCTTGTCCAGTAGGTGCAGTGGACTAATACTTCATATACCATAGTAACGCGCGGTCTCTGAATGTCGTCGATAACTATGTGATATTCGCATAGTCATCCTGGATGTTCTTCATAGTCCATATTGATTCATAGACAAACAATTTTTGTTATGGATCTTATGTCCATGCTCTATGAAAGACATGCATTCTTAAAGTGGGGTCTACTCCTGCCATTGTGTACTATGAAATATTATTCCTTGGTGACACTACCTGAAGCTAAATTGTCGCACTACTTCCACAACTTTGACTACCTTTACTACTATCTTTTCTTCCTTCACTGACTACAAGTGACAAAGTTTCAGATCTTATCTCAGTTCTCAGAGACACACACATGGTCGTGGGTTCGACGCAGAGTCTGGCCTAAGTGGGATGTAATGAATCTTCTTCTACTAGGCTAATATGACAACCTTTTTTCTTTTTCTCTATGGTATTCCTTCGATATGGAGTACTACACCAGTGTCTCTTTCATCAACCCCACTATATTACTCTTCTCTCTCAGCCACAGTCCTTTTCCTACTGTACCAAAATATTTTCCCACTGCGTAATACTCCAATATCTTCTTTTGTCGCACATTCTTCTTCTCTCGACATTCTCATTCCATTTGTTTCTTATTCATTCTTTCCTAAATCCCTCTTCGTATACACTCAAACCATCCCCTGGTCATCCCTCAGTCCCCCTATGCACATGAAGGAACCTAGTTTCTAGGGGAATTAGATTCAACATTCATAACCCCCTTATCACACAGTAACATTTTGATCCAAGTAGACAGTGATTTCAAATATCTTCCACGCAAACCTTTAAATAATTCTCTTTCAGAATCTCTATATGACTGAGTACAATCTATAGCGAATTCAGTAATATATCCCCCCAATACACTATCCAACCAAAAAACAATAGCGTACGAGATATGATTACTTATAGTATTCAACTGTTGAATCAACTCAAGGGTCCAATTCCTCGGAACCATGGTGCAAAATGTTTCATCCTTTTCAGATATCTCTATAACCACTCAGCCAAAACATTTGAGAAATCAGCAAAGAAAATCTCATGTAAATCTGTAAATACATAACTCTATAACCACTACTCTGAACTGATCTATGGGTTCTTATTTTGATCTCTATCAAACTCGTTCTCTTTTTCCTCTAACCATTGTCCAATATTTTCCTTGTTCGGCCTCCACATTCCCCTCAATCGCAAATCCTAGTCTCGACAACAGAACCATTTTTTGATGCACAGTGGGCAGACCCGGGTTCAACATTAATTCACCAAAAAAAACCTAAGATATCAGCCCTTTCGACATCACCCGCAAGTAGGTGAAGTCTCAGCCAAGGTATCTATGGTGACTACAAGAACCAGGTTTCTACAGTCATGAAGGGATGTGAGGCAATCATCATAACCATTACACCTAACATTTGTTCATTATATCTTTTGTTCACAGAAAAATCATAGCAAATAACATATTCATATTAACCAAACATTCATTAAGTGCGCACAATAAATAAAATAGTAGACACATCACATCACATAATAACACAGATACATCAGGATTTAATGTGGTTCACCCAAGATGGGCTATGTCCACAATGGTCGGATTCTTATATTATTATTCAGAATTATGCCTTACAAAATATGTGCACTACGCTCATACATGGTATCTTAGTTATAAGCCAAAATTTCCTTGTTGTTCATGCATACAATGCAAACTTATCTCTTCTCACTCGCTCACATATTCTTCTCCCATAATCTATTTACTACCCAAAACCTGTACATATTTATACATTTACATTAGGGCTTAGCCCGTTTCAAAGGACCCAAAATGCCTAATGACTTCTAACTACCTTCCTTCTTTCATGTGTGTTGACCCTGAAAATGTACTAACTGACTTCCTTCTTTTGTGTGCACTCCTACACAGTTTCCCAAAAATGGTCCCAAAAGTCTTGTCCTACCACCCTTGTAATCCTCACAGACCAAAGTTTTATTAAAACAATCTAGTTTTACTTTATGTGAATCCAACCAATCCATGTCTATCAGTATGCCATATAACCCCAAAGGAAGTAGGTTCAGGATTGTTTGTGTATGTAGTCCCTTCATTTCAAATGTGAAGGCTTCAATCATCTTTGTCACCTTCATCTTGGTCCCTGTGGCTAGTTGAACTAACCATAATTTTGCATGCTTCCTTCTCTGAAAGTCACAAGCATCAAAAATTTGTGGTGCAATATAACTTAAGTTTGAACCGAGGTCAATTAAAATTGAAATAGGTTGTTTCTATATTACACCTTCCAGCTCCACCACTAAAGCTTAGTGGTATGCTTGTCGATTTTCAACAGCGGCATAAATTTTTGGTACATTCCTAGCTACATTATTGATAGTGGTAGCCTCCTAAACATTATAAATTCTCTTGGTAGCATGCTACCTGTGAGGGTAGTCTCTCAATAAGTGTGCTTATCCACAACCCTAGCATTGGAGAGTTCCTTTCTTTTGCTTCCCCTTCTTTTCTTTTTCTATGTTGATTTGTTCCCACTTAGCGAGGGAAAGTTTTGTTGGTGCATAATTCTAGTGGGATGATTGGACTAAGCACTTATTTTTCAGATTCTTGTATTGGGATGGTTGATCCATAATGGCCAAAAATTCAAAGTTATCGGATTCGAACGAAACCATCGCCATCGCATAGTTCTCATCATGTCGATTCTCGCAGTATATTCTTTTTTTGAAAATAGACATCGTATGGCGAAGTTATCACGATCTGGATTTTTTCCCAAACAGGAAAAAAAGTCAAAGTCAAAAGTCAACAATCTGTACTGTTGATGACAGTAATACTTCAACATGAAAGGGAAGATGACGTCAACATTATTTCATGGTGATGTCAGACTGTTGATGTGGCAACACCAGAGCCTGACATGTGCCATGTATATTTGGCATTTTCGAGTGCTGATGTGGTGGATGACTAGACTGTATGGACGCTGACGTGGAATTCCATATAGTGACGTGGTAGGCTCAGATGAGGACAAGTGGAAGTACGTTCCTGAGCTGGTAGACAGGTTGCATCCTCCACACGTGACATGTGGTAGGTATGCTGACTGTGCAGGGTGACTATACAATGGAGTTGGCGACTAACTGGGTAAGTGACTGTGTGTGTGGGGCCAATACAGAGGCGACATGTGGCCCAATCATAGGGTACCACGTGGCACCCCAGATTGGGCCAATAAGGCCTAGGTCAAAAAAAAAAATTCACCTCCGGCAGATTCGAACGCATGACCTCCGGGCAAGCCAATGAACTAACCACAATGCGCTAACCGCCTAGGCTACAGTGTTACTTGTTAATCCATGTGGAAAAAATGTTATTCAAGTTGGATTTAGCATCGAGTTTGGGGTTAGTGCCTGATTAGCAGGGCTATCCCACCGACCAAGATGCATAAGACCAAGCCTTCCATGTGACCACGAGTAGAGGACCCAGGGTGGAGGACAAGGACAAGGGCGTCTGGTGCTGGCCACATGGGCATGCATACGACCAAGGTGCCAGAATTTTAGGGGCATGGCCTAACTGATTCATCCCCATTGCATAGACACATGGTCCCATATGACCAGGAGCCAAAAGTGGGTGTTGACTTTATAATAAGATTTTTTAATGTATTTTGGCCTGATTTTATTGAATTGTTGCCCATTTTTTAGGATCTGGAGCCCAAATTGAAGCCAGATCTTGGGAGGAAGTTGGATGTGATCCCCAACTCAAATTCTATATAAACCAGCCCTGTTTAAATCCATGACGAGGTTTAGATACAACAGAATGATGAAGAATTTGTGAAGTTCAATCCATTTTTATGGAGGGAAGCCATTGAGGAAGCAAGCTTTGGAGGCCATTTCCAAGAGTTCTACTCCACCTTTTTCAATGTCGTCTGTTGCATTAGGTTCCTGAGACATAGAAAAACACAGAAGATTCTATAAAAGACCAAATTTATGTAATTTTGATACATTTTTTAAGCATTGACGATTAATAATAAGCCTCCCACTGAAGACAAAGGCCCAGGGACGTAGGCAAATTTGTGTTGAACTTTGTTATCAATCTTTGGCATTATGGTTTGTTGTTCTTATAGTCTATTTTTATATTCTCATTTCTCTATGATGCCTACAACATTCTTTCATTAAAACTTCTTCTTATCTTTAAATCCTAAATGGTAAAATAACTCGTGCATAAACTTAACCAAAGTCTTTAAAAGATCATTTTCGGATCAAGTGGTATCAGAGCAGGTTGATAATTGGTTGTTTTTTAGTATGCATGATTACTAGGGAAAAGCTAATTCATGGTTTCCTTGGTCTATGTTCTTCAACTATGTTATTCCTTACTCTCTAATATTGTAATGGAGCTCTAATATTAGGATTTGGTGGAACAATATTCTCACCTCTCTTGATTCTATTTATATTAGGATCTTGGAACAATATGCATTTGTCTAATCGTTCTGCTCAATTGAGCCATTTCTATGTTTTTTCTTATTTCTTGAGAAGCTCCAAGATCATTTCCTTGAAGAATTCCTCCACCAATTGCTCAATTTTCAGAACTTCTGGAACTAGATGGTACTTGAGGAGATATTGATAGATTCATCATTTGTCTTTTCACCTTTCAAGGAATAATCTCAAGATCAGCATTGGTCTCTAACATATATTCTTCCATCTATGTTTCCTTTTGGATGGTTGCATGTAGATCATTTATTTGCGAAGATATGATTGTATAATTCGCATTTGCAGGAACAACATTCTTATAACATCCTAATATAACATCATAATTTGGTCATTGAAATCTATGATTCTTTCTCCTTTTTTAAGATGGATTTAATTAAATTCAGTAAGTAGAGTATGGTATGCAACATGTGGTGCATACATAGTCATGAGCATGTTTTCTAAATCATCAAATGAGCCAATTGATTGAGTTTTTAAAGAAAGATATCATTCATAGGTTGGACCTATCAAGGTTTGTAGAAAGACTCGGACCATTACATCATCATGTTCAATCATATGAATATCACAGACACTTAAAAATTGATCCATATGTTTTTTTGGATCCATTATCCCATCACCTAAGAATAGAGGCAGGACTCCTTGAGGTAGGGTTGGMAATGTGTGTTGTTCTCCCTGTGGATTAAGTGGGTTGGTCCTATCCCTTCTTCTTTGATTTTTGTGTCTGTTATGTCCTTCCATTTCCTCATTGGGAATTTTGTTTTAGTTCTTCTCGATCACCCATGATTYGTATCTCAATTTCTTGTGATCTTGAACTTTGAGTAACTTCTTGAGMAGAAAATTTATTATTTTTTCTTCTTGTTAAAGGACCCTTATACGAGTCTAGATTTCTTGAATTCACAATTGTCTTCTTTGTCTTAGGGCTATTTATATTTCTTATTCTTGGGAAAGAACTTCYTAAGTAGTTTCAAGTTCACCATGACTCCTTACTCTTGTAATTGTTAGTCATACAACTGATGMAAAATACTTCTTTGGTCTCTTAATCCAATTCATATTTTGGGTTGGGTAGGTTCAGGTAAATTCATTAGATTCCTAATATGTGAAACCAACGTTTTTTAATCCCTAGTATGGTCACCAAAAATGTTGACCATAAATATTTTTTACAGTCTTTGAGTCAACCTCACGAGGATAAATCCCCCTGCATTTTTAAAGAGGTGGTACTCCTCTCTATTCTCAAATAACATACGAGAATAAAATAAAATGTCTGAGAAATTATCAAGCTTATTCTTGAAATAAATATTCACATGCAAAGAGTACTTAAGAAAGGACTAGGTATCTTGTAAAAAAGTAAATATTTACAATATGTTACAAGATCACGAAGCAAAAGAGTGTACAATAAAATAACATGACATTTCCATCACAACATTCATCAAAGTAGAACACAGTATTCAAGGGAAGGGAAAAAGGAAATATGGATTGCATATGGCAGAGAACTTTAAATGATTATTTCATTAAACACATATAATATTTTGATAGACATACTTCTGAAATCTCATGATTGAACTCAAAGTCTTGAGATAAAAATAATGTTATGTCCTAGATTAGTTCTTTGGGAACCTTAGAAATAATATATGTCTTTAAATAAATATAGAGTATTGTCTTGGAATACAAATAAAATATTGTGTGTGTCCTTCAAAGAGGATTGGAATGGGGCTCCTGTTGACCATGAAATGAAAAGGACCTGGAAGACATAATAAAAAGAGTCAAGGATCAACCTTGGGTTTCACATATTACTGGAAATGGAAGGCAGTATGAAAAATGAATGTAGAAGAAAGATAGCAAGGACGAGAATGGTGTTGCAACTAGACTCACTGTGATGGAAATTATTTTTAACCCTCTACTTGCTTGTTGATGCCTCTTTTGTAGATGGTTGTTGTGATGGAGGTGGAATAATTGTTGTAACCACTTCTTGTTGATTTGTTTCATTGATCTTGATTAGGGATTTTCTTAGCCACTCTTCTATGTATTCCCTCATTGGGGCCACCATAATCTCATGTTTGGTCTTTAACTCGAACAACTTGTTTTCCATTTCTCTTAGGTCAATACCCATTTGGTGTAATGTGTCATCTATGTCAACATTATTGTTCATATATCATACCATCCACCTTTCAATTTCATCTTCAAAGAATTCTATTGAGTTAGTGAACTCATTCGCCCATGCAAATTTTAACACTTCAATTTGTTCCAATAATTGTTCTTTAGATATAAGTATTGTGTCCATTAATAAATTGGGGTCGTCGAGTTCCTTTGTGAGATCGACAAGTTTTAAGAAAAAGGTCACCTATTTTACTTTTCACAACATCTATCTCATTTATCATATCTCTTAAAGTTTTAATTCTCTTCAACCAATAGACATTAATTTGTTTCATTTGGATGTTAGAAGGAAGGTTTGTTCTCTTTTGTGGATGTCACTTAATCTTGAAACTTTAGTCGAAAATGTTCCCAACGCATCCTTGTAAAAACATTCATCTTTTTCCATATCTTTCTCGAGATATTCTTTGGAATGTGTAATCCTTGTTGAAAAGTTGGTGGATTTTTGTGCAAGCTCCCAGATTTCTTGAATTAAATCTATTCTTTTTTGTTTCCCATCTCCAACATATGTTGTTACTGCCAACAACAAACTAGATGAACCTTTCAATTTATTGTTTCTTTTTGGAATATCCTCTAAGGTAAGTGTTGGTTGAAATTTGTGTTTAATGGCTCAATAAACAATGGTCTTGGAATTAGAGTTGCCTCTAATTCCTTTATTTTTTCCTTTAAAATTAATTTTTTTTCTATATTACAGAAAGATTCTTCCATTGCCTCTTTGGTTGCCTCATGAAACTGTACAATCTTTGAAGGTGCAACCCCATGGAAATCAATTTATGAATTCCATTTTTCAGACACTTTTTTGTTCTTTGTATTTACCGTTTGAATTAACATTTTTTTGGAATTTCGATTGTAGGTCATGTGATGAAGTGTTATAGACTCTTCTTCAAATATTGCTAGTTCTTGAGTGAACAGAGCTTTAGTAATTTATTGGGTTTAAGGTTGCCTTTTCCTTTTCACATTAAATAAATGAGCCCAATCCTTGTATTGTATGCATACTTATGTAACAAAGTGTCTATCTGATACATAAAAAGGGAGGAGAAAGGGTTTCTCCTCAAAACCAAATAAAATTATGATGTTGAAATCCTTTGTAGTTTCAAGAATTAGTTTCTTTGAGAGAAAGGTGGCAACCTTGAGTGATAGTATTGATGTATTAGGACCGGATTTAATTTTTTAAATTTAGAGATGAAAATGTTGTGAACCAAGTAAAAATAATATTGATCCTTGTGCCTCCATAAAGTTGGATACCAGGTGAAGATTGGTTCCACCTTGAAGTCGACACTTCTTTCCCTCAACAAGTCTTCAAAAAAATGGTAGTAATCTATGGAAAAGATCAAATAATATGTCATGTAGAATTTTTGGCTCTTTTTTAGACCATCTAGTTGAAATGAGAGTTCATTGGAAATAATGTGATACCAATCAATGAGAGCATATTCATGCATAGCAAAATGTAGAATAAAAATGATATTTCTCGGCATAGGGGCCACGGATTCCAAACTAATCATGTGATAAAAAAAACCAGGAAAAATCTTTATAGGGATACTTTAAGGAACTTACCTCAATATTAGAAGCATTGGTGTTATTTCTTGGGTTGACCAAATATTTATCGAGGATCTCTTCTCCTCTTATGTGTCCTTCAAGGAATTCGTTGGCTTCTTCACCCTTGAACTGCAAGGTAGGAATCGAGAGTCGAATTATTCTTGTGAAAACCGAAGGAGCTAAGCAGATAGGTTATTTCCCTTGGTGCTGAATTATTCTCTTTTCTAAATCAAATTTATTTTTTCACCACAGAACTAGCTATGTGAAGTCTGTCACCTCTAGAACACAACCAGCCAGAACTATGTCTGAGGTCCAGACTTGGTTTGTCTTCTTTTTGGAAGGAGGGGGGTCCTTGTAATACTTGTAAGCTCATGACCACTGGAACTCTTGATCTTCATGTATGAGTGTATTTATCATATCTCCACAATACAACTCTTTTATCTTCCGTGACATGTTCTACACTACTTTATATTCTTACTAATAGGTGGTGCTACTGTCGATATAAAATTTTAGAGCATGGAATATTATTCATTTATTTAATTGACCATGTATTTCCTTAATGAATAACCATCATAGCTCTTATTTCAAAGTTGTTTTCATGCACAGTGAGATTTAGAATTTATTACAATGCTTTAGGAAATCTTCACCACTTTCATAACAACATTATGTTCACACAAGTGGCGGCTAAAATGGTGAGGGAGAATTAATGCAGTCAGGAAATGGTTGATCCTGATATTGTTGTGCATGAGATTAAGATTTACCAGGATGCTAAACCTATTCGGCAGAGACTTCGCCCAGTACATCCACGTAAACTTGTTGTTATTAAGCTTGAAGTTGAAAAAATTATTAAATCTGGCTTTGTCTATCCTGTGGCTTTGACCGATTGGTTTTCCAATATTGTTTCGGTTAACAAGAAACAAGGCACGATCCGCGTTAGTGTAGATTATAGGGATATAAACAAGGATTKCCCAAAGACAATTATCCAACCCCTTTCGTTGACCAGATTGTTGACGAYTGTGCCGGGAGTGAAATCTTCTCCTTGATGGACGGTTTCTCCAACTATAATCAAATCAATATTTTGCTTGCGGATCAACATAAGACTGCTTTTATTTTCCCTTGGGGAACCTTCACATACCGGAAACTAAATTTTGGTCTTAAAAATGCTGGTGCGACTTTTCAACGCGCTATGTCTTATGTTTTTCATGACATTAAGCGCATTGTGGAACCCTATCTAGATGATCTATCGGCGCATTCTATGCGTTGTCAAGATCACCTAAAACATATACACGCCATTTTCCTACGTTGTTAGTATTAAAGCATACGATTGAATCCACACAAATGTTTTTTTTGTGTGGAGTTTGGACGACTTCTTGGTTTTATCCTGTCTATACATGGAATTAGGGTAGACCCCTTGAAGGTTGAGGCTATCCTTAATTTACCTCCTCCTTCCACACTTCGCCAACTCCAAAGTTTGCAAGGGAAGGCAAACTTTTTACATCGATTCATTCCCAACTACGTTGAATTAATGAAAGGATTTACTCGACTTCTTAAGAAAGGTTACGATTTTGTATGGGACGGCACTGCCAACAAAGCCTTTGAAGCTTTGAAACTTGCCTTAACCTGTACCCCATTGTTGTTTCCACTTGATTATAATCGAGATTATTTCATGTACTTAGTTGCTTCGGACTCTACCATTGCTATGGTTCTAGTCCAAGAGGATGATTCACACGATGAACATGTTATACACTATTTGAGTCGGAGTCTCACGACCACTGAAACCAAATATTTACATGTGGAGAAATTGGCCTTGGCAGTTGTCCAAGTTGTTCAATGTTTTCATCACTACATCTTATTACGCAGAAGCACAGTCATTTCCGATTGCAACCCCATCCAACACATCCTTACTCGACAATTGCTAGGGGAAAGTACTCTAAATGGATAGTTATTCCCCAAGACTTTGATTTGGAGTTTGAACGCGCCAAGTCAAAGAAGTCTTTGGTTTTTCAGAATTGATATGTGACCTTCCCTCTACTAAAACAAAAACCGTGGCAGAAGATTCCTTACCTGATGAATCTCTCTTTCTGATCAGTTCTAACGACGTATGGTATGGAGATATTATCATCTATCTCCAATCTGAAACTTTTCAGCCTAATATTTCTAGTACCAATCATTGTCGTATTCAATATCAAGCCCGTCAATACATTATCCTTGGTGATACCCTTTACCACCATGGCATTGATTCCATATTTTGACTCACCTATGATGAAGCTAAGAAATATTTGAATGACTATAACTCTAGAGAATCTGGCGGTCATATGTCTGGGTATGCCAATGCCCAAAAGATCTTACGAGTTGGTTATTTATGGCCTTCATTATTCAAGGATTGCATTAATGTCGTCCAGAAATGCCACGCTTGTCAAACCTACAACAATAATATCCGATCTCACCCTACTCCTCTTCACCCTATGGTTTTCGTTGGTCCATTCACTAAATGGGGCATTGACTTCATGACATGTAACCCTCACTTGGCTGGGGGGGCATGGATACATCAACGTAGCCATGGATTATTTCACTAAGTGGGATGAGGTGATGCCTACATTTGATAATACCGGGATAACTACAGCGTTATTAATATTCAATCATATCACTATTAGATTTGGTGTCCCTCAACATCGTCACTGATCAGGGTAGTCATTTTTGCAGCTTCATGATGTCTGAACTGTTGGAAATACTAAAACAACTGAGAGGGGGGGGTGAATTAGTTGTTTATAAGCTTAAACAATTTTATACTTATTAAAACATTATTAATCTTTATTCATGTGGTTATCAACAATGTACAACATATGAGCAGTAAAAGTAAAAGACCATCAGTCACACATGAATTACACACAGAGACAGATTTTCATGAGGAAACCCATAAAGGGAGAAAACCTCTTCTTCTTCGAAATGATAGGCAGTCTTTTGCAGTTATGTACATCATTT